>OZ010736.1:62312655-62803020 GCA_963932295.1 Tipula lateralis | reverse complement strand
CAGATGATTTCCAGCTGTCCCAAATGTATATAAACTATTCTAGTATCGTTAATGCATGTCTATCTATGTCAAACTTGGACCAAGACCTTACATTTGTACCATAAATATGTGGTGTAACAAAAAGATTTTTATCTGTACATTTCATAACTCCATGTCAGACTATAGTACTGACATAAAGAATTGTTTAATACCTAAATTCTGCACTCTAGAAGCGAATAGATATGTTCCTTACACACTTCCGACTGTAATTAGATCAGAATCCTTTTTACAACCTACCCCAATTAGGATTCGACCGCGGTACCTCCCTCTTCAACTGAGGAAATTCTTCCCACCACAGTTTAAATTATGATGCATCCCTAAGCTCTGAAGAAAAGTAGTCGTGATCGTTATACCAAATGTAGGGAAAATCTGGTTTCGTAACTATAGTTTCGAGTTAACCAAGATTTGGTTGTAATGTGTCACTGCTAACCATGGTTTGCAACTTGGTTTAAACATGGTTTCGGAATGAGTTATTTTTTCTCATCCCATGGCATTTTAGTGACGACAGTGCCAATTTAAACAGTTAGTGAATAGCGAAAACTATAAATATTGGTTTTTCATGTGTTTGCTTATTTTTTTTATATAAAAATTGAAGTTTTCAAAAAATAAATTAATACAGAATTCGATAAATTTACGGAAAATAAAATTAAAAATAGAAATAGGAAAATTTGGGTGGAGGGCGGAACAAAAATATTTTTAAACCACACAATTCGAAAAACATAGTTTCATAATCACGATTACGAAACTAAATATGTGTCTATGGTATAAGCCTCATTTGGTTTCAGTTTGAGGCAGTTGAAAAAGTTTTGAAGTAACTCGGAGCTCAAAATAACCCGCTAAATACATGTCAGTTCTTAGGATTCTGGTTATCAAGCTAGAGGAAACTATCACTAATAAAAAAATCACCCTTTGTGCTTTTAACAATAACTCCTATGAATCGATATAGAGGGCAGCAAAAGGGAAGGGGCCTACAATTAGGTTAAATCGCTCCATGTTGATTTATTTCAGCTAGGCTAGGAAGTGGAGTCATTAAGGTCGTAAAAGGCTGTCCACAAGGAGTGTGATCGCTTCTATTGTGAGTCGCCTCTTAGATTAACTCCTTTGTATCTGCATATCAAAAATGGACACAACTGAAGCCTGGATGATGCAGACAGATGTATGCGTAGTTTCAAAGTCTCTGGACGCGTAATTTAACCGGCAACATCAACAATTCAACGAAAGAACGAGTGATGCAAACACCATCAAAGATATTATCAAATTCATTCATCTTGAAGCCTGCGGTTGAATTGATCCATTACTTTAAAAGAATCATTGAAGGCGAAGTATATGAGAATGTCATACCAAGCTCTATGAGCTGAGGCAAGATATCAAATTTTGGAAGTACAGGTAAGACTTTTATTATAAATCGAAGAACAGCCTGTTCGAAAAAACAAATAAATAGGCACGACTGACAGCTACAAATTTTGTTTTCTGATTGAACACCATCAACATTACATAGCGTGTGTCAGATGTAATAAAATACTGTTGTATCTGTCAAAAAATAATTGGTTTCGGATTTGATTGATTGGAAACAAATTGTATCGACATTTTCGATTGTCACACACACACACACAAAAGGTTGTATAATGATTATAGAAGATGACGTATAGCTGCTTGCTTAAAAAGACCCGCACTCCCATCCAATGTTGGTTTTGTATAATTTTTTTTGTTATTTTTCGGTCTTAAGTAAACAAAATTTGGAAAAATAAAACTTTTCGGAAAATTCTATATATAAACATGTACCTATATATGTATATGTGTATGTACATTGTAGATCAAATAATTGTGAAAGTTTTTTCAAGTTTTTCCGAAAAAACGAACGGAAAAACTTTTGACTAAATTTTTAATTTTACATCATCTAATTCATGTGGAAAATTCAATTAGCTGCTGTACTCGAACATACACATACGCACACTCGAGTGTGTGCACACATTGTATATGTTGAGTTGAGTTGGGTTTGTGTATCACTTACATCTAAAATTTGATTTTGCACAACAATATATGTACCTTTAACTTTGAAAGGAAAACATTGATGTATGGAAGAAGTTTAAATTGGATTTAATATTTTGACCTGATTTAGTCAGGGAGGTAAGAGTGCACATCTACAACTTGGATTCTCTTAAAGCAGATTCGTCTGGCGGTGTTATGTGCTATTTGGACTAGTTGTGATTACCATCGATGTAAGTGGTCCCTTGGAGTGGTCCACCAGGAGTATTTGCTAGTTCTACTCCATTTAGCCTTTAAAGTTTTAAACAATGTGCAGTACAGTTTTTGTAATTTTGTGCTCTCCCAAATGAGCTGATTAGACCTAATCAAGTTTTATTTTAACCAGATCTGCTGAGTTATAGCATTAAACTAGCAACCTTGCTTGAAAAAATAAGAGAGAAAGTACCCTGTCGCGAGAGTTCATTGGCGTCCTGCTATAAGATGGGAAAAATTAAACTGATCAGTGATCTCTTTAAGTTTTCCTCAGCTAGCCCTTCACGTTTCAATTCTCATAATTCTCTCCCCACATTATATTTATATGTTTCTGAACTCAGTGATCGTCCACCAACGGAACCAGAATTTTAACCATCAGTGATCAATAAGGAATTTCTGACACCAAAAAGGAGAAAAAATGGGCAGGTAAAGGCTCGATTAATTGTAACCTCGAAGCGTAACGGGAATCAAGAGGTTGAGATAAATTACGCCATTTGAGGTAATCCTTGTGTAATAACACACTATAATAAATAGAAGCAGAGGACAGATACGGAACTAGATCACTGTCCTCAAAAAATTGCCTGCCCTGTGGTAAAACCAAAAAATCTGGACGTCTATCAGAAAATTAGTCGAAGTTCAATAGAGAAAAGAGCTTTGTGGAAGTTGAATCCATAAAAATATAATCTTCAAAGAATACCAACCTCTGGAGGTTAATCCCTATAGAAATTCTCATGCAAACTATTCCCTAGAAAATTCGGTGGATGAGGTGAGACTAAATAACGGATTCTGTGGGTATTTTGTGGCTTCAACCCGTAAAATTTAACCGTATAAATTCCATATCAGATCATAGAGATCATCAGAAGACCTACGAACTATAACACTATTTTTTTCTAATACTTTGGAATCACTAGTAGAGATACACATATACGACCAGGTATCAATCCAAAACAGAGTTCCGTCAGTTGCCCATATAAATTTCATCAGGCCATTAACGACCATAAGCAGACAATTTTCCTAAAGAAGTCCTCGGTCAGTTATATTTCATTAATGATCAAGTTTTTAAGATACAAAATAGGATATGAACAAATCTGTGAGCCGATGATCCATCCAGTTAAGCTAAGTCTTTGACATTTCTGGTGCAAGAACTGAATAGCACAAAATATCAGTTTCCAGTAAATAATTCAGGGTGGAGACAAAGGTGAGTAGTGCTTTGCTTTAATTATAGTAGTATCAGAGCGTATAGTATAGAAGAAACTATAGGTGAGGGACTTCTTAATTTGGACTTATAAATTCTGAGGACTTTCTTCTAGAAACCGCAGTGAACTTGTATTTTTATTCACTTAGTGTTTTCTTGGGTACCTTTATTCACTTAGTGTTTTCTGAGCTACTAATGTAGCGTAAAATGTCCCGAACCTTCATATCTGCAAGATTTGAAAGGTTGTGCATTACATACCTACCCAAGTGTAAATGCCTTCTTAGTGCCAGTGCAGGACAAGAGCACAGAGTGTGAACAAGTGTCTCTTCCTCCTCCTCGTCCATACAGCTTCTACAGAAGTTATTTGTTTCTAGACCCAGCCTTCTCGCATGTTCACCAAAACGGCAGTGTCTCGTGAATATTCCTACTATCCTTCTTAGATCTCTCCTCTCCAGAGAGATTAAGGTCCTGGAGCGATTCAAATCCAGCCATGGCCAAATTTGTCTCGCCCTCTCGCATGTGAGGGTGTTAGACCACTTCTCAGAGCCAGTCTAATCTCCACTGTAGGCCTCACCACATTGGCCCTTTCAGGCTTCAGCTGAAGAGTTGTACCTTGCCTAGCTAGTTTGTCTGCCCTGCAGTTACCCTTGACGTCAGAGTGGCCGGAGACCCAGATAATCTGAATATTGAAATGCTCACTCATCTCGTTAAGAGACGAGTGGCAACCCAATGCCACCCTAGACTTCAACAGCACTGCTTCCAGCGACTTGATAGCCGCCTGACTATCCACTTAGATCGTGATATCCCTCTTTTATATCACGTTATGCCTCAACCAGCTCAAGGCTTCCTCAATCGCTATTATCCCCGCCTGGTACACACTGTAGTAGTCAGCGAGACGAACGGAAGTGCTTATATTTAATGCTCCACAGAACAGCCCAGCTCCGACCTTACCATCTAGCTTCGAGCCGTCCGTGTAAAATTGTATAGCTTCGGTTTCCAGAGCTAGCATTATTCCCCCAGAATTCTTTAGAACGGACTAAGGTTTGTAAACCTTTTTCGAAGCATAATATCGGTGTAATATAATCAAGGTTCGCCATTTCCTTCATTAGCGAACCAACTATTGTCGAGTGGCCTGTCTGAAGGTGTTTCCACTGAGACACAGCCGTTAGTCTTGAGGCTATGTTAGCCGCCATCTGTTTGCCATAGATATCTACTGAAAGAAGACCATCCTTTGTACCTTCTCTAATTTCTTTCTATAGGTTACTCTATTCAGTGCTGGCCACCGAACATACATAAGAACGGGTCTAACTACGGCAGTGTAGAGCCAGTGTACCAGCTCCGGTCTGAGATCTCAACGTCTGCCTATTGCATTCCTACATGAATACATCGCCGTCGTCACTTTGCTGATACTCTCCAAGATGTTCGGCTTCCAGCTTAGTTTACTGTCTAAGATTACACCCAGACATTTCGCTTTATCAGTAATGGCCAGTTTAGTGCCATTTACGGTAGGTGAGTCAACTGCCGAAATTTTATATTTCTTAGTGAAGAGTACCAGCTCAGTCTTAGATGGATGGACTTCCAATCCACATTTACTGGCCCATCTTGTAATAATAAGAAGCGCATTCTGCATTACCTCCTTAATGGTCGGTAAAAATTTACCTGATACCATGATCGCCACATCATCAGCGTAGGCAACCATTCCTATACCCTCCCTCTCCAACTCCAGAAGTAATCCATTGATCACCATGTTCCAGATAAGAGGGGACAGGACTCCCCTCTGTAGGGTTCCCCTAACCACTCGCCTTCTTATAGTTGCCTCCTCCAACTCTGAGTTTACAGTCCTGCTTCCCAGCATATGACTGATCAACTTGGTTATGGAGGATTCCACTTCCATGAACGATAATCCTTTCAGGGTTGCATCTGTCTGAACGTTATTAAAGGCGCCCTCAATATCAAGAAAAGCTTCCATACAATACTCCCTTGAGTGAATTGATCTCTCAATTGTGCGTACCAAGCATGTAAGGCCGTATCTACCGATTTACCCTTACAGTACGCATGTTGAGAGGCTGACCATTTCTTCTGTTTTAAATGTGTATATAAAAAATTGATTAATAAACATTATGGATTTCTTATATTATTTAGATGCCATTTTCATAATCTTGTCTGGAGAGACATCAACAATCCACCGGCCATGAATTAGTTGGTATTTGCCAGACTCAAGGTCACAATTCGAACTTGACCATCTTTCGCTGGGTGCATTTCAAAGACTCTGCCTATAGAGCACAACAAATTGACGGCAAATTTGTGTCGGCGGCTAATATGACATTTCCTGGTTCTTTCGTTTTGTAAGCTTGTCAAGTAGTCCTGATGCCACCGATTCCAAAAGTGGTGTAGGATCTTTTTAACTAGCTGCCATCTAGCCATTGAAAGAATATTTTAATTTGAAAGATTCTCATCTGCTATAACTACAAAAGTGCGCCGATTAAAAATTGTGCTTGTGTTATGTACATAGTCAATGTCGTCAGGTTGTACAAGTGCTATCGAATTCATTGGATAGCCTCTATTTTGGTCACTAGCGTGGAAAACTCCTCGTTGGTAAGTATCGATTCACCGACGATTCTCCCAAGTTGTATCTTCGCCTGCTTAACAGCCACTTCTCAAATGCCATCCATGTGTGGTGCCCCAGGGGGAATAAACTTTCACTCTATTTTATATTTTAGAATTAAGTCTACTATATCAGATGCCTTCGACTTGAGAAATTGGAACAGTTCTCTCAAATGGTTGTTTGCTCCGACGAAATTGGTTCCATTGTCACTGTATATTGTATGACAATTCGGTGATGTGAATCGGCTGAGCGCTCCAAGCAAGCTGTCTGTATATAAGCATACAAATATGCAGACGTATACCTTCATTGGAACTTGTCCTCTTCGTCGCACTGACTGAACCTTAAGTGATATAATCCACGCCAACTTTATAAAAAAAGCATACACTTATTGCACTCGTTCTGGGGGTAGATTTTCCTTTAGCTGCTTTTCCCACTGAAGATTTGGCCTAATGCATCGAACGCACCTATGAATTATTATCAAAATCTTCGCCTCACTATGCTGGTAAGCAAACTAATGCCTGGATAACTGTGCATGATATGGGCATCTCTGACTATGCACTTCACTAGATGCGATTTCGTTGGTAGAATGATAGGATGCTTGACCTTGAATGACTCAAATGACTCTTGGATCCGACCCCCTTCTCGTATCAAGGGATTATACTAAAAATGGATTTAAGGTAATTAATTTACTGTTTTACGGCAAAGTGCGCTTCTCATGTAACGCATCCAACTCCATCGAAAGCTCCAGCTGCTGTACATGCCGAATTAGAGTTAAATTGGCGATTTCGATCTATTCGCTTTTACCATATGTCCTGCTACATTTGTTCTGCTCTTGATGGTTCTGACAAATCTCATCACTAGCGCTAATATTTTTCACATCTTTTGAAATTCAGAATATCTGTCAATAAAACGGTCGATAAAATTGTTTGCTTAGGCTACAAATACACCTAATCTTGTAGGTCGTAATTCCTCTGTAGTTGAATTTTTTCTATTCGGCGTTTAATGACTTATGTTTGGCATTGGTTTGCTCCTCATTTCGTGACCCATACCACCACAATTTACTGTTGGCTATAGCCATGCCTTTCATCAGCAGGATTATGCCACTTGTCACCAGCATTCTCGATTGTATAATTGTATTATTACGCTAGCCCTGTTGGCTACAAATGTATTCCAACGTTTTGGATGAGTTGATATCCAGTCCAAGACTATCTGTGAATCGGTGAATAATACTCGGTTTTTTAATTTTTATGTTAAATGCACCCTCCACCATTTTCATCAAATTCACCAACAGCAAAGCCCCCATTAGTTTGCTGGATGCTAATTTGCTTGACTGGTGCTACGCGTGATTAACTTATAACTATATTGGATACTAATCCACCATCTTTGTTGACTACGGCATATATTACTGCTGCGTATATGCAAGCCCACTATAGCATCATAAAACCCAATCAACTGATTTATAGTAATTCGTGTTTAACCACTTGGGTACTGAATTGCTAGACGTTTTAAGCAGGTCTTCTGGAATCTCTATAGTCAAGTCTTTTCCGTAGTTTTGGGTAGCGCACCATCCTAGTTAAGGTTTTGCATCCATTGATGTTGGAATATAATTTATAACTTTATTATTACTAGTGCCAACCAGCCCAGCGAAATTGCGATTGGCATCCGATAATACGGTTTGTTTGGTTCGGGTCCCATTGTAGACCTTGTATTTTTGGGGTGTCTGGTTGTTCCCCTATACTTTTAATCCTTTTCTCCGTTGTAGGTTCAATAAATGATCTAGGCTCATCGTTATTTGTAAGTAATTTGCGAAGGTTGAATCCACAATTTCCTAATACCTTCATTATTTGCTTTGCAATAGTTTTACTCCGCGGTAAGGTATTCGCCCCGATCAACATGTCGTCAACGTACATATCCTGTATAATAGACCTTGGAGCCTCTGGTTGCCTTGGGTATAATTGCATTCCAATCTCTTTCAAGCAGCGTGTTGATTGACGAAGGTGCCGGCCCATATGTAAGCGTTTTTAATTAAAACTGCGCCGGTTGCTGATTGGGATTATCTTGCCACAAATTGTTTTGAAACAGTCGATCTTCTTTAGCTATCCATACTTGCCTATGTACGTTTTCTCGATGTTTCCACAGAACATAAATTGATGTTGCTGAAATCTTAATAGCATGTCGATGAGCGTTGGTTGAATAGTTGACCCAACCATTAAGACGTCGTTGAGTGATAGCCTCTTGGGTTTACCATTTCCATATGCCCAGCGATTCATATTCCGTCATGAAGTTTTTATAAAGCTGACCAAATTCCTTGTTTCTTTCAAACTTCTTCTCCATTGCTTTAAGCCGATTTAAGACCGCTTCGATTTGTTTGGTTGTAGCATTGAACAATTCTTCACATTTTTCAGTATGTCTTCGATATCCCAGAATCGGTGCAGTGATTTGTCTATGTCTAGTAGGATGTTGTAGTTATCAGTTGCGACTATCCTTGTATCTGCACTTCCATCCGCTACTACCCATCCAAAGACAGTATTGAATGCTATTCTGTCATTTGAAAATTTCATCTTTTCTGGCAGAAGGGCTTTGAAGAATACATACACTCCTATAATAGAATGACGATATGACCACATTTATTATAGCTTGGAATTCAATTTGTTCAACAGCAGGAAATTTGGCAAAACGTTACCGTACAGACTAATTGACACCTTTGGGATAGTAAATGTTTCATCATTGTTTCGGTGTTTAAGAATGAGATTGTTAACTCAGCCCTTGATTGCTCCAACTCCTACTTCACCTAGCCCCTTCACCAGTACTCTTGCATTATAACGATCGAGGTTGAGATGCTGCATACATGTTTCAGCGATAAATGTTGCTTGTGATGCGGAGTCTAAAAGCGCTCTAAAGGTTTGAAACTGGCCCTAACTGACTGAGTCGTTAGTGTTCTCTACGCATTCTTAAAATTTAGTTAATCCTAACCTGTCGCCAAAGTCATTCTGCTATTTGTCGGTTTCACTTGTTGTTCATCTGCAGCTAACTTTCTTTCGTCTGATGAATCGTGAAGACTTGTGTGATGTTTTCTACGGGAGTATTGACATCTAGCTCTAGACTTGCAGTCCGTTTAGTGTGTAAAGTGCCGCAATCATAGATTCGATGATTCTCTTCTTTACATATTGGACAGAGAAACCTGGTAGGTATGGTTACCACATATGCTCTAACTGTTGTAGGTCAGGTAAGATTCACATTCCTTGAGCATCTCTTCAATGATCCTATCATATCAATGCGTTTTCCTAGATATTCCAGGAGTTCACCGATGGTAGGGATCAAAGACAGTTAGATTCTTTATCTAATATGGCCGATACGATATATATTAACCATGGATTTTTTTTCCACATCTGGATCTAACGCTTTAAGCCCTCTACTGGATTCATCAAACGAATCTGCAAATTTCCGGATGTTGGTAGCATCTAATTATATTGAATGTATGCCTCTTTCGTAGCGTTGCACCAACTTCTGAAATGCCTCTTTGTAATTCGAATCCGTTACAGCTAAATGGCGAACTAGTGTGCTGTTCCTCCCTTTAGAAGCCCCTTCAGATACTGAAACTTTTGTGTTGGAGTTAGATTGTCTCGTTCATTTATTGTTGATTTAAATATATATATATATATATATATATATATATATATATATATATATATATATATATATATATATATATATATATATATATATATATATATATATATTTTTTTTTTTTTTAAATAATTTTTCTTTATTATTTCTTTTTAATTACAATCTAGTCTTAGACTAATAAGCATTTTTATTCAAACTTAAACTACTACATTTTACTGAAATTTAAGGGTTCATCCATCGATGTACTCCTTATTACATGATATTTGTTATTTAATCGCGCTTTTGTTGTGCGCTAGATACATTTATTTTAATCGATTTTACACTAACTCAAAAAGATTTTACACTAACTTTACTCTTTTTAGCCTTTTTAATAAATCCGTATTATCCAGTAGCTGGATAGCCTCTATGTTGACATGATGCAGCAGTCGTTGTTCGTGACTTCTAGCAAATTTCATAATTTCAGTTTTGACGGGGTCTATGCCCAAATCTTTGTGTATGTCTATATTTCTGACAAACCATGGTGCATTCACGATGTTTCTTAACAACTTATTTTAAAACCGTTGGATAATATCTATGTTGGTCTGCTTAGTACAGCCCCACAGCTGTAAATCGTAAGTCCAAACAGGCTTCAATATTTGCTTATATAGCAGAACCTTATTAGGGATTGATAGATGAGAATTTCTTCCCAGCCAATACATTTTATTGTATTTTAAACCCATCTCATATCTTTTCTTTTTTACATGAGCCTTCCAGCGAAGCTTAGCGTCTAATGTCATACCAAGATATTTAGCAGTGTTTGCATGCGGTATTTCTTGGTTGTTTAAATGTACTGGTTTGTATACTAATCTCGTGTTCGTAAAATCGACGTGGACAGATTAAGTTTCATTTAATTTTATGCGCCATTTTTTTGTCCAGTTCAATACTTGATCTATGGCGGCTTGCAATTTCTCTGTTGTATCTGAGTTGCTATCACCTTCTGCCATGATGGCTGTGTCATCGGCGAAAGTGGCAATCGTATTGTTGTTTGGGATTGGAACATCTCGGGTGTATAATAAATACAGAAGTGGCCCAAGTATACTTCCTTGCGGAACTCCTGCTTTTATTTCTTTTAACTCAGAGTATTCATCTTCTTGCTTAAGTCTCAAATATCTTTCTGTTATATATGATTCCAGTATTATGTTGTACTGTTTAGGTAGGATTATTTTGAGCTTGTAGATTAAACCTTGTCAAAGGTCTGTGTTACATTAAGGAATACTGCAGAACAAACTTTTCTCTCTTCTAATGTCTTCTCAATAATATTGGTTATTCTATGGACTTGGTCAATAGTTGAGTGCTCACTGCGAAAACCTAATTGGTGATTCGGAATTAGGTTATTTCTTTCAATTATTAGTTTGAGTCTTTTTAAAAGTAACTTTTCAAAGAGCTTAGACATTATCGGCAGCAACGATATAGGCCTATATGATGTTATTAGATGTGGTGGTTTTCCTGGTTTAGGAATCATGATAACCTCAGCTACTTTCCAAAGTTTTGGCACATATTTTAATCTGAATAAAGCATTTATAATATTAGTTAACTTCACCGTAGCTTTTCTCGGTAGCTGTTTTATTATTTCTCCGGTAATCAAATCAAACCCGGGTGCTTTCTTTAAGTTTAAATTGTTAAATTTAAAGAAAGCACCCGGGTTTGTTCACGGGGAACTTGTTCAATTCTCGCAATTGACATTCATGAGGTTGAAATATATTTTCAAGATGGTTAGCAAATCCTTCAGCTTTTTCTTTGTTTTTCCTCGCCCATGTTCCATCCATTTTCCTGATAGGGTGTATTGACATTATTGGCCTTTTCAGAGTTTTAGTTGCTTTCCAGAGTGAATATTCTGCATTACTGCCATTCGTCAATTTACTTAAGTAGAAATTAAGTGACTCATTTTTTAATTTCCGAATTTCTTTTGTTATGAGTAAGATTGTTTAGTCTTTTTTTATCTTGTGGAGCTCTTGTTTGGTGCCACTTTTTCTGGATTTGCGTTTAACCCTAAGGAGATCTCTAATTTCTATTGGATAGTTGTTTCCTTTTAACCTTGATTTGATTTCTGGAGTACTTTTCCATGCTGATTGCTGGATATCTGTAGTGAACTTTTATATATATATATATATATATATATATATATATATATATATATATATATATATATATATATATATATATATATATATATATATATATATATATATATATATATATATATATATATATATATAAAGGACTGCCACTCCATGTAATCTCCGTCGAATGTTAGAATACTGATTTTCGGCAATCTCGTTCATCGTCACAGTCCATTGCTTACAGCAGCATTGCTCTGATTGAAGCAATGCTATGTTTCGAATACTTGCGTTTAGTTTTGCCAGAACTATATAATAGCAATTCTCAAATTCAGATAGATCCGATTCCACTTTATCATCTGCTTTAAACATTTCCCTTTCAATGCTCATAAACATAATTGGTGACCTTCGCGCTGTTTCTTGCCTTATAAATATTTCGTCCTCAATAACGGTATCCATATTCCCCTTTCATGCCCCTTCGAATTCTTTTGACTTTATTCGAATAATTTACTAAACGCTAAATGTAGTCGTTGGCTCTCAGTGTGAATATAGTACTCACTCTATACGAACTCTGATCAACCGATCACTTAATTTGACACATGGTCACATTGTTCAGCTTACTACCTTACAGTAAGTATCGCTCAATTATGATGTTGTGGAACGTCAATTGCTGTAATTCTGTTGCTGGTATGTTGATCATAGTTCTCCGCAGAATACACAATATCTATGGTCTCTGTTTCGGTGCCACTTAGTAATTTTAATAGTCCCCTGTACAAGTTCGGTTAGTATCTTTACTTAAGACAACAAACTGTTAATAGATTGAGTTATCAAGCGGCAGTCAAATACCTATAGTCCAGACACTTTTTCTTATGTCCCAGTAAATGGTGTTTTTCCAGAACTAATCAAACTTTACGCTTTTCAGTATCCATTATTGCGTTTTCTAGGACGATAGTGCAGGAAGGTTCTTGGATAAGACAACATATTTTCTCTCTGCTGCAATTTTAAGCACCAGGTGGCGAATTGGTTAAAGCTGTGGCAGTTGGAGCGGGAGGCCCGGTACCTCCCCGAAGGAGGCCCCGAATCCCGATAGGAGCAGGATGCAAAAGGGATTTTTCATCATGAGATTACGATCTGTGGTGTGAAGGAACACAACTTTGACCCCCTATTGGAGTGCAGAACTCATGGGCCAACCCATCTTCCATGTCAGCACTATAGGCTGGCATGGAGCTATGCAATGTGCAGATGGTTAGGAAAATAGGACTTATAGCCGCACGTCCTCGAATTGGCTGTAATGGAATTAAAGCAAGGACGTAAATAAGCGAACCAGTAGGGAATGCCTTGAGCCCCAAATCAGATTAGAGATTAGATAATTAAAAAAAATTAAAAAAAAAAATTTTTTTTAGCAACGAGCAGCTGAAATTGTTTTACATCTATATGAGGATTGATTTGAATAAATTTCAAAATGACGAGATGTAGTTCCTGTCATCATCAACTGCATCAGTATTAAACTTTACGCCTCAAGTTGAGTCCTTAACTACACTGGACATAACCAAATACATCGAGAATGCTTTCCCACTCTCTTTTTGTGCTGATTGGTATAAATAACTTCATACTATCAGCAAGAAACTCTTTAAATCCTGACCTATATGGAATTCACTTTCTTATACACGAAATTCTGAAGTCGAGAATTACTCGTATAGAGTGCCATTTATCTAACCCTTAATGGTAGATCAGGATTGTTGATTGTAATGGGTTGCAAGAGGATCGTTCTAGGTCTACTTCTTTGCCACCATTCACAGCTACCAATGGAATTTGTCATTTTCTGCACGAAGTGCGATGGACATCAGCTTGACCAATCAAATCCAAACAAAGCTACTTCAATTCTTAGATTATCTGTGGAGATGTTATTCCCTTCCTTGTTATTATAATAATCTTAACGATATCTAACACAAAAGCAATTGACAAAACAAGAAAGTACATTTAGGACCAATTTAAAACAATTGGGCGATAAACATCATCAAATTTATATAAGACAATTTCGTATCAAAGCATTTTCATCTCGAAATGTAGGAAGTAGGTATATAGGTATACAAGGGAGGCTATACTCGAGTATATATAAGAAAAAAAATTTCTGAGAATTTGTCGATAGCTTTATCGCGCAGACAAGAGACACTACAACACATATATATGTATGTATGTCATATACATACAGGTGGGTTAGGTAAGAACATCTCCTCAACATTATACGACAGAAGCTGGATTTTTAATTATAATTTCGTTATATATAGATTCCAACCCCTTTCAAATGTTAATTTCGTTTCGAAACTATAAAATTCGCCATATTGCCTCGATATATAATGTGCGACATATAGCGGAGGAATTCACCCCAAATCTTATTACCTCGGCAAGTCGTAATCGAATAGATTTTTTATTTCTCCCAAATTTATATATAACGAAATCTTCCGCAATCCCTCTAGGTTTTAATATCCATTATGCATACATAATTAATAAAAAACAATTCGAGGAGGGTGTTCCCGAATCGGGGTGATGATGTTCCAACGTTCGGATATCTGTTTATATGTCTTCTTATCGACTAGATTCCAACACAATTCGATATAGCGAAGAAATGCAATAAATTTATAGAACAATCGGATTAAAGTATTGTCGGTTTATTATTGCGTTTGGGGTACGTTTCGTCATCCCCTAAAATTTATCATTCAATTTCTTTTATTATATAACATTAATACTTGGTTTACAGCATTCATCTTAATCTTAACATGTTTGTATGTATGTGTGTGTGTGTGTGATTGTATATATATATAAGACATGACCCCTCTACTTATTTTCAGTTGTATCTATTCAACGTCTTATACCCTAAAAGATTTCTCAACTAAGGACACAATCTTCCTTCCACCTTTTTAGTAGTTTTTTTATAGTTTTGTATGCGATTTAATATCTACATACTCGACTATACAGTACACACAAGGAAACGAGGGTGGAATTGTTTTATTGATTAAGGGATACATACAAAAACGTACTTGAGGGTGGAAAATTGGACTCGACCCTATTATAGATTGTGTTGTGTTGTGCAATGTAGGAAAAACGATTTTTTATATAATGTAAATAAGCGCACTGGTTGAAACTGTATGTAATTATGCATTTTTGATTGGAATACTTATGTACATGTGTGGTCATCTTTCGTTTATAGAGGGAACAAATCGATGATTAATAGTGTTATCGTCTATTTTATCCCTCTGTTAGTAGAAATGATGGATACAATGTTTAGTTCCGAACAACTTAGCTCCACACCATTACCAGAATACGTAACTTACATTCGTGTCAGATGAAAATAGCTTTCACATCATATACCACTCAACATGAACAATGTTTACCCAAAGTAATCGGAAACATCACTATAATCATAATAAAACTAAATGATGTTCAAAAGTCGAGATCCAAATCCATTTGAGAGTAATTTGGGAAAATTATTACATTTCCAACACAACTGACAGGAAAACTGTGGTAATAAAAAATTATGACCAAACATTTATACCAAAAAGCCGAAAGGCTAGTCATTTAGGTATATGGGTGATATGTCACGATATAAAATAGTCGAATCTGTGGAAGTATACCACTTTGGATGAAGACTTATTAATGTGGGATCCTGAATACTAGAAGGGTCATGGTGTATGGTAGTTTGTCAATCGAGCTGGTCGTTTATGTTATCTATTAAGAAGAACCATCGAAACCGTCATGACGTCATGACAGGAGCAGACACTGTGGAAGAATTACTACAGAGGCAGGATGTTGTCACAACCGTCTATCAAATTGCTGGTTTCAGCTGAGAAAGTGGCAGTCAAATTATGTAGTCAGATACTGTCAGTTGAGTTTAATTGTTCAAAGTGAGCAGACCTGTTTTCTTGCAGTAATTACAAAAAAAAAAACAAAAACAATAAAATACAAAAAAACTTTACTGTGCACATTGTGCATATTATGCATCATTTTCAAAGTGAAGTGTGTGTTTTAAGTGTGTATACAGTGTAAAATGATAATGACCTAGACTTGTGTCATTATCATTGAAATATCAACACAAAAATAAACAATCTAATGTCGGATTCTGAACGGAGCAACGCGGCATTACAAAGGAAATCATCGGTAGGCAATCAGGTTGGTCCTTTTCCTAGTACTACTGGAAGCATGGAACAAGGGATAAATAAATGGCCTTTCGGTGGAAGAAGTAAGGCACTTTAAAGAACACCGCTATCAACTCCACCACCAGAGAGCACAACACTGATGTGTGAACTTCACAATAAGCCAACTTCTGATTTAGTAGTCAAAAGCTTAACTACTACAGTAGATAGAAGCGTGTAGCTGCTTGCTGTAAATTTGAATGTGTTGTACTTCCGTTGTACTTCCGTTTGTTGCTTGTTCTTGTAATCCACTAGGCCGGTTTCGATCTGATGATGACGTCATTGAATGACAGAGTGATCGAAAAGATCAAATCCATCTCATCAGGCATATGCTACCGGACTTGATGTTCATACTGTGCGATTCGTATATATACGTTCAGTTGTGACGCGACAGTACAAGTGAATTACAAGAACTTAACTCGAAATATCGGTTTTTCTGAATTGCGTGTGGCGTGAGCTAATTTGCGATTTGTTTGAGCTGCTCTGAACGCCACAAAGTATAACCCCTTATCACTATTAGAACTAAAAAACTCTCCAATATGAGCCCAAAGACGCCGAAATCATCTATGTATGCCACTGATAGAAGTCAGAGCTTACAAAACCTCGGTAATTAATATTTTACTGGTGAAAAGGAAGTCGAGAAGGAACTCCACCCCAGACAAAATAAAGTAGATCGAAATCAAAAGAGAAGACTCTGTAAAACTTCATCTCCAGAGGTATCTATACCGCAAGTAATTGAAAAAGCAAAGCAACCACAACAGGCAATCCAAAAGGAACCCGTACCACAACCAATCAATGTGAGTAATGTAAGTGATTTTAATACACTCAGAGCTAAAGTATTATTAGTGACAGAAAAACCTGCTCAGTTTAAAGCAATATCTAACAACGATATCAAAATAACAACACAGTCCGAAAATGACTACCGAATATCATACATACCAGCTTAAAAGAGAAAGATGGTACAGAGTTGTAATACGAGGTTTACCGTTGTCCACTGATCGCTAAAAGATCAAAGCAGCGATCGAGGACCAAGGCCATAAAGTAACCAAAATTATCAATATTCATAAGAAGTCGACAGGGGGAAAACAATAAGGACATATACGAAATCAAGAACTTGCTGTACTGCAAGGTGGCTATTGAACTACCTAAAAAGATAAAAGTTATATCTCAGTGTACAAATTGCCAACAGTTAGGACACACGAAGAACTTCTGTAATAGACAAGCCAAATGTCAAAAGCCACGAAATGTTATACCAACTTGTGCATTGTGCGGAGAAAAAGGTCATCCGGCTAGCTACAAAGGATGCCAGGTATATCAGAAAAAGTTAAATGCTCAACTACCAAGAAAAACAACAGTAGTAGAGCGCCTACAGCAAAAGCCAAACCAACAATATGATACTATTAAAGAGGGGGTCTTTTACGCCCAGGTGACCAAAACCTCAAATAACATTCTAACTCATGAAATCAGGCAGAAACCTGTGGTGAACGAGCCAACCATTAGTAGCATAATGAAAATGCACACCGAATTTCAAGCAAAAATGAGACAAAATTTCAGCCAGCTTGGGGACTAATAGGGTCGATAAATTGGAACATGATTCCAAGTCACCAAACAAACCGCTAAAACAAAAGAAGTAAATGACTGCAACGTTCCTACGTACCTGGAATTATAATTACCAGGAATGCTGATGGGCTTAATGCAAGAGCCCAAGAACTAGATGTTTTTCTAAGAAACAACAACATAGATGTAGCTCTAATATCAGAGACGCACTTTTCAGAGAAAAACTTTCTCAAAATTACGGAATATAGAGCCTTTTGGACATTGCATCCCAGTGATTGTGCTTGAGGGGGACAGCAATCTTAATCAAACAAAATATCCTACATTTCCAACAAGTAGAAATTACAGAGCCGTTTATGCAAGGTACCGTAATAACAATCAATCATGGTGGTGTGGAACTAAGTTTAGGGGCGATTTTCTGCCCACCAAGACATAATATCATACGAATTCAATATGTCAACATTTTCTATAAACTTGGACGAAGGTTTATTATAGGAGGTGACTACAACGTGAAACATACTGCGTGGGGATCTCGACTCATGACACCAGGAAAAGGAAAAGAACTTCTTAGTGCAATAGAAATGTCAGTTTGTGAATATCATTCATCACGTAAACTAACCTTCTGGCCTACAGACATCAACAAGGTTCCTGATTTGATTGACTTTTATATTTCGAAAGGAGTAACCTCCAATTAAATGGAAGTCGAAGATATTGACGACCTTACTTCCGATCACACACCGGTCTTAATGACTCTGAGTACATTAGTCATAAAAAAGAAAATTAAACTCAATCTTACTAATAAATTTACTGATTGGTGATTATTTAGAGAGAAACTGGACAACCTAATTGAGTTAAAAGTTAGTCTGAAAACTACACAAGAACTTGAATTACAAGCTGAATATTTTATTAACTCTATGCGTGAAGCAGCTAAAGAGGCTACACCCGTATTAAGCGAGAAAGGCATAAAGGAGATTAACTACCCCTTGGTGATTTGAGAACTGATAAAAGAAAGGCGTAGGAAAAGACGCATATGGCATAGAACCAGAAATATTATTGACAAAAGAGATTTTAATCAGATAAGTAATAAAGTTAATCGACTAATTAATGAACACAAAGAAGCTTGCACTGAAAATTATTTGAAAGGACTAGCTCCTGGAGCTGACAAAAATTATTCTCTTTGGAAAGCAACTAAAAGATACAAAAGGCCAATAAACCAAGTGCTACCTATATAAGGAACAAAAACGGAGAGTGGGTGCGACGTAATGAAGAAGAAGCAGAACTGTTTGCACAACATCTGGCATCAGTATTTCAACCACACGACATTAAATCTACGATTGATCCCAAACCAGTCATCTCCATTAAATATCAGAAGTGTCATCCCACTAGAAATTGCACAAAAAGTCACCTGGAATTGATGAAATTTATCCAATGTTGTTTAAGGAGTTATCAAAGAGAGGAGTTATTATGTTAACACACACACACACACATATATATATATATATATATATATATATATATATATATATATATATATATATATATATATATATATTTATATATATATATATATATATATATATATATATATATATATATATATATATATATATATATTGAATTTACCAGCAATCAAAGTTATTGAAAGCCACAAGCAAGTTGACGTGGTGTAAACGGACTTTGCCAAGGTGTTTGATTCCATTATAGCCATTGTAAAGCACTAGGACGGTTATACTCATTTGGGTTCTCAAACAACTATGTGGCTTGGATTAAATCTTACTTAAGCACCCGCATCCAATACATCGACATTGGTAACAGCAGGTCCAAGCCAATTTAAGCTACATCGGGTTTTCCACAAGGTTCTCATCTTGGCCCTTGGGTTTTGACTGAAGTCAGTCTACACTCTAAAATTTTAATGTTTGCTGATGACCTCAAAATATACAGAACTGTCGAGAACTTAAGCGATGCCGAGAAACTTCAAGAGGACATTGACAATTTAGCGATATAGTGTGTGTCAAATCTTCTTAGTCTGAACATCAATAAGTGTAAGACTTTATCATTCCACCGGAAATTTAATCCAGTTTTAAAACATTACGAAGTAAACAATATGCCACTAAAGCGAGTATCATAGATCAAAGACCTCGGTGTTATTTTCGTGGAAAATATGAGCAATAACAACCATAGAGAACAATGTGTTGCTAAATCTAATTCTATGTGAGGCTTGAGATATTCATGACCTGGAGACAATTAAGATTCTGTATTTCACATACGTGCGTTCGCAATTGGAATATGCTGTTACTGTTTGACGTCCCCAGAGGGCATTCAGAAAAAGTTATCCGTCACTTAACCTGGAAAAGCGGTTGGGAGTATGATCACGAATTACCATACCATGAAAACCTGCAACGTTTAACACCATATCTGGATGGCTGCAAAACAAACAACAATCCAACTCTGGAAAATGGACGTGAGCTTTTAAAGTGTTCGTTTGTTGGTAATATTTTATTAGGTCACATTGACGCACAATCAATACTGGAAAATTTACAAATTAAAGTACCCAGTAGACATCTAAGAAGAAATAAGTTCTTGCAAGTGGATGTCAATAGAACCAACTATGGTTCTAATGAACCGATTCACATGATGTGCAAAAGCTTTAATCAGATAAATCACCTGTTCGATTTTACTTCTAGCAAGGATATCTTAAAACGAAGATTGAAGCAACACTTTGCTTCTTCCTGGTTTTAATTATTATTTTATACGTCTGACTATTACGTCATTTTTAATGTCAAGTCGTATTTGTAGACTTATTTATAAATAAATAAAATAAATAAATAAATATATATATATATATATATATATATATATATATATATATATATATATATATATATATATATATATATATATATATATATATATATATAATGCTTGCTTTCGACTTACATATGTTCCTGAGTGGTTCAACGTTGCACAAATTATCATGATAAAAAACCAGACAAACCAGCAGAGTAAATTGCATCATACAGGCCGATCTCTTTGTTACCAACTATTTCCAAGTTGTTTGAGAAGTTGTTATTGAAACGACTAAAACCAATGATCATTATACCTGAATTCCAGTTTGGGTTTAGAAATAAACACTCGCCAATTGATCAAATTCATCGCGTGACTGCAAAGATTGAACAAGTATTTGAAGAGAAGAAATATTGTCCTGCCATATTTCTAGATGTATCACAGGCTTTCGATAGAGTATGGCATGAGGGTCCTATCTATTTCCAAACGAAAATTTAGAGTACCTCATGAAGAAACATACTCCAACTTTTACCCAGCCATAGCAGGGGTGCCTCAGGGTAGCGTAGTAGTGCCCATCTTATTTCTGATTTACACTTCCGATATACCGACAACGGAAACAACCTTCATAGAAACTTTTGATGATGATACAGCAGTTTTGGCATCAAGTGAATCACTGAATCAAGCAGTTCAATACTTACAGCAAGCACTCGATAAAATCATCCAATGGACCAGGGGTTGAAAAATAAAGCTTAACGAGCTAAAATCAGTACAGGTTACATACACGTTGCGGCACAAAAATGTAATTCCATACATTTCTCAACGGGATATAAATACCCCAAGCTGAATCTGCTAAATATTTTGAACTGCATCTTGATTCAAGATTGAACTGGAAATACCACGTTAAACAAAAATCAGAGCAAATAAAAAAAAACAACGCGAGATGTACTGGCTTGTAGGAAGACATTCTAAGCTAAGCCTGTACTGTAAACGCCTCATCTACGAATCGATAACTATAAACCAATTTGGACGTATGGCATCCAACTCTGGGGATGCACTAAACAATCAAATCGTTTAATAATTCAACGCAGCCAAAACAAATTTCTACGGGCAATAACAAATGCTTACTGCTGCGTAACCAACGAGGATTTACACAACAACCTTAATGTTAAATGGATTGATGAAGTGGTCCAGGAACTTGCCATCCAACATGAAAGAAGATTACTGGAACATACTAACAGTAAAGCAATACAACTTCTTGACATAACACAAGAACTGAGACGCCTTAAAAGAATTAAACCGCATGAGCTAGTCATCTAATAAATAAAGTTTCATTTTTTGGAGCAGAATATTGATTTCTTGTAAACCCACACTCGTTTCACTTATTTGTTTCAAATAAGTGCGTGATTATCATTATAGTAATAAATTATCATATGATAAGATTGTACTTTTAAATAAAAAAAAATAAATAAAAAAAAAGATACCGTCTAAGGCCGCCATCTCACGTAAAGGAAATTCAAAATCATATTCAGGAGTCTTCCAAATCAGCAAAAGTTTTGGGTGTAGCATGGTACTCCAAAACTGATTGTTTATGTTTATCTCTCTAAGCTACAAAGACGCCAATTTTATCTGAAGCAAGCCCTATCTTAGATTCTCCAAGTCCAAATGGTAATTCATAATCGAATTATGTACTGCGGTCCTTTTTATCCACAAACTGATATATCCAGATTTGAGTGTTAGTTCGACCGATGTAACAATTTATAGATATTCATGTTAGAGTAACAAATATTGGTTCGAACTCTTGCCCATGTCAATTGCTGTATGAAGCATATGGATCACTAGCTCCATCAATACAAACCGGTGAAGTTCGAAAACGCTGGGTTTGAGGTGTTATTGGATCAAGATTCAAGCCAAGCTCAAAGAGAAGCTCGCTGAGAATTTTTTAGAGCTACTCAACAAGCGATTGCAATCTGTCTCAAGGCAATGGGAAATTATGGACGAAAAGTGGATCCACTTCAAACCGAATAATCTCATGTGGTTGTAACTCTGTTTTGGAGTTAATTGTCCTTAAAGCACCCTGACAGTTCGGGAAGATACAGATATGGCACCAACCAGATAAAGGCATATTGACACAGCTACCAACGAGGTTTTTCGATAGCATAGTGTCTATGTAGGAAGTTTTGTGAAATCATGTTGTCTAAGAAGATGTAGGTTGTTATGCCCTGTAGTCCTAAACTCATTGCACACCTTCTGATCTAAAGATTGCACACCTTCTGATCCATCTCTTTAGTGGATGTGGTATGCGTAACTCCCACAATGTTCTAATGACTAAATTTACCGAAACCGTAATGATTACGGTTTCGGTAAATTTTCGGTAGATATCTGAGTTCTGAAGAAAGTGTGATGGCATCCTTTTTTTGAAGATTGTAAATTATTAGAGTCCTGTATCTTGTGTTAAGAACTAACTTAGCTTTCCTAGAGTTAACTGATCGATCCCGATCACCTAATCAGGTTTAATATCGCCATTAGAATATGATCACAGATACACTAACCAACCAACAACGCAAGATTTACCTTTCTTGTGTGCAAGTTATTTAGGATGAATTGCTACAACCGAACAGGTTTATAGTTACCGTTTAGTATAGTCAATTCTAGGGTTTTCATTCTTTGGGGTGGACACTTCTCTGACCTTCCATGATATTTAAATGTATTCCAGAGTTGGCTTTAAATCTTACTAAATACGTATGAGAGATAGTCCAATTCTTCCTGTAGAAAATAACAAAAAAATCTCCTGTCTTATCCTTGTGATTACAATTTTGAGTATTAACCAATGCTCCATTCTGATGTGATAAATTGCTCGTTTCTATTAGCACCAATAGAGCTTCCTGATTTATAATCGTATGAGCCTTGTAAGGTTCCCTATTCTGCCCAGCTCCTTATTACAAGATTGCGTTGTAGATCTCGTTGTTATGGAGAGGACAGTCCTTTTCATAGGACTTATAATTAGTGTTTTTCGTGTACGTTACCAGCCCTTCGTATATATTACTTGAAGATCGAAGTTACTAATAGAAGCGGAGTCTAATTTTAAGCTTTAACCCATTTATACAGAAGAAAATAAGATCATTTGTCAATTACTTCCTGCCTAGAGGACGTTAGAAAATCTATTACTCACTATTAAACTGACCAGGTCAGGACTGATAAGTAGCCCTTGAAGGTGATGCTCTATATAAATTTCAATAGTTTCTCCCGAATCATCTTTAGTCGTATTGGGCACATTAATTGTGATCCATTATTTGTGAACTAGAGCAAGCATGTTAGTTTACGGATTCTTGTTTGTACCTGTTAGGTGGTACAGCATCGAAAACCCGAAGCTTAACCGCGAATCCGACCACGATCAGTGTATGCTGATAGGCAGTGGTATTTTTATGGACGGAAGAGAAATCAAAAAGCCCGATATGGTAAGGTATAAACTCAAGTTACAACCAATCTTATAATAGATGCTGAAAGGTTAAGTTATATATTTAACCTGGGATCTTGCATACCTTTGCAATGGTCAGCTGAAATGAATCGTGAACAGTTGAAGCCAACTTTCAAACTAACAAACCTTTAGACTCTAATTATCTGTAATTTTGTTCAATTGATTTAACACAGATCGTGTGGCCTAATGGATAAGGCGTCGGACTTCGAATCCGAAGATTGCAGGTTCGAGTCCTGTCACGGTCGTCAACATTTTTTTATGGTACCCAATTATTTATTATTAAACAATAACTTCCCTATACTGTCAATTGTAACATTAAGCGACGAAATCAAGCAGTGGTTCAGAGTATCGATGGGCAGAGCCGAATAAACCGAATTCGAATCTCAATTAAGGCTGCATGTAAAAATAATTTTTTATCATTCGATTATCACCGGTGAGGTTGATGAATACATCTATGACCCACCGGTTGGAGTGCAGAACTCATGGGACAATCTTGGTTGCTTCATTAAAGACACGAATAGGCATCCACCATCGAATATATAAGTCCCACACAAGTGGAAGCTGCAACCAAACGGGCCAATTTATTAACCAATACGCTTCCTTCGAAATCCATGTGACTACGCGAGTATCCTGTGTAGTCTAACTTCATTAAGCCCGTCTAGTCGATTCAAGACCATTACCGTCCCCAAAACATGTTTCATTGAAACAGTATTGAAGTCAGGAAGGATGCAGATACAACGATCTCTGCAGTTTGTTTCGATTGCGTAATGTGCTGCTCTCAAAATTGCAGCAATTTTCAAATGTGAACAATAGCGAATCTCAAGGGGGATAGGTAATTTCATCTCAGATTCTAACATGTATAACCCGGCACGAGCCAAATTACAGCATACCGATCCGTCAGTCAAGATCATCATATCGAGGTTATATTGGCTGTTATAGTCTCATTTGTGCTTTTCGGTAATGATTAAACGAAAAACGTGTTTCACTATAGTTTCCGAGAGCATGTTGGCAATGAAAGATCAAGCGACAGCATACCCAAAAGCATCTAAAGAGCTACAGTAGGTGTGGTGTACATGGCTCCCACAATTTCCAGGCAAACAAGTCTTTGGTGGTAGTTATAAGGTTTCTCTCCAACCACTCAATGAATTAGGCCACTAAATAAGTGAGACAAACGAGATTATAGATCTGATGCAAGCGTGTTTTAATCTTTTGGGCAAAGATGGTCTATTTGTCGTTTTTGAGTGCCGGGTTTATATTTTCCAACCTAGGATCGGGCCAAGAACAACTGTACCTTACAGGTCGGAATAGGCCACAGAAAAGTATACACTCCAGCATACACAGATGTAAAGTCGGTACAGTTCTGATTGCACACCGCATGCTAGACATGCCGTTATACAGACCAGGTCCTTCAAAAGCTAAACAATCTCTAGAAAATGAACGTTGTATCTCATCAAAATTTTTGAGCTAGTCTTTAACAAGCACTCGGCGCTCATGACGTACAACTTCTATGAAGCTTACGGAAGTTCTCCCCATCCTGTGTCCTCACTCCGATGGACCTGTGATTTCAAGCTGGAGAATACAATGTGATGTCCGACCTGGTTTTTCTTCCAGGGGAAGAATGAGTTCGGCCGCTCTGATTCTTTTACGTCATTGCAATCCTGAGTTATTTTTCCTAATTGAAGGTTATCTAGAGAAGCCAAAACATCTCCCAGTTCTCAGGCCCGGTGCACTATTCGGTTCCTCTCAATCTAAGTTTTTGCAATTGATAATTACTTCTCACGAGTAGTAGAGAAATAATTGTCCATATCTGTGCAGAGATACCGCTAAGTGATCCGAAGAGCGCCTTATATCCGGATTCACCGTTAAAAATTCAACTAGTTTTTAAACGGAGTGCCCAGCCACGTTACCCCAGTCATAGCACTTTATTCTTGTCTGGTTCACCACTTATCGTAGTTAACCAGTTACCCGGTGGCTGCCACAAGGAGGTAGCAAACGAATCTGACAGCTAGTGCCAGCTTGATTTTCCCAGACAGCTTCACACCTGACCGCCATCCCCATGATTATTGATAAAAAACCAAAAATCCCATTAGCTGGTTGTACTTTCCAAACTGTCAAAAATTGTGATTATCATTAGTTTTACACAACAAACTAAAAATATCATACTTCCATAGAACTGACATACTCATTTCGAAAATATATGAATCAACCTAATAATCAATATGTCAGTGCATATTCATAAATTTTCTTTAAGACTGCAAGAGAGCGAATGGAGAAGTTCAAATACCGGAAGAGAATTTGAAAAACAACAAAATAATATAAAGTAGCGTATGTGTGTGCATGTGTTTGTGTAGATACACGATAAAAATTATTTCGGTGTATTGTATGTATATGTAAAGTAAACACACATGTCGAAAAGCCGAAAGGCTTTTATATTTATCTCACTCATACAACCACAGTGTTTTGTTTCTAATCTTACGTCAACAGAGTTGTATTTCACATGAATACTAGATCGTGCAATTGAAAAACAAAACAGCTGACTACACTAAGATCTCAGCCAAACAAAACAATGTCTTAAACGAGTCTACATATTTACATACATATATTGTTGTCTCTTATTATTTTCAGGTAAAAGCAAAGAGTTGAACGAATTATAATAATAAACCGGTTTAGTATAAGGATTGATCGCCGCGAGTCAACACATATTTATCGTAATTCGTTGTTGTGATCGCGTATTTACGTAAATTTGAATCATTTTGATGCTCGTTCGATAAGATTGGTTTGTGTTATATCAGTGGAATTTTGTGCGATATCAGTTGTTTTCAGTTTAATAATAATTTTTGGTTTATAATTAAATATGATTTGACATAAAGCTAAATAACGATCAGTTTGGGTGATCAATCAAGCATGGTCTACGTTTAATCGTATACGAGTAAACGATATGCTTGAATTGTTGCATTGATTACACATAGTAAATTTGCCGGGTAAGTTTGTCAAAAATTCAAAGTACATTTCCAACCACATGATCATATTATATATTATCAAGTGACTAGCAATAGTGATATATAATTTGATACTGGTCTGTTTATTGGTTGGTATATGCAACTTGTGTGATTCATGCGATCGCTTTAGTATAAAAAACGAAAATTAAATTAATTCAATTTATCATCGTGCAACGACTGTTTGTAAAATCTCTGATAATTTAAACAGATTGGCTAGAGGTCAGAAATTAAATAGATTTATCGTATTTCGCCGGTTTGCCGCATAAGTCATCTAATTTAGAAACATTGATGCGTAATGACAGGTGGTGCCTATACTCGTGAGATATCTGTATGCTATGAAGTCATCGTATAGAAATCTTTGTTTTAGGTTCTATATAGAACATGTGTGCAGTGTCTCAGTCAGTTTCAGTTTTCTCTAGCAAGCTCGTTCGTTGATTGCTGCCACTCACTTAATCCTATTATGTATTCCTTGGAACACTTGTTCTTGCTCCTCCTGCTTATTCCATGTTGTGTTTGTGGAACCAAATCTGGCCAATAGATTATTGGTTAATTATGGCTTGTCGATAGTGACCTGATA
This sequence comes from Tipula lateralis, assembly GCA_963932295.1. NCBI lineage: Eukaryota > Metazoa > Arthropoda > Insecta > Diptera > Tipulidae > Tipula > Tipula lateralis. Next base: position 62,775,641 of record OZ010736.1, on the reverse strand, counting down.
TCAGTGTTTTTTATCCATTCAACTAATGTTCTTATCTCTGACTGCATTCATCGATATGATTTTACTGAGATTAGGGTAGGACAACATTTTTTTCAATTTAAGTCATTTTCCATAATTCCGCACCTTATCAGACACCTTTGATTTATTTCTTCTGTTTTCCAAATCCACTTCGTTGAACAGTTCTTGGTGTGATGCATAGGCCCTATCTTTTACATAACGAAAGTGTTTTTCTGGTTCACAACAGACTGACAGTTTCCAGAACTAGAGAAATATCAATTCAAATCAACTTCAATCAACATCGACGTTGTCGTGACACCCCTATGTCCAAAAGGGTGATGGGTGGCAGGATAGACAACTATGATTGGCTTTTTTTTTCGTTCGGTTTTTACAGGCCATTATTGGTCCGTACCGTGTCAACAATCTGACTCCAACGGTTTCGATTACGAGCCAGCTCTTCAAACCGTACGTTATAGACAGTTTGCAGATGCCAGATCGCTCTCTACGCCGTGGAGCCATCGTCGCCGACAGCGACCTCTTCGCCTACCGAAAGGCGGTTCTCCCTTTAAAGATCGCTGTATCATTCGTTTCGGATCAGCACGCAGAACGTGACCGAGCCAGCGTATTCGCTGTCCTTTGATTTCATGCACGATATCAGGAATTTGCATTAAATTCCTGATCTAGTGATTGAATAGAACTCGGTATGTGCCATCGACGTCGCGTTTTGGGCCATATATCACACGCATGATTCTTCTCTCGAATGTTAGAAGCCATCTTTCGTACTCATCCGTCAAGGTCCAACTCTCACATCCATCCATACATGACAACGGGTCTGAGCAACACTCTGTACAGTTTCAGTTTATCCGTATTTGCAAGATATTTTTATTTCAGCAGTAGACGTAGAAGATACAAAGCCCGATTGCCAGCGGCAAGGCGAACCTTGATATCCTCTCCCACGCTATTATCGTGAGTAATGAGAGATCCAAGATACTTAAATCTCATCACTCCTTCAAACGTGTGGTTTCCACTACTGAAATCACTTGCGTCTTGGTCTCGAAAACCAGAGAACAGATATTTGGTTTTGGACTCATTAATTTTGAGACCAACGGAAGCTGAAAACTGTTCCAGTGGATCAAGTATCTCTTTCACTCCGTTGCCATTTAATCCAATCACACAGATATCATCTGCATACGCAAGAAGTTGATTGGATTGTCGGAATAAGATATTGTCCTGAGGTGTTGCACTTTTACGAAGGATGTATTCCAACATGAGATTAAAAAGTATCGGGGACAGCGCATCTCCTTGTCGAACACCAGAAGTGATTGTAAAAATTCTCGATAGCCTGTTTTCAACTTTGACACAGCATTGTGACTGCGTTACTGTCATTTTACACATATGTACATATTTTTTTGGTATTCCTAAATATTGAAGCGCATACCATAGCCTCTCTCGATTGATCGAGTCATAGGCTTGCTTGAAATCTAGGAATACCTGGTGTACATCGCGAGATGTTTCGTAGTACTTGGAAAGAATCATCCGTAGCGAAAAAACTTGATCAGTGACTGACCGATTTGGACGGAATCCTCCTTGGTAGTCACCGAAAATTTCCTCCGCTAAAGGAGTAATTCTTCACAAGATCAAGTATGTCAGTAACTTGTATGCTGTGCAAAGGAGAGCTATACCAAGATGCGGTTCGTCAGCCCAGCGATCCAATCAGATTGAGTCGCCTCCTACGACAAGCTCTGGATACTGTGGTGGTATTCTATGGATCTCATGTTTCGTTCGAAATATTTACGAAACATGGTTACCCCCACCCACAGGGCTTGGCTTACAAATGTGGCTTACTTATGTTGTTGAATTATGTTGTAGTCACATTGCTTCATTTCGAGGTACATATAGCAATCTTAGGTATTAGGTAGACACTGTGCGAAAAAGAAATCGCATTCTAGCAATCGATGTCACACTTTGCAATCAACAAAAGCAGAAAGTAAGTACACTGATTCCATTCCACGACTGTACATTTTCATCCTCATAACATTTATTCAGATTGGTGCTCCATATATCAGTCTCCTTGTTAGAGAAAGTGGTAATCTTCGTAGTTTGATAAAATGAGACCTATCCTTTGAAAAACGAGACTATTTACTACCTGAAATCTATTTCAGCCATTTTACATGATTCTGACCAGTTGAGAAGCACCAAACCTTGTGGAAATCCACCAGTCAATTTGTATTATTTTGTACATTATTATATCTACAGGTCTCTGAAAGAATCAAGTACTTTAGACCAGTTTGCCGAATTAAAAGTGTTCTTTACGTCCAAGAATCTCCTTTCCAGCTCTTATCTTCAATCTACTGCTGCGTGCTATTCCATTCACTGATTTAATAGTCCTACCGTTGCGTTTCTGGCAGGCTGTTCCTAATAGTTTTCATAATAAAATGTTTCCGTTACAAAAGAGGACCTACCGCTAAAGTTTTCTGGCGAGCTACATGCAAATGGGAGCAGGTTTGTAGACACAGACCAGTTTATTTGCTGTTCATCAAGAGTCTTCCTCGACTTCGTTTCCTTTTTATGTTTTACAAACACATTATCGATCATGAATCGGTTTTCTACCCCTAGCAGTCTATGGTATCTCTTTCAAGCTTGATTGAATTCGTCACGGAAGTGGAACGATAAAATCGACTACTTCTGATCGTACAACTCAAAGAGACTTATCACATCTCCATGATACGAAGACTCTTTGCGTTATGGAGATGACACAAGCCTCTTGGATCTGTAAACTCCTCTGCTGCAAATATAATTGTTGAATACTCCGGTCCATCTTTAATTGGTGGTGTACGGCAGTAAATGCAAATATTTTGGAAATTTGATTCTGAACATCGGATTGTATTAATTATCGTTTGTATCCTCATGCTGTGAGAACACTTCTCTTCGCTGTTTTTATGACCCTATTTGTGGATTCTGTATTTTAAACGGTTCAATGGTACACTTCCTCAATTGGGGATATCTCGTCAATGTTCTTTATTTATATGAAAATATTTTGTATATTTGTATTGCAGAAAGAGTAGCAGATTTCTAGTATTGAAAGAATAACTCACCGTTTTCTTGTTCCGTTGCTCTTTTACTGCAATGACTTATCTTGTTTAACTGCGAGTGGCTCTTTAAAATTTTTAAGATTTAAATGTTACCGTAACTCCAATATTTTTCACTACTACCACATTGGGATGTACTGGTCTCGCTATAAGGGAGGATCACTAAGCAAGAGTTTAGTTTTAAGCTTAAAGCAACTTCTTGATATTTTCGACACTATTCTGTTTCACTTGCCCAGCATGCGTCACCCTTTTACTACTACTTCACTATAGGTCATATTATACGTTACGACTCAGTCAATCCTAACCTGCCGCCTCTTCCGATCGTCAAATCTTTTACTCCTTGTGTCTTGATTTGCATAACCCAGCTCAAATACTTGTAATCTGATCGCCCTAAAACCTAATTCCCCAACTACAATTTATCTCTTTTACTCCGCCGCGCACCCATACTCATTCATTTTAGCTCATTTACATTGAATGAACACATCTATATCGTTGTCTCATTTTGAGTAGTCGGACATGCGCCATCACAGTAAAATCGGTTGACATGGAAAATCGTATTGTATATAGTCAAAGAAAATTATTGTATGTGGAAAATTTAATAACAAAAGAGAAAGAGAGTAACAAAAAAGGGAATTTGTTTTACATTACGTGTAATTTGAGGAAATTTTTTTTCTCTCTCAAAAACAAAAAAGTATATTTTTTGTTGTTCCGATCACGAGCGATGGAGAGATGGAGAGAAGCGAACAAACAGGCGTAAATTTTGTCAGTCAACGCTAAAACTTCTCGTCGACAAGACATGCAGAGATAGGTGGAAAAACAAAAATATACATATTGTGTGTTGTGCTGTGATGAAAATATTTTTTATTTTATAAATTAATTTTCCTCCCTCATCTAAACTGAGTGCAAAAAAGAAAATCTTTAATTTTCCAAAACATTCATCAAAATTTATAGTGCGAATAGTTTTTGTGATTGCATACCCGGACCTTCTCGGATCGCCACGATTATAATAGAGTGTACGAAACAGAAATGTGATTTTTTTGTAATTCATTTGTTTTTTTTTTTGAAATTTAATGTGTTGGACGGAAAATTGGAAAATTTCGTTTGTTTTGGAATTATACAGACACACAGTGTGTATTCAGTACAGTACAAAACAAAACTCAAATTTAATTGTGAAATTAAATTAATTCGGGTATATGGTATACAATACATACATATATATCGAGTTGTTGTTATTGTCGGGGGTTTTCCATTCGAGAAAAGTAATATAAAAAGTGAGGGGTGTGCGTTTTCATTTATTTTTTTCTTTTTCGCTAGCAACGCTTTTTTTTATATAACGTTTATCTAAATTTATTGTGAATGTGTGTTGTGTACCCCCGGTTGTGTATTGCTCTCCGTGTATATGTGTATATGATATATGGAAAAAGCAACCCCCAACAAAATATTTTCCTTTGTTGTTTTTTAGTGTTTAGTTGAGAGATGTAATGTGGAAATTTGTGTTTTGTGAAAAATAAGAAAAATGTGAATATAAATTAATGTTGTTGTGTTTTATTTTATATATTATTAATAATTGAGAAGTAATTAATTAAAGTTAGTTAAGTTAAAGGGTGAATCGTAAAATTTTGTTTATATATATACACAGTGAAAAACTGGTGGATTGTGGTGGAAAGAGGGAAAATTTAATAAAATCAAATAAGAATTATATTTGGGATTAAGTTTTACTAGTGTTTTTGGAACACATCGGAGCTTTTCCAACTTTTAAGGGGTGAGTACGATTTACAAATAATCTTTTTTGCGATATTTACATAATTAATTTTTGTAGTGGTCGTTTTCTTGAATCTTATCTGATTATAGCTTATTATCTCGAGTTATGTGGTCAATCAACTGATAAATTTGGTTTTTGAGTGATGATTGCCATATCGTTTTGAAAAGACTGCATTCTGATTGTTTTATTTGATAACATTATCATTATGGTTGATAAAAACTCGAATGATGCATTTTCCAATGTTTTTTTTCGATTTTTCCTAAATAAAAGTTCTAGTCTTCTAATAATACGATAAATAGTTTGGTGATCGAATGATTTGCTATGAGCTTTTAGACTGCCTTGGTCCATTAGTATCCAAAATGTTTTTCAACGGGTTTGATTGAACAGCCTCTACCATTTTACTAACTAAAACATATTTAGTAAGGCGTATGGTGATGAAAATGAGAAGCCCTCAGTTCTGAATTTCTGACATTTACCTGAGAAGAATCTGTCGTAACTAAAGTGATATTCCTATCCTTGAAAACATTGAAAACATCGAAAACATTTTCTCCCGAGTATATATAGGGCCAGCCGCAAACATTAAAGTTTTTTTAACTTTAATTGCAGAATTTTCAACTCATCTTCGATCTCCTAGCAGATTGTTCTGCTAATCTTTGATTACTATTCGAGTTACTTACAGGTGACGAGGGGCCTTACTTAATCATCCAATGGAACTCTGTGAACTTTCGACTTAAACGGATTGATCCGTTGTAATTTAAGTGCTATTCTTAACCAATCGTATTGGTCGTTCATTCTAATCAATGGGTATAATTCCTGTAAATACAGATAATATAAACAAGGTCCGCAGACACTAAAATTATGTGATTGAAACTAGCAGATCGTTCACAGAGAGTTTGTTTTGGTAGTTTTTTATTATAATTTTCTTTCAGTTACTGCAGCTGTTCCTCAAGATCCGGTACTTCGTCCTTTATTATTTTCTATATACATAATACATCCTTGGAAGGCATCCTTGTTTCACCAATGAACGTTTTACATTTTTCCTGACGATGTCCATATATTTGGAAATAGTAAGATTTCACTGGTTAACGAGGTGCCTTGTATTCATGTTAATGGGTCAGCTATTTGCAACCACTGTTAGTAATTTGAGGAAAGTAAGAAAATATTTGGTTTAATTAGTTGTCTGCATAAAGTGGTAAAGGCTTTACCGATAGTCCGCTTAAAAAGAGAATGTTATCTTTAAGAGTAGTTTGAGGAAATGGAGAAAGAGGAAGGATTCTTTCCGCATTTCCTTTATGATGATGTTGTTGTATTTGGTATGTTTCGATTACTGCCTGCTGGAAATTCTCTCCTCATTTTTTGCTCGAGCTATTTCTCAACCGAGTTCTGTCCCATATTCAGTATAAGGAATTTGAGATCTGCTATGTGGTTCTGTTTCTGAACGATTGTCGTAGAGATCTTCAGTTCGATATGGAAACCTCTTTAAATTTCAGTTTACTCCTCAAATCTCGGTGCAATGGTACAATGATCACAGCTGGACTTGTGGAATTATAGGTGACTTTTTTCCATAATATGACGCAATTATTAACCCATCAAAACGCGGTTGTAATGTCTATCAGAGCAAAAAATCTACAGAGAAAAAGCTCTACGCTCGTCTGATGCTCGTCTGACTGACTGCCATTTGGAATTTGAAGTTTGAAAAGAGATTATTGGAACTTAGAGCTGCCAGTTTATTTTATGTGGTAAATCGTTCATGTGCTCAAAGTTCCTAAATTTTTCGAAGATCAATAAATGTTGATAGCCTTATAGAGGCGCTTAGACCGCTCATTTCGATTCATAAATCGTCGATTATTAAGTCATAAAAAATGAGTATTTTGTAGTATATCTCATTAACTGCAGATTTTTATCTTTGATAATAAGAGAGCCACAACTTCGTAATAATTCACATGAGAATACTCGAAGAACATATTTGCCCATAAAATCAGGAAATAATTCTTGTAGTCTTATTGAAATGTGAAGCTCGTAGTTGGGGTCTTAAAATGGCGTCATCTTCATGTAGCTCATTACTCCTACACTCTTTGATCCGCCCTTTCAAATTAGAACGATTAACCAGAACTGAATTTCGGCGTGTAAGAATTCGAATAAATCTTTTAAGGATCTTCCATAAACCACGGCATACTCTTGTGGCGTTCACAAATATGACGAATAGTCACGCCATATATTCACGCCAAAAATGCCATATATTTCATAAGACAAACGTCTTCATCGGCTGGTTGATTCAGCGCCCTAGCTGTCAATCAATGCCACTCTGTGGAGTTCAAGTTCAACTCCCACCATTCATCATTTGCTGTCACCATTACAGCTCCCTGCTTCACTTATCACTTCAACATTGGTGACCCCGACGACCCTGTTTAGGGCATAGTACGTCAATAACCTTCTGATACGACCTCCCAGCATTTCCAAGTGGCACGATAGCACACACAACGCCCTCCTGCCAAGCCCGGATTCTAAAATTACAGCAGCCTGTACCCAATACATTAACAATCGCAGTCGAAGGAGGAAAATCACTTTCGGGGGTAATGTGGCGTTCACAAATACGACGAATAGTCACGCCTCAATAGTGAAGTATTAACAAAATAATCGAAAAAAGATTTTGATTTAAATTTTGTAATTCGCTAGAACTGTTGTAACATAGCCTCGCAATATATATAGAAACGAAATGCAACATACATCAAGTCCGGTTGCATATGCCTGATGAGATGGATTTGATCTTTTCCATTACACAACGAGTCAATGACGTCATCAGATCGAAACCCCGGCCTAGTGAAAGAATATTACAGATCACATACAAGATGCCATACATTTCATAAGACAAACGTCTTCATCTATGGTTGATTCAGCGCCCTAGCTGTCAATCAATGCCACTCTGTGGATCTCAAGTTCAAGTCCCACCATTCATCATTAGCTGTCACGAGTACAGCTCCCTGCTTCACTTATCACTTCAACACTCTTACAGTCTGCATCTATTTGAGATGCAGAGTGTATTTCTATTTGTTTTATTCAAAAATATGCTGGCAGAACTGACACGAGTTTTTCCAATTTGAAAAGTTGATAAGAAAGTATTTAAACAAGATGGTTCTCAGAAGACCATCGAGTTCACAGAATTTGTTTGAACTTCAAAAAATTTGGAAATAAATTATGATTCATTAGTAGCAATACCTTCAAACCAATTTCTTTCGAAAACTCCATGAAATGCACTGGAAATTTAAAATAAGCATCAATGTAAATAAGCGTCATACTATGCTGATAGATGGATCAACAGAGTGCAACTGAACTCGTTCTAAAGGGTTCATTAGACCAAGTCAAGACATGTTAACCTTATTTGGGCCACCTTGTAAATATTGACATACCATGCAATGCTTTATATTCGGCAACCAAAAGTAACCTCTGGTCATTTGCTTCATTGAAACTGCGCTCTTCTAACATTCGTGCTAAATATAAGTTGCTTTGATCAGAGTTGTGTTGTAATAACGTCTTTGCATGACTTGCCACATTGTACGTATATTTTATAACTCTGATTAGGGCCGTATCTTTCCCTTTTTTTTATTTAATTCCTATCACTCAGGCTAAGATGTGACTTCTCTTCTTAACTATAGTATTATAATCTACACATTGCATGGTTCCATACCAATCTGTAGTGGCACTATCAGAAAATTAAAGATGTGTTAATTCTTCATGATTGTTATTGGAGGATGAAAAACTGCAATTTGAAAAACTGGTACCTCCCACTTCAAAGGCAATAGTTTAATCCACTAAACTTTGCTATCTTGGGAGATAGAACATCCGAATTACCATAGTTTGTGGTTGGCTTATGATAAGTGGTTCATTGAAAAGTTCGCAATACCATACAGGTTTGGTCCTATCCAATTTAACTGTCATTCGGTAAGCCACCTCTGCCTACTCAAAGGCAATTGGACGCTCTGATCCATCTGGATATCGGAGCTGAAGCACATCACGAACATAAATCAATGAGTGCGTGTTGTCAGTAAAACTATGATGGAAACAATTTTTTCTTGAACTCAATCTCATTTGAAAAGAACGTCAGAGTTGCGTATCAAAAATATTCAACTTCCGATTGGAATAATTTACTAGTGTCTTAAACTTCATCTTAGATCAAACTAATGTTACCGTTGAATAGAGAATCTAGATATAGCATGGATGATGTTCTTAATTTGTCCTCTAAACTATGTCATGCAAGTGACTACCGTAAAATAAATCCCATCAAAGGTTAGGCGCTTATGCTATCAACGCCCATTCACTGGTAATTTTTTGTCTGTGTCATTTACGAAAACCTTGATTAGGAGTTCCCTCCCATGTCTGTAAAATAGAATTAAGTGGCTCATCTCTGATTCGAACCAATTAGAGTTCATCGATTACAACTTCTCGAACATCTTCAGTATTATAATAACTGATCGACGCTGTTTACCATATATGGATCTCAATTGGCACTTTTTAACATCACTCTTTTTTTTTTACTTGAGGTTCTCGGCTATAGGTCCGATTTTACGTAGAAACCATCTGTACAGTGCATAGCTCCATGCGAGCCTATATTACTGACATGGAACAAGGGACGGCACACGAATTTTAACCACCAACTGGGTCTCAGATGAGTTCTTTTTCTCATCCTGTCCCTATCGAGATTCGAATGTGGTACCTCCTGCTCCAAACCGCAGTTTTTTAACCACTGGGCAACCACTCATATACTTGATCGTTGATAAACGTTCAATATAAATTCGACGAGTCGAAATACTCTAAACAAATACACTGTATTGCACCAAAGTTATTTATAAATCGTTTACCCGTGTCTGGGGAATTGTACTATACAATCGTAAAACCTTGTAATTTATGTCTTATTTTAACATCTGTACAAGAAAAACAATAAACAAAACCGCATAAGTGTATTACACAAGAATTCATGATTGGTCATTTGTTAAATGCGCGGTGACACACAAACACAGTATATATCGAACGATCGAACTCTGAATACAATTTTCTCGTCTATACGCGAAATTAGAAAATTCATTAACTATTTATAGACAAATACAGCATCCCAAGTGTGTTCGAATATAGTCTGTTTAATCCAACCACTTATGTGTTTGAGTATGTAAAAAAAACTCGGTGGTCGTGGTAATTTTTGGGCAGGCCAACCCATTTTTGTTTATGACGTTTGCATTGCGTGCGTACATTTGCCTAAATATGGCAAAAGGTCAGTAATTCGATTATAAAGAAAATATTGTACTTGTACCGGATGTGGTTTCGACGCGGGAAACGAGAGTGAGAGTAAAAGAGAGAGAGAAAGAGTGCAAGTATATCACTCAACGTTAATTGTGTATCGTCTGTTATATTGTTAAGTAAATATTGGCATCAGCACACGCAACATATACCAAATATATGAATCGACACAAGACATTCGATTTTGATTTACGTAACAGCTCGAAAAACCTAATTTACAAGAGTTAAAACAAACAGACAAAAAATGTAATAATGAATCCACTTGAAATCGAACATTGGTTATAGATTAATCCGTCCCTCCAAAAAACAGTAATGTGGGAATACATATGTGTATAGATACCCTGTTCATCGAGGTTAGTAATCAAAATAATATTTTCAATTATAGTTTGTGTATAGGTTAAATAAACGCGCATAGGTTAAATGTTACTGTCGTTTAGTTTATTTCAATTTTATTCTATTAAATGCAGATGTGCCATACCATAGTACGATCCGTCAGGCATGTTGTGAGGGTCGGTCAAAGTAATTCATCCTGTCCTGCAGGATACAATCGTTCCTACCTTCTGAAGTAAAACCTTACATGGAACAAGTGTTTAAAAAGCTGGAATATACGGAGACTAATAGAGGAGTTAATTTCTAAGATCCACTGAAAACCCAACAGTGTAAGTTCCCAGAGTTCATGACTGTATCACTTAACGAATCCTCTCTGAAAGGAACGTCTGCAAGAATATCTAAGAGAGTGACATGAGGTCTAACGTTTAGAGTTTAAGAAACTGCACCATTCATGTACATCAAGCGGTTTATCTACCATGGAGAGTTCAAACGCCATCTCCTATTTCAATGATGTACTTCTTTACTCTTATTTACTGTAGACTGTTTCAGATATGGAGGATAAAACTCCAACAGGATGGAAGAACACTCATTCTATTTAACAATTGCCGGTCAAAAATACGCAAGAGTTGAGATGGCTGTTTTTAGACGAACGATGTTAAAGGCACCAACAGTGTTACATTTTTTCCACTTCCCGTTGAAAGGGTGGACTGTCTAAATGTATATATGCAGTTCAAATAACGTATGTACTTCATGTCATTCTTCTGATACTAACACTAGGGCTTCTTGAATATTAGTAGCCGATTGTGGAGTGAGAAATATGCTATAGTTATTGAGAGGTTTTGAGCGATTCCTTGTTTCCTGTATTTTAATATTTTCAGAATACGTAGAACCTTGACTGATCATGCATCGAAAATGTATCGATTTATAATTATGAGTGTCTGGTTTATTCTGTTTAAAAAGGACTCTAATTAGAGACCTGGTAAAGAAATTAAAGAGTTTCGTCCTTTTACTGTTACTTCTTTTGCTATTTTTTGACAGTAATCTTGTCTTCCGATTCGCTCATTCCAGAAGAGGTACACTCATATGAAAGTTTTAATGGCAAAAGTTACATTTTCAACTGTTGGATTGGTTGCATGTCTAGGATTAAGACTTCTGAAAAGTGTGCCCTAATGCAATAAAATGGTCTCTTCGACTTCCATCCATTTATGAAATGCCTACATTAAAGTTATCGTCGAATTAATCTGGAAAGTGGAAGCAGAATTTTTTGACAGTAATCTTGTCTTCCGATTCACTCGTCCCAGAGGAGGTTCATTTTTAACTCTTGGATGTGTTATGTCTAGGATTAAGACTTTTGAAAAATTATGCACTATTGCAATAAAATGGTCTCTTCGACTTCCATCCATTGATGATGTAGGCCGTCTCTTATTATACGGTTTTGTTACTGAGTTAAATGCCTGCATTAAAGTCGAGTTAGTCTGGAAAGTCGAAGTAAAATTCATTTGAAGTTACTATAAAAGAAACCTACTTCTTCATGATATTCAGAAATGATTCAGGTTTCCTAGTGGTGATTTCGGGAAAAATGACCCAAGCTTAAATTGTAGTGCCCATACTTTATTTAAAATGCTAGACAAATGTAACAAGGAAAACTCGATAAGAGATCCAAGATGATTGAGATGTCCAGATGTGATTTTTACTTGGACCAATAGTTGTGTATTTACGACAGTATTGAAACTTCCTCAGTTGAAATTTCCTAAACATAATAGTAGTCATTTAAATGTCACAGACATGGTAAAATTGTCAGGTCTCATATCGCAGACAATTAAATTAGAGGCTTTATTAAGGTAAAGTGGCCCTCTAAAAACCTTTTATGTAAGTCCAGACAGTATCATTCTTGAGTATTTATATAGAGGGCCGGTATTAGATTGGTGATAGTTCATCTGTTTTATGGAGGCATGTCATATTTTGAGACATTCTCACCTTTTAAGGAACAGGGTAGCTCCTAAAACTGCCGATGTATCATCTTACTCTCATGTATCAAAAATAACTTTCTAACACCTCCTCTAACTATACAGGTCGAGATGAGAAATGCAGTTATAAATCCAAGAACAGTATTTTTCTCGATAAACGAATAAACTCGATAAACTCACTATTTGCCACATTTCACCCATTAGTTGGTACTTGTGAACTGCGTATAAAATATATAACAGCAGACCTTATTAAGTCGAGTGTTGGCCAGATTTGCTATAAAGCAGATTTGGTCAACACTATACTTAATAAGGTCTAATCAGCTTATATTACCGGAACATTAGCAGAATTGCCTCACTGGTAAGTTGCTGTTACTCATTATTGTCTCTGCCTGTCTTGCTCAACCAGACTAATTGTTTTCAACCAGACAAACGTCAGTTCGATATATATTTTGAAGATCAGTTCAGTTCGCAGAAGGTATGATCCAAAACGGATCATAAGGAAATTTTTCCGGTCATTTTCAGTCAAAGTGACTAAAATACTAACGGAGGGGTTTGGAGATTCGGATCCATCATAACCACACCAAATATTATGTTGAAACTTGAGCTTTGAATCGATTCCACAATCTGATAACATTTAATTCTCATATTATCCTCATCCTCCGGTACGCAAGCAAAATACATCCCAAAATGTCACGAATCGAAAGGATAAATACGTTTTATATGTGCTCTTTATGTTATCCAATTTAAGTTTACAGGATTTATATAGTTGTTATCATAGTTCCAAGTTTTATTATAAAGTTTTGTTATCGTAAAAATATCATAAAAAATGGGAAAGAAATGAGGAGTTGGGAGTATTTGTGCTTGCACGATGAGACTCCAGAAAACGAACAACGTTCAACTCAATTAAATTTGAAAACACGGGTATATCCATGTGATGTAAGACTATCATTTGGTATCCAATTGTACAACCAACAGATTTACATATAACCAGCGATTTTATACAAATCCAGGTCAGTACAAAATACCGCACCACAAACATAAAAAAATGCTAACAAATCGATTCGTACATTGCAGTGTGGCATTCCCGTATGCTTCTATACATAATTATTTGCGATTGTATATCGATTCGATTGATGGCTGTCCGTGATTTGTTTATAAAAATATACGTGCGATAATTATAACAGAAATGTTGAGCGCAAATTGAAACAATAACAGTTTGACTGGCAATGTGTTCGATATATTGTAACGATCACGATCGATATTGGAAATCGAAAATTTATTTGTTATTTTTTATGTTTTGTGAAAATGTTTCGATTTTACTTTGATCGATTTAACAATAATATAGATCGGAAATGGGTCACCATTAACGTCATGCGAAAGGAACTGGAGTGCAATCAAACGTATGTATCGGTTTTATAAAATATAACAGTACGACCACATTGATTGTTCTTAATTTTAAGTTCAATTTAGTACTTAATCTCAATCCATAAGATTAAAGAACCCTCAAGACCCACTGCCCCTAATTTGCACAGCAAACCCTTGTATTTCATCAGCTGGAAATTGAATATGGTCTCTGTTACGAATAAAATCCCAGATGACATAGATCGATGATAGTGACTTTGGCAAGGGTTGAGAGAACGCCAAACGGACCTATATTGCAGTTAATATAGACTGAAGTTTTGGGAACAAACTTCCTGCATGAAATGGTGAACCGCAGTCAGATCGCTGCCTTAGTGATATTAATCGGACAAAACTCTATGAATCAGTTGTAAAAACTTGCTTGTCGAGCAATTTGAGCACCATACACAGTGCAGCACTCGTATAGTTGTGGTTGTGCCAATTTTTAACTTTTCTGGATTCTCAGTGGCATGAGTTCCAAAAAAAATATATTGTCTGACAATTTGGGCCTGGTTGGATTATCTTTTTCGGGGCCTACCAAACCATGAGCCGTGTAAAGGATGACGTTACCTTTTAAGAGAGGATTAAGTTTCGTTGACCAATTTAGTGGGCTGAGTGCATTCTTGATTATGACTTCATTCATTCTGCATCCTTCCCCAAGAATTAGGAACCGTAGGTGATATTTAATCAGAGGAAACCCATGCTGAAATTAAACTGAAAAAAACTAACCAGGTTAAAAAGTCACAAATGCAAAATAACTGCTATGGTTATTCTATTGTCCAATGCCTAGTCGCGGCTGCAGTATAAAACAACATGGCCATTATCATTAAGTCTGATCGTAAATAAAACAAATGATAAGTTTATATGTTCACTACCTGAACTCGGAAAATCGATTATAAATCATTTCACATTTCCATTGTTTGACATTTCCAAGAACATTATGATTTATGACAAAAAAGTTTAATCAAACTACTTCAAACACTTGAAAGCTACTCCAGTATTTTTGTTCATAATAAACTTCCAAATTATATAATTCATTTCCATAAATTCATTGATAAAAATTCTTATCTACAAATTTATTAAATTGTGCATCGTCATTACTCACCACTCCGCAAATACCTTCTGTTTTTTCAATTCACACATTATACGATAGATAAGATTAGCGTCGTCTGTTTATCTATTTCAAATAACATTTCTAATTGTTTTTTGTAATGTGTGTGTGTTTGTGTTAAAAACTACCGACATTATGTAAGTGTGGGATCTGTTTGTTTGACATTCACTTTTAGCTAATATTACTACCTTGTAATACCGTCTACCTTGAATGTGTATTATTTTGTAAAAAGTGTGGAACATGTTTGTGGAAACTAATTGTGGGACGTATTGTGGGTTTTAAAATATTAACTGAATTGCTGGCTAGTAGTGTGTGATCTATTTGTTTTACAGCCCAAAACTATTATGTGGAACGTATTTGCAAACAACATTCTACCTACCGTACACATGATACACTGGTATGAATCGCGTGCAAATAGTCAAAATTGAGCATGTACAGTTTATTTATAAAACAAGTACATCAAATAACTATAAATATGTACATTGGACAGCATGAAAAAATTCAACTAAAAATATCGATTTGTTGAATGAATCGAACTCGAGGCGTAAACTATTAGGTCATACCTTGGTTCGATATTTTTGTCGTTTATAAATTTTTAATTTTAACTCGCGGTATGTGTGTTTGAGTTTAAATTTAAACAAATGCGCGTCGTTTTTTGGCGCATAACTGGGAATGTGTCGATTTTATATAACACCATAATCAATTGTGGGTTAAACTTGGCAGATGTACATACGAGTGCTTGCACCTAATTTAAAGTGTTCATGATGACATATAATTTTGTATATATGTGAATTGGAAATGAGGTGTTGAGCTATTGGATACATTTTCGTACATATGCCTAGTAATAGATTCTCAATCTGTTTTTAGGTAAGTTAATTGCAATAGGAAGCTAAATAAATACAGGAAGCGATCTATAACCTCTAAATAAAGTTACGACCCATGATGTATATTTTAGCCCCGTTTGCTGATAGTTAATCAGAGTTGTAATAGATGACATATGAGCGATTTTTACTTAGGAGTTCTAGCAGTCTATTAATGCTAAGCACATAAAATCAGTTTCGTTAAAATCCCTAAGTATGACGAAACATGCTATTGTGCTCCTCCGGATATGAACTGTCTATGAGTTCATATTTGATCGGTTACCATGTAACAGTTATTACTGCAGTTTAACCGATTTCTTTTGATAGATCAGATCTGTAGCATCCGCCATTTTTAAGTTATTTTCACACCAGATCAAATTTTTGAGTTCATCATTTCGTGACGGGATGCTTGTTCACATGATATTGTGCTTCATCATACCATGAATAAACCATCGCCACATTTTGAAGACGATGTTAGAATTTTTCGATCTTTCATTTGGTATTTCGATATTTCATCTTCGGTTGATGCATAAGCGTTGACAATAATGATGGTCACCTGAAACTCTGAGTACAAGTAGGTAGCAAAGGGTTCAATCGCGAAAACTGAGTAGTACATATTTTGGCTTTGACAGATAGATTTTTGATGGTGACTATAACCGAGCTTATGTAGAGTCTGTTTAAAGAATTTACAGTTGGGCTTTTGTATCAATTTGGTTTTGGATGTTAGAGAAACCGAAACACATCGATAATCAACCAAATACGTTAATTTGGTCATCACTTTGGCGACGGCGGCAATATTTCCATTCACCAATTGTTGAAATTCGTTGTACTAATATTGGTCGACTTAAGCAAACATCAGTAAAAATTCACCGATTGAATCAAAACTTTAATTTAAATCCATCCCAGAACTATCTTGATAAAGGACAAGTCATACAATTTTAACGATTTCGCTAGCAAATCGATATTGAAACCAGACCTGCTATTTAAGTTGATTCACATTAATATTTCATGAATTTATCTATCTACAAATCGAATGACATTTTCCTTAAGAATAAAACAAAAACAAATGAAAATTATTTTCCAAACTTTTCATTAGAAGAAAATTTTTCCATTATATCGATTTTAATTTTGTTCCGATCACAAATCAAATCTCACATCTGTTTCGAATTGCGATTCACTGACCATGGTTCCGAATTCTTCCTCATAACATATTTATGTTTGTTTTTGTTGTTTTAGTCAAACTTTGCCATAATGATAAACCAAAATTTCTTCTGGAATTTATGTATGTGTATCAGCAAAAAACAGATTCTTTTGTACGAAATAAAATTTATCGACGAATCGAACACACAAATTGAAAATTCATTGTTGGATCTTATTATGCGATGTACAGAATCTTAACGATTGTTATCCCAATAAACAACATATCTCGATATATAGTCTCGTTATTGTCGTATATGAGACTATATCGTTATTATTATTTTTCAATATCCTCTTAAGGGCCATTAAGGATATGTAGGCCCTTTCTTGTTTGCATACAATAATAATGTATATTTATATATGTACTGGAATGTAATTTGGAGACGGATCTCGTATCATATATCGAAGGTCATACAAATCTAGATTAAGTATTTTTATGATACTTAAAATGACATTGTCTCAGATTATGTTTGAATCTGGAACCTGATTAGTTATATTAGTGATTAAACATTGTATATTCAAAGAGACGTGTTCAATTTCACTTCGTAGCCTTGTGGAACATAAATTTATTATTAATAATTTAGCTCTGTTATTTAGTTTCAGGATAGTTAGTATTTTTGAAGATATAGGTTCCACATTTAATGCTGCTTTAATCTGATATTTGCTAGAGATTTAAATTAGTTTTGCAATGAAGTGATGAGCTCATATTGACTGAAGCTATATTGATTCACACAATTCAACATAGTTCTACTTTTATTATACAACAATTTGAATAACTTTAAAAGTTAATATTTCCTTGAGCAAATTTTCTAATTGAGTAGGTTTCAGTACAGTAACATAGTACAGTAACATACGTTCCACGTTAATATTCTTGATTTGAAAGGCTAATGGTTATTTTCGGAAGTAAATATTATTTGTCGAACTTAAACTATTCAAAGTTTTTATTCGAAGTTTTAATCTCGACGTCTTTTCTATCTCTTTCTTGTTAAAACTACTTAATAAAATCCACGCCATTATAATTTCAGACAAATCCCACACTAAAATTTGTATATAAAAATGAAATTTCAATAATTATTCCTTTCGCTAAAACCGTTTTTAATCATCGAGGATACAATAAAAGAGATAAACGTCAGCTTGCACTAAAGAGTAATTATTCGTTAATTTTTGACATTAAATAAAACTGTATAAAGAATGTCAAACAAGTTCCACAAACATATATGCAATGAATTCTTATTTCATTAATATTTTGATCTTTATCTTTGTATTCTCGAGTATGCTTTACACGTGAGACACGTTCGACAAAATAAGTTCTACATATAAATATGTTAATTTATATGTGGAACTTATTTTGTGTCTATGGATTTTAATTCCATTGAAGAAATCTGCTCGATTAAAAGACTGAAGTAGCGTTTGCTAAATTAAATAAAAAGATGTTAGACAAATTAAATTACAAATCAAATTTGTTCTGCTCCCAATATTGATTGAAATCAAACTAACAAATTTCGTTTGAATAAAATATTTGAGGTAATCTAAAATGGGAGCAGCAATTTATACGAAGAATTTATAGCAAATTTCTTTCTTTAGTCGAATTTTTTAATAACTAAACTGTACAGAATTTAAAGTATTTTTCTAAAAGATGTCTTTTCAATCCAATACCAATTGAAACATAACTATCAGATTTTTTTCGATCATTATGCTTTTTTTCGTCTAAATGCATGGCGTTCCACCATTTACACAAAAAATGTAAGAATTTAAACATGTTCCATACATAAATTTGCATAAGAAATAATTATAGTTTGGATTTATTTTCCCTTAAATCGATGACACTTAACAAAAATGTATACTTTCCACAAATCATACACAAAAATGAAAATAAAACACTACGCAAAAAATAAATTCCACACACGAATTTTTCAATTATCAATTAAAATTGAACTGTCAAAACTAGGTTTCAAAAACAATTTGGCTTTAAATAATCGAACTGAATTTAAATAATAATCGATCAACAAGTTCCACACATAATTTTGTTTAAAATAAATTATATTTTTGATTTCCTTTTTGATTGGTGTGCAAAAGGCTTTGTATCATCGTGAATTAATTACATTTGATACACGTTTCGAGTTTAAAATAGGTTCCACACACAAATTTGGCCGATGGTCATTATATTCAACTTAAAAACTTTGAAAGAATAAATGGGAAGTAAAACTAGCCCATAAATTAAACAGCAAGTTCGTATTGAATTTAAAATATGTTGTTGGAAGACAATATATTTGAATGAGTCCAACATTAATTGAAATTCCATTGAACTTCCTTTTGATCAAAGGCATAGTGTCGTCGATTTAGTGTCGAACTTTTTTACTCTAGATTATAAATTACATATGATACACGTAATAAGTTCCTGTTATAAATTTGTATAGATTTTAATTCCATTAATAATTTTTGTTCGATTAAGACTTTTTAGCGTTTGATAAATAGAAAGAAATGATGTTCCACCAATTAAATTACAAATCAAACTTATTCTGCTCCTAATATCGAATTAAAATGACAAATTTCGTTTGATTAAAATATATGAGATATTTGAGATTAGAAATATCTATTATGTTTCTCCTATACATTCAAGAAATTATACAATGAATTTATATCGAATTCCTTAACGTTCCACAAATTATACTTAAATTTAAAGTAGTTACACAAAATGACGAATTACTTTCGATCATAATGTTTGCTATCATCTAAAATGAAAAGCGGTTCACCATTTACACAAAGAAATTGTAAGAATTTAAAACAATAAGTTCCACACATAAATTTGCGCAAGGCCTAATGTTGTTGGTTTACTTCCGATTGAAATACTTTAAATCACCGACAGTTAACTAAAATATTAGGTTCAATAAATCATATTCGAAAATAAAAACAAAACAACATACAAAAAAATTAGTTCCACACAAGAAGTTTCATATAAGATTTCCTTTTGATCCATTATCAATTGAAATTCAAATAATTTTTTTGCCAATTAAAATTTGTAGGATCATCTAAACTGCATGAACGAGAAATCACCTAAACTGTCAAATTACACATATGTATATATCTATATATTATATATATATATATATATATATATATATATATATATATATATATATATATATATATATATATATATATATATATATATGTATATATATATATATATATATATATATATATATATATATATATATACATATATATATATATATATATATATATATATATATATATATATATATATATATATATATATATATATATATATATATATCTATATATCTATATATATATATATATATATATATATATATATATATATTACACTTAAAACAAATTCCACACTCAAAGTTATATGGAAGCGAAATTCTAATGTTGCTTTCCATTCGATTAAAAGGCATTGAATGATTTGAAGATATATATTTCAAATAAGTTCCACAATTACTTTTGTATAGAACTCAAATTTTGTATCATATAAAACGAATAACTAGTAAAGAATAATATGTTCCACAAATTCGAAATGCAAATTGTAACTAACTTCCACAAACAAATTGCCCTTTAAATAATCGAACGAATTTAAAAGAACAAACGATCAACAAGTTCCACATATAAATTTGTTTAAAAGAAGTTATATTATTGATTTCCTGTCTGATTGGTGTGCAAAAGGTTTAGTATTATCGTGAATTAATTACATGTGATACACGTTTTGAATTTAAAATAGGTTCCACACACAAATTTAGCAGATGGTGATTTATTTTCAACCGGAAAATTTTGAAAGAAAAACTAGTCTATAAATTCCGCAAGTTTGTATTGAATTTAAAATCCAATATGTTGTCGAAAGACATAAAAATTGATGAATGAGTCCAACATTAATTGAAATTCCATTGACAACTTCCTTTTGATCAAAAGGCATAGTGTCGTCGATTATTTAATTTTTAAATTCATTTCAATTAATATTTTAGCATTTTGATTGAAAATTTCGGTTTTGATTTCCAATTCTACACCACCTCTCGAATTGGATGTGCACAAAATCGGAAATTTCCTATTTACGTTCCGTCTGTGAGGCACACACAGAGTCGAATAAAAAATAATAAATAAATTCAAATTTAATTGAAAATTATTAAATTCTCTTTTCATACAACTTTTCGTTTCGTCGATGGTGCACACGTCCTTGGTATTGGATGAAATTTTTTGGCAATCAACAATTTTTCATTCCGGGTTTTATATTTATATAAAAAATGAATATTTTATTTTAATATTAAAATGAAAATTATTACATTAAATTTTCCATTTGTGTTTATATTATCGTACATAAATTTCATTTGGGGTACTGTTGTTCGGTTGCCTTTCTCTCCTTTGAGAAATCAGAAAGTTTACATTTTGTATATATACTTCAATCTAATTATGTCAGTTCGTGTTGTAAATACAAATACGAGTCGAAAAGATGTTATGAACCTTTCGCACATAATCTCACAGGTATACATTACATTTGTTACTAAGCGGATGCCTACCTGTCTACCTAATAACATTCTATTCAATGGATGACAACATACTCCAAAAATTAATTGGAAAATTGCTGAATGTCGTCACAAATATTTTTCAACCTTTTTTGAAGCTCTACTCGACATACATTTACTGTTGAACACTTAAGACGTACAACAACACACTATCGTGATTGAAATCAATAAAATTTTTCTAGGACATACTTCAAACATTAAAAAATAAGTTTTGAGTTGTGTTGTGTATAGTGTCCACCCAAAACCCATTTTCATTCATATTTAATGTTATACATAAGTGGTCAAAGTTTTGAAGTCTTTGTATTGTAGTTATAAAAATATAAATGTGATACAGGAGTACATCGTATAACGCAAGAGATGGATATACCATAAATTTGTAAGCATTTTGTATTTTATTAGGGTGGAACAACATCTCAACCCTTTGATGGTATCTACCATAGCAATGGCCTAATTTAACTTCTATTTCGTTCTCGGATCTTGACTGACACTTCTTGACTGAAACACCAACCACTTTATAAAACCCGCCTACCATAAGTAACTGACCTTATGTTAAACCTCTTTTCTTCAAGTGTAATAACTAAATTGTAGATCTACTCACAAATTATCGAGATTCTATTTAAGTGACTCATCTACTTTTCCAGTAAACCACTCCTCCTTGTCTCTATAATATATTCAGGAAATTTGACATTGGATTTAGCTAAAGGATTCTTTGTAAAATCACCTATGGACAAGTTATCGTGGTTAGTGGTTTTTGTCTGCCAGAGTCAATATCATGGTATGGGCCAAACCTACTCACAATACATTATTAGTTATCCCTAAGTCGAATCTACTAATAATTCTACAAAGAGCTGCCCTTGGTTTATAAAACGACTCTCCTCTACTGTTTGGATGGATCAAATTTTAACAAGTGAAGCAACCCGATAAGAAAGGCGTACTGGCAACAAAAATGCGATCTATTGCCTACATAAACAGCACAAGAAGTCAAAAACGAATCCAAAGCAACAATCAAGTTGCCTCAAACAGAATGCTTTCAAACCGACTGATGTTCGAGATGCAGACAATTTTACCGACAGAAATCGCGAAAATCAGAGGTAATAATGAACAATTTAATGGTGAAGTCTTTCATAATTGGGTTTTATTGCAGGTCACACTTACTCGTGTGTGCAAATTTAGGTTTCAGGATAAGCCGCGGACGAATATATTGTGCAGAATTTGAAATATTGAAGGAACCGAACCTTGCCGACCCGAAATTCAACCATGATGTTTTGTTGAGCAGCGAAGTGCTTTTTATCTATCGTTTAATTTAAATGTGGCCAAAGAGTGGCATAAGGCAATGGAAGACTAAGTTGATGCAAAATTCATTGTTCAAAGACCACTGCAAGTTCATTGAAGGATATAAGCAGTGGAGTCATATGAGGCGATTTAACATCAACCGTAAATATTATTTTCTACCTCATCATGGTATAATAAGGAAAGGGAGTATCACTAAATGGCTTGCTGTTAAATGGTTGGTCCATTCAATCATCGCTACTAGATAAATTAATGAGAATTTGCTACTGATTGTTACTATCCAGAGATACAGCCAAAAACCAGAGACGTAAGAGAACCAGTTTCAATGAGTTCGAATTAAAAACACGAACCATACGGCTGCTCTTCCATTATTCATAGCTACAAGATGACTCATGTAATGGAAGCCAAAGTTAGACTTGTTTTCTCTTGTGGTGATCAGCAGACGTTGCTATCGATCATATTTGATCTGCTAAAATAACTGTCGCCTCTAACCATAATACTCAAATTATTTTAGAGTGTGTGGTGGCGAGAAATCAAATGATCAACCGAATTTCAAAAATTGAGAACCTAGTGGTTCTCGAATGGCTGCAATTTTCTGAAACATTAGAAATTCATGATGCCTTTGAATTGGCCTATAGTGCAGTGGACTAGGTCAAAACTAACGATGTCATTAGGTTAATTGCAGAAATCACAAGAGGTCGCCGATTCAACATAGTTTACCAAGATTATAGATGTTGAGTGGCCATTGGCTTGAGTACTATAGCTGTTTTTGGGAGAATTACGTTGCTTCATTGCATTGGTATGGTTGCATGAAAAAAGATGTACACTACTAAGAACTAATCAAATACGATATCCAGTAATATTTTAATCCAGCGTCCAGACCGCACATGGGAAACCTTTAGAAATCAGTGGTGAAGTCAATTTAGTAGAACGAGCACACACGATCGAAGAATTTAACTCATTGTCGTGTCTGATCGAAGCTACCATGTATGCTAAATTGCGCTATGAGAGTGGAAAATGGACGTAATATTGCGTAAAACCAGACTTATTGGTCCAGAAATTGGCACAATTAGCTCATTGGGAAATGTTGATAAAAATAAAACAACTCTTTCAAAGGCGTATCGAGCCTTTAACTCTGACAAAACCGTCTATATTTTGATCTCCTATTTCATCTTGCAACACATATAGCAATCCGTTCTGCAACATATATAGCCATTATTTCAAGTCCTTTGGCACCATTCTAAAAGAACCTTCTTGTGGTCTACACTCCGGATGCGATTGTTTTGTCTTGCTATCAGAGTTCTTTAAGCATCGGTCTTCGATTACTTTTATTTCGCTCCATGGTGTTCGACGTGCTCCACCATAAATTTAATGATTACTGATAAATCTGAATCCTCACGTTTTTTGAAGATTAAATCCTTAGTACGTTTATCAGCTGGCAACACTTGCATGATTTTATAAACGATATTGCTTTACGTTTCTGTGTTTTACAATCCATACGACATGCTCGTTTTGACAAATCATCCACATGTCCATGAACGAGCTTTTTTCGATGTTGAATTTTGAAAAAAAAATTGTCCTTCGGGATTCTTAAATTTTTGTCACGTGGCTGAAATTTGAAGATGTTAAATGCTGTTGTTCGATCAAACGTGATAGTTTACACCATCCGTTCTTAAATCCATAGTTTTCGTTCCATAAATCGTTGATGTCATTTCAAATATGTTATCTTGTTGTTCCAACCCTTGCTTTTGTTCGGCTCTCATAAGCTCATCTTCAGGCATCAAGCTGGTAGCTAAGTTATCGTCCTGTGCTTTCGTTGACTCTTCACCGGTAATAATTTTCATTTTGCGGCCACCAATTAGCTGCGGCCACCGATTTTCCTCCAAGAAAGCTGTACGGAGCCTAATCTCCAATCGTTTGCCCATAATTTGTAGATTTCGCTCACTCAACTCCTCTCTTAAATCGGCCACTCTCAATTTCAATAATTTTATTTGTGAGATTCCCAATTCGACCGCTGTCACTAATTATATTCTCGATTCGCTTGTAAATATAGAACTCGACTGTTTCTATCCAACTCAAAGGTCTACTCAGCCCTTGGAGAATTTAGTGTCAAATCAATTAAGTGTCAAAATTTCGCGAAATCCATTTGATTTCATTCGTCGTATTTGATTAGACTCCATCCAACCAGTTCGTTACTTTATTCTTTATTAAATTTTGGTAGTACTCTTAATTCTCACAAGTTCAGGTTCTTAGCAAAAGATGTCATTATAAATTTAGATACACCAGTTGGTTTCCAACACCCTTCACTCAAATATAGTTATCTAATACAAACTTACTCTACCGGATGAAACGTAAACGATGAATAATAAGACCGACTGTAGTGTTTTGTATTTATTATAAGAGATGGCAGTAGTGTTGCGTAATAGATTATATTATATCAGGGCCATCACACATAAATCATAAACTTTAAATATTTACCTAAAACAATACTTAAATAACTAAAGCTCTGAAGCTTAGCAAATATAACATAACATGTTGAGAGCTTTCATTTGTAAAGCATATTTTTTATTGTATACAAATACGGTTTGTGCTGTATGTTCAGCAACAGTTAAAAAATTATATGTTCAGCATATTTAACTGAACCAATTACATATCATAAATAAAGTCAATCTAATATTCTGCTTCATCCATCTGTCCGACTGGTATTTTGGATAGTCCGATCACACTCTTACGCTTCACATTTCGTATAAATTGTAAAATATCTTCGCCCACGGCATGGCCAGCAATTGGTAAAACACACGAATAACTGCATTTGCCGTGACAGCAACTTAAACCTGGACCACATTTGCCTTTTTTCAGTTGAAGTTCTGGTTCATCTTGGCCACCACATTCTTCGCCCTCGTCCTTATAACACACTTTAACCTTGCAACGATTTCTATACCATCCCTGGACACAGTCATCTATGTTTGTGGTTTGTTCGCTGAATTGATATTGGCATCGTTTACTTGAATCGCCGCCAGACCTGTGGACGAAAAAAAAATTTTTTTTAATGTGTAAAACATACTAAGCTAATCACTTACCCGAAATAATAAGCACTCGCACTTAGATCGGCTAAAATTACAACACTTAAGACTAAAATCACAACTCCGGCTAAATTCATTATATATTATTTAGTAAATACAAGTTCTTAAACATTAAGAGTCTGATGGATAACTAACCATTTGACCATCGTATAATCAATATTTATACCATCTTCGAGATGACCGGTAACTATTCAAATGAAATTAATGTAATTATGTGTTTGCGTTTGCCTGCCAAAGATAATTACAATTGACATCTCTAATCAAACGGAATGTTTAAGATTAACAGAAAGTCGTTAGAATATTGGAAATTTGCATAAATGATAATTGGTGTGGAAAATTTCGACAACGAAGAAAATATATAAAAATTGAAAGTAGTTGCCAACCACAAAATTTGGAAATCTTAAGTTATTAAACCTTGAAGTTGTTATCTCTATATACAATCTGTTTTAACTCTTTTTGAAGCCTGGTCGTGGCAAACGATTGTAAATCTTGGCCCTTTAAGTTGAAATGAGATCGTGCAATATAAGGTAGAGTAGGATAGACTGAGTTGCTCTAAAGGCTTATAATTGGTGTAAATTGTCATGTTTAACCTTGATCTTCCGATTGAATTCTGAGCATTTGCTGAACACCACTGCTGTTCAGAACTGTGTTAGCCAATTCACTTTTGACTTTTAAGAATGGATTTTTCCATTTTTCGTACCGACAATAGCGCTATCAATAGAAATTAGTGAATTGGTGTTCTACTTCCGTATAAACATTATCTCGTTCTGGCGATAGACAAAATACTATAAGGACCGATCTTATGACCGAGAAAACTAACAGTGGTAGACGAATGAATTCCAAGAAGTTAAATGTTATTGTAATTATCGCTTTCTGAAAGTTTTCCAGATTTACTGGGATGAGATTCTATGTTTTTTCCTGTCACTAGGCTCAATTGGCCCATTATGCAATCGCTTCTCAAATGCTAAAATCTGTTTATCTTTATATGAAAGATTCGGTATCTTCAAGTCCGTAGAAGTGTCTTTTGATATTTCTCTTTCAAAATGACTACTTCAAGCTTAAAGTTAACTCAGATCTCACAAAAGTGATCGATGCATTCATCCGGATTTATCTTACACCACATATTAATGGCACAAATATAAGATCTTCATCCAAGTTTGACATTGATACGACACATATTAAATGACTATGAAATCTGGGTTTATACTCATTTCCAAGTCGAAACAAATTTCAAGGAAACAGTATTGAACCTAATAGCCCTTTAAGCAGCATGGCCTGCTGACAGCGAGAACAGTTTCACTGTTTCCGAATGAAAAACAGTGGCGTACTTACTAAGAGGATAGATAATTTCACCTAAGGGCTTCCTAGGTATTGATCGGTACCAACCAAATCACAGTGTTCTTATCCATCCGTAAAAATTACCGTATCTCCGTCAGTCAGGTAGAATTGGTTATGGTAGTTCCACTTATTCCTTTCGGTGATCATAACACTAAATAATACCTCAAAGAGGATGTGACAGTTATGTGATCACTCATCTCCCTCCATATTTGGCTGTACACGATATTAGTGGAATGTTGTCTCTAGCTTGCTGGTGTGCAGCGGTTAGCTCTTCTCCTGAACCAAATATCAAACGGCAATATTCCCGCAGTTATTTTGAGGAAGCAGTGGGTGTTGTATGCAAAGTCCACAATGCCTAGTTAAACCCACTTTTTCAGGAGGTTAAATTTCCTTTCAATCCCACTTATAGTTCTGGGCTACCAGATATATGTAGGCTATGCTTCTTGACTTCTGTAAAGAGCGGGATGGGATGATCCTCAATTTTTGAAAGACTTAAGTTTCTTATCTCGGCTTGAATCTTGTGAAAAACAAACACCTTTTGATTGGCACCATAACAGGTCACCAGTATAATAATAAACTTCACAACTAGTATTGTTATGACGTCATCAGCTTAACCCTCACAGTAAAATCAGTTACCGTTTTGTTGGACTAGCAGTGAGTTGACTAGGATGATATGTGCCAGGGACGATATGGTCTCCAATGATCATGTAATCTTAATCGTGTGAATCAGAAGTTACGGATTGGCCAACAAATTCCAAAAATTTGATAAAACTATAATCTTTACATTTTCTGGTTCTACTTGTGTTGCGTTCTTATCCATTCAGACATAGTTACCTATTTAAGAAGCTTAATTTCTTTTGAACTGAATCAGCTGGTTCTGATAAAGATCTATAAGAACTAGAAACTAATAGTATCATAATATCTAAAAGACGGTTGAAACCTTTTCGAAATCGTAACCACAAGATTATTTACAATTTCATCTCAGTTTTGTCCGAAACTAGGGTTTAACAATAACCAGCGATATCATCTATATGTCTCACCATCTAGGGCTCCATCTGAAATATGATACATCTCTCATAACCCCTTAAACCGGTTACAACACTGTAAAGTGTATGTACATAAGTATAAGGTATGTACACACACCACTCAAGCACGAACATACATAATTTTTCATTGATTTTCGTATTTCCAAATTTGACCAACATAAATAAATAAAACAAAAGAAAATTGCAATTGACAGTAGAAGAAAATTGATATTGATTTAATCGGACAGGCGCGGGCCACGGCGAAACAGAAAATAGAAAATTGATTGAGTGAATTTTTGCCATAATTAGCGTCATAATTTTCCCTTTAAACAAAATGGAAAGAAAGAAAATTATTGAGCACAGCACGAGAAAACGTACATATATACATTTTTATCGATAAAACATTTTGTGATAAAAATAAAAAATAAATAAAAATGAAAACATAAAAATTAGTTTTATGATTTTAGGATTGGAAACATGATTTTGCTCGCTATGTTAAAAATGGCTTTTAATTTCCATCAGAAAAGGGTTGGTTGGTTGTAAAATTATACATTTTATGTTCTATAATCAAAGCAATTGTTAGTAACAAGCATTTAATAATAGTATACTGTATGTGGAACATAATATTTTACATACGGTTTTATAAATTTGATTAAATAACGCAAAACAGATATTTTCTGTGGGACCTGTTTTGTGGAACATATTTTTTCCTTCATAAATGGTACATATTCATATTACACGGCTTGAAAAATATGTGGCACGTAATAAAATTTACTTAAAACTAAGGATTTGTTGTGGAACATATTTTTAGAGCCCGAACAATTACATACTTGTATATGTAAATAAGTTATTTATATATCTTGTCAATCAATTGAAATTTTTTGTAAGAAAAATATAGATAATAAGTCGCCTTTCGAAGATAGTTATTTGAATAATTAGGTTCCACACACACATTTTTGTTTTAGAAACAGTCTGAATCGTTTTTTGTAATAAAAAATGGTTATTTAATTGTTTTTTTTCTCTAAAATATGTGAAAAGCATTAAACAGTTACATCGTGGCGAACGGAAAGCTAATTTTTAACTTTCCGTTCGCCACGATGACTTTGACTCTTTTGGACACGCAGTGAATCATCCGTAGTGCGATGGATCGTCAAACAGCTACAAAATTACTAATTGCATTGCAATGTATAAGCAATATCCCTGACTAATACAGAGAAACTTTGGATTGGCGTGTCATCTCGATCTCTTTAGGCGTCTGGGAATTTATTAAGTCTATAGAAGACTCTCTGACAAGGATGATCGCTCGCCTACAAGATAACGACAATCAATTAAGCATTGGTGGGTACGACCCAAAATTGCGCGAGGTGGACAGTCACATAATCTCTGACAAAACGGTGTCAAAATATTTCTTTGTGAAATTAACATTGGAGGACAGATATGCTAATCTTATATATGGATTGGAATGCTGATCACTCTATCTGTTGGAGGTAAACTTCCGTATATAATTATGGCTTCTAGAATTCACTGCTTCTCCGTATCGAGTTAAGACTCCGACTTTAGCGGTTTCGATCACGAACAATTACTCTAGTTCTCTACGCCGTATAGTCATCGTCGTCGATGGTGGTGACCTATTCGTATTCTGAAATGTGGTCTTTTAACAGATCACTACACCATTTGCGCCTAATGCACGGTTTCAAGTATTTGAATTGCCTGAAAAGAACTTTGAATTTGTCATTAACTTCGTGTGTTGTGCCATATATCATACCTGTCAATAATCTGACTTCGTGCTCAGGTATAGAGAATATCCAATTATAGATTCACGACAAGCGGTTTCGGCCGTGGCATTAAAAATTTATTCAGTTTGGCAGTTCGAATGAAGTTTGGCAGTTCCTGATCCACATGAAGTGTGACCTTATTAATCTTAAGAGGGAAATCTGTATCGAGTGAAATATGTATGCGACATCACGTGTCCTTCAATACATATATCATCATTACTCAGTTCATTAAAACGTTCAAAGTAAATTTCACACCTCAATTCCTGTTACCTCGTTAACTTCTAACACTTATATCGCTTAAAATAGTTCTTTGATAAAAGTGTCGGTCTACGACAAATATCTATTCTCAAATCTGTTCTACTACACCCACACCTTTGGAGACATGACTCGGCACTGGCAACAGCACAACACACACACAGACAAAATGCCAAAAACATCCATTCCATAATAATATTATATTTAACGTGTATGAATGAGGTGCGTGACAAGAAGTAATTTGATTGGAAAATTTGATAAATTTTCACGAAAATGTTTTGCTGATTAGGCCATTGAAATAGAAACGAAAATAGATAGAATCGTTAGTTGAAAAACATATTCATGTTCATCATCATAATAATATCTGAAGGAGGGGTGGTGAAAACGATTGGGCGTCAATTTATTTATATACAGGTAGCTGCGGGCGAAAACAAAATAAATTGATTAGCGTTTTTATATTGCTTTTGTACCAAATAAATTCCACCCATATACCATATATACATACAATACGGTAAATCACAATTATCCACCCGCTTCGAATCATTCAGCGGTTACAATTATAATTTAAATTGATAATAGTATTATTTAATTTGTCCTCCCCGTCCCCCAACACCCAGTCTATCCACGCCTCAAGAGTACATATAATAATCCAAACGATATAATGCGATGTGTGAATTTTCCACCAGCATCATAACGATGTGTCGTATATGCAAAATATCGAACTCGTGAGAGAAGGAGGTAAATCGTACCCACGGGGAAAATTAATGAGCTATCATTTAACAAAATAGATTTTTACTAAATTGTGAAATTACTCCAAATGTTGGGAAAATTAATTTGAGTGTTTTTGGTAAGCGATATGCGATGAATTTCAAAAAAATTCGAATTCCATCAATACATGTGTGGGTGTATATGTGTGTGGTAGTCAGTTTCGAACATTTAATGTCTGTTTGTCATGTGAATATTTATTGGTCTAGCATGTTGAACGGATATTACGTTACAGAATATCCGGATATAGTTTTTTTATAGTGTTGTAAAGGTCGATGAATTAGAGAAGTTCGGATATGTAGTTTAAAAGTTGATTGAACTTCGAATTGTTGTTGGCTTTTTGAATTGATTCGTGTCAACGATTTAATTGAGTTTAATAGTTTACTGAAACGTTGGACAACGCTTTAAAACATCATAGTTTCGTCAGTCGGTATGAAGTCACTCTGAATGAACGAATGAATGTTGTTAGTGACAGGCTTCCAGATGTTTTTAATTCACAAAGCTCTTTTGAGGTGGTTTATCTATCCAGGATAAGTCGAATCACCAAACTTTATTTTGAGATGCCTCTCTCTCTCTCTCTCTCTCTCTCTCTATATATATATATATATATATATATATATATATATATATATATATATATATATATATATATATATATATATATATATATATATATATATATATATATATATATACCTTACTGAATAGGATGCTGGATCTGACAACCTCTATTACATTGGAGCCACACTTATTGAATAATCCTTACACCAGCACTGGTAAGAGGTTGTAAGAAAATTTTGAAATTGCAGAAAATTTAGCCAAAATGCGATCTCAACCAGTTGCTGCTCTGCCACAAACGCTGCCCTATTTCATTCAAAACTGGTATGGCCAGCTACTACTGCCAATCGAAAGACAAAGTAGTCCAATCAGCGAAATAAACTTAAAGCTAATCAAGTACGCTCGATCCAGAAAGACTATATACTTACCGGTTCACCTCGTTTCAAAAATCATCTTCGTCGTATGGGGCTTGTCAGTGTTGGTATGTGAGACGAATGTCCCAAAGTACTCACATAAGTCTTTCACTTCATCTAGCTTTTGACTGCATTACATACATTCTGTTCAATTTCAACAACGCAATACTACTGTCTTTCCTGTTCTGATCTTAACTACTACACTAAACATACAGAATGCGTTCGCGAGTTTTGGTGGAACTCATAAGATTTTCACTATGAGCCCTTTGTGGCATTGACTAAGAAACTTTGATTGATCTCAGCTATCTTTAATTATAAAATCTACTCAATACATTTTAAAAATAAGCAAAACACGTAGCAACTCATGGTTCAACCAAAGTTGGACATTCCACCGCACTTGCCAATTGATGGAACTAAATATATTTGTGGTTTTAAAGGTAACGATTTGGATTAATTAGTCTAGTTCTCGATGTACTTCTAGTCAGCTGGTTACAATGGATCATCATTGCGACATTAAAGCCAAGAGTTCGTTTTTATTTTGTTTCAACCGCCCTTTAGCCTCCGTATAAGATGTGAGATGGTATTTTGTTCTGCAACCCAATCACTGACAATGCTCTGAATTAACTTAATCGAACTAACGGTTCTGTTGTCTTGAATGTTTGCATGAGTTTGAAAGCAAAATAGACAGGTTATGGAAAGCAATTCAGAAAGCCGAACTGATCATACTCAATGCTATTCATGAATTTAAGAATCCCGTAAACCCAACACCTGCAGCCAAAAGTGTCTTTGCCTATAGAAGAACGTGTTGTTACTCGGTCGCTAACAAAAGCTGCGACCACTACAATACCAACTGACCACCACAATACCTGCTGCTTCATCTCAGCAATTTTAGTGCCACAACTAGTGTCCCTGAACGCATTGAGATTACGTCTTAAGAAATTACCGAATGAAAATGTAGTAGAAATGCCTAAACCGCTTAATGAGACTGGATCAACAAACAATGAAAAGCCAATTCCGGATGACCAAGATACCATCAATGTTGTGGAAAATTAGCTGCAGATGAAAGACAGTCTCTTAGTGGAGGTTAATACAACAGAGCAGTAAGCTTTATCAACGGAAATTTATACGTACCGCTTCGTTCGGTTATTGAAAATCTAATGATTCCTTTTTGTAAGCAGACTGCATAAATCTTCGTCGGTAGAAGTCATCCAAATTATCCGATAGAGAAATTAAAAATATCAACAGCTAACTGTATCAAGATGATACCTAAAGCAATTAATGGTGTACCTCGTGACCACTTATCATTTAGGATTAGTCTCACTGAGAGCAAAGTCTTCAAGGGCAGCAAATCCGAATCTTTGGCATAATGGAATCCTTGTCAAAGATTTTGGGTTGAAAAAAAAAGGCTGGTTTTTCGGATTATACCAGAACGCCCCAACCCAATATAAACATCGTCTCGCCATCGGCTAATCAAGTCGATAGTATCATCACCAATACTAATTATACAATCTACTATCAAAGTGTCAACAAAAAGTCTAGCAAAGGAATTCTTCCCTAACGCTTCAATTACCAGTGAAGAAATTCAACTTTACTGTTGTAAAGTCGAACATGCCTGTGTAATAATAACAATCAATAAGAAAAAAATATAAATTTATACTGTGTACATACCACCCTCTTCACCAAGTGAAACATACGCAAACTGCATGGAAACTATCCAAGAAATTTATAATCTTACAAAACCGGGTGATTCTTTGGTAGTAGTGGGAGATTTCAACCTTACCAATGTGAGCTGGTCTTATGACAAAGATCTAAAATGCATGCTCCAATTTTCTACTCTATCTTTAATCTTAAAGAAATAAATCATCTTCCAAATGTAAATGGTAACTTTCATGATTTATTCCTAGCAAACGAAGTCGACATCTTTAAAGTAAATGAATCACTGTCACCATTCACATGCAACGATATTCATCACAAATCCATGGAATTCAGCTTTAATATATCAGAAATTAACGAACACTGCAATTTCCATTAAGAACCAGGTATACGACATAACTTTGCTAAACCTAACATCGTTGAACTTAAAGGCTTCTTGAATAATAAAAATTGGGACGAAGAAATTGATGGATTAACTGATACTACACTAATATTAATAATTTCTTTGACTATGCATCTGGATAGATCGTGTGCATCAGAACCCAAAGAAATAGCAAACCTGTTCTCATCATTTTCCAAACAATTTACAGTCCTGATAATTCACCTTGTAATAATCATCCTCCGAACTACGCAAATTGTTCAATACATATCCTAACATTTTCTGAAGAGGAGATACTAACTGAAATTAAATCACTAGGAGTTGGCTATGGACCTGATTCTATCCCTTCATCCATCATTAAATTATTGGCTGATGTAGTTTGCAAGCCCTTAAAACTCATCTTTAATAAATCATTGCAAACCATAAATCATGACTCACACCAATTTTCAAATCTGGTAAAAGAAATGAAATTTCCTGCTATCGAGGAATTGCAACCACTTCAATTTTACCTAAAGCCATCTATCATTTCATCAACATGGATTTTTGCTTGGCAGATCAACTACCACCAACCTAGTTGAGTTTACTAACATTACTACTAGAGCCTTAGAAAATCATCAGCAAATTGACACCATATACACTGACTTCAGTAAAGCTTTTGACTCCATTCAATATCGCCAGATATTGATTAAACTTAACAAGTTTGGTTTTTCATCAATGTTTGTCATTGGTTTCAATCTTAATTAACGAAGAAATACCTATTTATCGAAATAGCTGGTGAAAAGTCCAATCCTATTTTGGCAAAATCCGGAGTGCCCCAGGGTTCAAATATTGGCCAAATATTGATGATCTAAAATATTCCGAACAATTAACGATAGAAGTGACTCTTACAAGCTTCAAGAGGATATTGACAAGATTTGTTCATGGTGTGAAGTGAACCAGTTAAAACTCAATATTCAAAAATGCAAGATAATGTCATACCATAGGAAAACATGTCCAATAATTGCCATTTATAATATCAATGGAACATTAATTAAACGCGTCACCACAATTAAAGATCTAGGTATAACATTTGTCAGTGATATTTCATTCTCCAGACACATCGATCAGAGTACATCGAAAGCCAATTCCATGTTCGGTTTTCTTCGTCGCTGGACCACCGAGATTAAAGACCAAAATGCACTTTTTGTACTATACTTTGCATACATAAGATCTCAGCTTGAATATGCAGTAGCAGTATGGTGCCTCCATAACGCTGACCACATTAATAGAATTGAGGGTGTACAAAAGCGAGTGGTACTCTATATTATGAAAAAAACAAACTACAACTACAATTCACCATTTCATGAGAACCTGGTCCCTCTTACCACCTTACACTGTACGCTGTAAAGCATATAATATTGCAATTTTGGTTAATCGCAGGCAACAACATTGTGCAAGTTTTTGGGAAATATACTTTTGGGCCATGTAGACTCTCTCTTTATTCTTCAAAACATTAAGTTAACCGTGACCAGTAGAAATTTTCGTCTTTAGTTAAAACATCGTACTAATTACGGTGTAAATGGTCCAATCAATATGATGACCAAATTTGTTACCGATGTTGAGCACTTATTCGAGTTTGGACTGTCTAAAGGACAGTTTAACATCAAATTGATCAAATTGGATGCATTTTCAGCATCAGTGGAGATTCCTTTTGTGGCTTGTTTGATCAAATACTTATGTAACCTTTTAAGATTGCGGATTTCACAGCTATTGAGCCTTGATTTGATATGGCCAACAATAATCAATACCACTTTTATTACAGCACTGGGTCTAATGAAATTTACCCATGAGTTTCCGTTTTAACCATGTGGCTTAATAAGTCAGCATGGGAAATATATAGAGTTAAAAATGGTAGATAGTGATCTACCATTATTTGCCACTTAACAAAACTGCAAGACTGTCAAATAAAGGTACAACTGAGTACTGTAGAATTGCTTAGATTATTGGATGTTATCTCACTTGCTGGAATTTTAATGAAGCCACTGACTTCTATTTGAATGTAATAAATTCAAACCGGTTCGATTGGCCAAATATGTTGGGAATATCTTTGGAGGTTAAAACAATAAAGTTTTGAAATTCTTCATTCAGAATGCGACTGCACAAAGTACATGTTTAGCTGTGATGGTATTGGTGTGCACTTTCTTCTATGAAGGCATTGTAGGACACGTCTAATCAATACAGTGGTCTTGAACGTTGACACTATGACATATAGCAAAATTCATGAATCTCGAATACAGACTTAAGTTGATTCCATATTTTTTCCAAATCACTTTGCGCGACTCTGGTACCTCATCTTCCCAATCAAGATCCTCAATCCATAGTATTTGCAACATCATTTTAGGCAGTGGATCAGAAATTCTCTACGATTCTGACGTCATACTACATTTTATCGTTCTATAGTTTTATGAAATCTCCACATAAATTTGATTGAAACGGTATGTATATGGTTGGTAATATGAACTTCAGAACGATAATATTGTCTCACCTTCAGTTAATGTTCTGTTTGTTTGCATTTATTTAATCCAATAGATAGGGATGAAATAGTGACCATGTTCTGAGTTTAAGCCATGTCTCAGAGTATTGTCGACATACAGCTCTTTTGGTTCAGTGAAATACCTAAGATTGGCATTGATTCGTTTATAGGTCACCTTGAAGGGCTTGAGACCAACTCGCACTTCGACTAATACCATTGGTATAGTATCGCATTTGAGCTAGGAACATGATTGACTACAGTAGTGGTTTCAATATTTTCAACGGACGCTAGTCTATACTTTGTTAGTCGTAATTAGCTGTCTTGTTCAGGCCAGGACACCAATACAGGATAGTTTCGAAGGACATTCCTCTAACGATAAATATATAGCAACAAATTTCGTTGACCGCGTACAACTCGAACAACTTGGGTACTCAGCATGAATATATCAACGGAGAACTTGTCAAGGAAAAAGTTTATTGTACACTAGGCCAAACCGAGCGAGTCCTATGAATCGCTTTCAAATATTATATTGCTCGACCTTATTTTTGTCTTAACTTTTTCATCTTTACTTTGCCTTGGATAATTTTAGCACGACCTTGAAATAAAACCTATATGCTTCTTCAAGATTTTCATTACAACAAAAGGTTTTATGGGTCCATCCAAGTTAAAAAAAATGTGTATATTAGAAAGAGGAAATCAAATTGGAAAATCTATTTTAAGAGTGAAAAATAAATTTTGTTCGATTCCAAAGATGGAAAATCATTGAACAAAGACGTGTAAAATGGAAAATATCTATAAATAATCACGATGATACCAAAATAATTTTCGATTCGAAATGATTTATATATTTTGTGTCGAAATTGATTTCGGATCGCTTCCATATACCCATCTATAATTTTCGTTATGGCCTTGGAAGCCATAAATTACGGACTGTTGGAGATAATGTCGACTTAATTGAGTTATCGAGTTTTAAATTTATGTTCTTGGTTGTATTTAAGAGCGGTAACACACTGGTGGTCGGGTATTAATACTCGCGTGTGCTATATTCGAGCGACAATGTTCACCAATGTGTTTTTTATCGATCATGTTTGTTTATTTATGTTTTAAAATTTTATTTTTATGAACTGCTACAAATGTGGGAAAAGTGGAAACTTTGTAGTTGAGATTAATGTTAAATGAAATTCTTCAGATGTTTTGGAGATTTGTGATAAATGTTTTAAAACCATTAAACCTTTTTTAAATATGTTCAAGTCACGGTGTATAGTCATGATGAATAATTATATATTCGAGCGTTGAGTATGATGCAGTGGTTGAAGATTGTTCTTAAATCCCGATAGATTTAGTAGTGTCGTTTCACTAATTGAAAGTCTCTGGGCCCAGCAAGTACTAATATTTTCTTTTAAGTGATTATTTGGATTTTTATCGATCAATACGATTGTGTATTTGAATGGTATTGTGGATAACGTGTGGTTACAAGGTTTTATATAGTTTGTCGAAGTGGATCGATGACTGTGTCGCTTGTTGGTATAGGTGAAAGGTTTTTTTTTATATAAATAACTCACCGAGTAGTTTAATATACGTTTACAGTTACTCGTTTTCCAACAGTTCTAAGCTTGTGTTACTTCAGGCCATGACATATTTTTCTGGCCATGTTTTCTGACATTGGGAGCGTTCGGTCATACCGTTGATTTGCGAATGATGAAACGTTGTACGTATCCGATGTGAATCGAGGAAACCCGAATTGCGTTTGTTGACGTCGAATCGTGATTCGTAATTGAAGACAATTGTAATGGTGATCGTTGCAACTGACATTCCATACAATATGGCGTCCGGCCAGTGGGTTAAGCAACCGAAATAAATGTTAGGTTAGGTTAGGTTGAGTGGCTGCTACAGCACACTTAGACCGGCGACTGTCCGTTGTGATACCACAGGATCTAACTTCCCTATTATCCTTATAACAACCAGTTTTAGCTGCTTATGCGGTGTGATAAGTCTCGCACCTTACAGTTTTCGAGATAAGAGAGGCAGTCCATTAAGAACATACCTGCTTCCTCCTCTATACAGCTTTTGTAAAAGTTAATAATGCAAGTAGGCAGTATCCTGTGGTATCCCCGCGGTCGTTTTTAGATCACGTCTTCGTTGGGAGAACAGTGTCTTTGAGCATTTCAAGTCTAGTTTTGTCCAGACTTGCCTTGCTATTCTGCAAGAGAGGGTGTTCATCCACCTTTCATTCTCTGAGGCTGCTGTCTCCTTGTTTAGCACAGTCTTGAGTGCCTTAATGGGCCTCCGCAATTTGCCCTTTCCGATAGCCCTGTGTACCATGCCTCGCTAATTCGTCCGAGCTACAGTTCTCTATGACATCCGAGTGGCCGGGGACCCGCATTATCTGAATATTAAAATGTTCACTCATCTCATTCAGAGACGAGTGGTAACTCAACGCCACTGTAGACGTTAGAGAGCAGAGTTCAGTGACTTTATTGTTGCCTGACTGTCCACATAAATTGCGATATCAGTCGAGGGTACCACATTATATCTCAACCAATTCACGACCTCCTCAATCGCTATCACCTCTTACTGGTACACGCTGCAGTGATCAGGAAGAAGAACTGATATATTTACTTTTAATTTATCACAGAAGATTCCAGCTCCTAAATGACCGTGTAGCTTGGAGCCATCTGTAAAGGACTTCAGTCCTTCCGTTTCCGCAACCAACCCACACCTTCAAGATTCACTTGAGGGCCAGTTAGTTCGGAATCTTTTCTCGAAGCCCGAATTCGGTAACGTAGTCTATATATTCGCTAGTTCTTTCCTTAGTGCTCGCCGTTCATTTCACCTTCTCGATCCCCTTTTTGTACGTTAGTTTATCAAGAGCTGGCCACTACACGCTCACCCCATACATAAGTACAGTTCTTACTACGGAAGTAAATAGATAGTGTACCAGCTCCGGCTTCAGACCCCATTTCTTTCCGCGTTTCTGCACGAGTATATGGCTATATTAGCCGTGTTTATTCTTTCCAGCTTTCATTAATGTTGGAATTCCAGCTTAGCATACTGTCCAATATTACGCCTAGAAATCTTGCCTAGGCAGTAAAAGCTATAGTCTCCTGCCATTTAAGAGATGTGAATTTACTACCAGGATTTTATATTTTCATAGTAAATAGTATCAGTTCAGTTTTGGACGAGCTAATTGCCAGTCCACATCTGATGGCCCACGTCGTAATGATTAGTAGGACATTTTGGATTACCTCCTTCACCATGCTTACATATTTTCCAGTGACAGCTATCGCTACGTCATCTGCATAAGCAATAACTCCGATCCCATGTCTTCCGAGCTCTAATCGCAACCCATTGATTGCTATGTTCCAGAGAAGAAGAGATAGGATACCTCCCTGCAATGGGTTCCGTTAGCCTCTCGCCTCCTGACGGTGGATTCACTCAGCTATGAGTTAACTATCCTGCATCCAAATAAGTGATTAATTAATCCACTTATAGGGTTATCCACCCCTATAGGAACGCCAATCCTTCCAGAATTGCCTCCGTCTTGACATTGTTAAAGCCGCCCTAAATTTCAAGGAACGCCACCATACAAAACTCTTGCGAGAATATTGATTTTTCCATTGTACTTACCAGGGTGTGCAGAGCTGTGTCCATAGATTTCCCTTTACAGTAAGCATGCTGAGACTGAGCCTAGTCACTAGGCCTTATTTTTGAACGTATATAGATATACATCAGCCTTTCCAGGGTTTTCAGTAGAAAAATCATAGAGTTATGGGCCTTAAAACCTTTGGGTAGCCGTGTAAGCATTTATCCGCTTTCGGAATAAAGATCACTCGGTTCTCTGCCCACCCACGTGGACCAGTTTCAAACACGAATAATTCGGTCAGAACAACACTATTTATAGGATTTGCACCCTTTCAGTGCCCATAGGATCCGTTTTTTGGTTCCGATATTTTCTATGCGCAGTGAGTTTTTTCTATTTTACTGCAAAAGAGTCTCCATGACCGTTGTGCCTTCCTCAAAACTTTTTGGTATACTTTAAGGTGTCCCTTATAGAAGTACCAGTCATGAGTCTCTCTCGTACTTTTGGCTGTATTAAAAGCTGTCCTACACGCCTTCCGGTAGATCCGCAGTTCCTTGGAACACCATGCCGGTTTTTGCTTACCCCAGGGCTTAACTAATGGGCAAGCAAATAAATAAATAGAAATTTTCATTAGACACAAAAAGTGATTTTTGCATATCTACATGAATATGTTTGAGGTGTGAGGCGTTTTTTAGCTTTTGAACGTTAACTTTCAACGTAATGGCTTTGCAATGTATTGGTACTCACTGCCCATTGACGTTTCGTATTAAATCTAGTATGACGTCCGGAACAAGGGAGTATAAAGTTGATGCTTACGATATCTGTGTTCCGGGACACCTTGTCCGCTACTACGTTGTACGGCTACCTAAAGTTCTTTGGCTTCTTGAGCTTTTTGGCTACAGTTTACAATGCCGAACAATTGTGGAATTCGTTGGATCGATGTTGGAGCTGGGAGTTCTTGAATACAATTCCAGAATGGTAACGCCAAATATACGCATTTCAAACTCTTAATTTGTAAATCTCTTAAAGGTTCTGGAAGAGTTGTTCCAGATGAAGTTTGGTCTGTTCCTCGGTTTGGGGTGCCATAAGTATATCATCGATATAGATGTACACAAAAAATTGACTGACTTGATTGAATCAATTCGGGACTCATAATGTGGGGTTATTTGAAACGATTTATCTTTAGACCTTATTCGATGATCGCGTAAAATCTAAGATGTATTGCAAATCTCTATTTTACACATCATTTAAGTTTTCGTCTTACATTAGGTTGAATCACTTCTCTGCCAGAAGAAAGGATCGGTCATGACCAAGAAGGATTCCGTCCATACATTTGTTAATGTATGATCAATTTTTTCACGACACCTGAATTGTTCTTAGTATATGAAACATCTCAAGATAAACACCAGATATTTCTATAGCCTTCAGACCTTATTGGATGAGGAGTCTCACCTCTTATAAAAATTACAAACAAATAATTACATCAATGTAAAATGATAATAACGCAGTCCAGTGATCGAAACTATTCTGGAGTCACTAATGAAAACCATAGAGGTAATGCACTGGATAGATCTGAACAAAATCTCCTTCTACAATAGAATTTGTGATCTTCGGCAGGTAAAACTATTTATTTCTAGTGTTTAGCAGACCTCAATTGTCAACTATTAATCCTATGATAATCCAGATTCTATTTTTTTTAATTTAATCTCCAAATAAAGTTGTGCACAGTCTGCTTATGCTGCAGAGCTCACTTTCATGAGGGTTTATAGTTATTTATTCAAAATTGGTGATTCATTTAAACGTCTCAAATTTCTTTTTCGTAAAACATTCTTCGGCACACGAAATATACAGTGCTTTTATGGCCAGAAACGTGTTCAGAATGTCTTTTAGACTACAATATGGGTTTCATTGACAGATTAACTAAATATTTCAGACCGTGATCGTACTGCAGCTAATATCAATGGTTGAGACAATCAACATCAAATAGTCACAGTTGATGTTTTTTGAACCAATGAAGAGTTAAACAGATGTCAAGAAACAACACTAGCTTGCAGATGGCAGAAGTCCACCTTCAAAAATTGAATAAGAACATTCTACTGGACTTTCAAACTACTCTTTGTTCCGATTTTAGCCCTAACATATGTCCAGGCGACAACCATCGATATCTTCACAAAGCGTTTTGGGTTAAATTACCGCTCAATTTTCCCAGTCCCCTCCTCCAAAAATCTTCA
The DNA here is from genome assembly GCA_963932295.1 of Tipula lateralis. NCBI lineage: Eukaryota > Metazoa > Arthropoda > Insecta > Diptera > Tipulidae > Tipula > Tipula lateralis. The sequence goes on along the minus strand of OZ010736.1, from coordinate 62,733,243 downwards.
TCATTCCTAATTTTGGACAGTTCTTATAAAATAGAGCGGACAGAACGGGCTCTATATGATTGAACCTGTATCCGTATTATATTATATTTCAAGTATTCAAACAAAATGGGGGCCATCCGTCCGTTTAATTTAATTAGACTATCAATGTGCATTCAAAAACGGAAAAGTGAATACGCAATGAACGGTAGCGATAAAATGGGTAGACAGAAATTTAAAATATTTCGGATAGCATAGCCTAAAACCATTAAAATTTGTTGAAATATTAAGTGTGACGAGTGGAGCGAATATATTGGGTCACCAACCAAACAGACGGATGGTGAAGGCTAAAATTGGTAAGCGAACGGATTGGACTATATTTCCACGGTTAAAACGTATCTTCGATTTACTTTGTTGTATTAGAACTGTCCATTTGTACGAAATGAACACAAAGAACAACAAAAACGGAATGGACGGAGAAGGAAACGTTGCGAAAACTAAAGAGAAATTTAAATATTGGTAGATGACGTAACCTATAAACATTAAAATTGGTTAAAAATGTATGTATATATTGTGTTTAGTAAAACGGACCAAAACGAATCTTTGGATCTTAAAGATTCAAATACAATGTAACTGTTTTATTCGCTTTGTGAATTTGTATATACAAAAACGGGGAAGTGAACGGAACGGACACGTTGTGGTAGAACCGTATAAATCGATAGTACAAATCCTCTGTCTTCTTTATTATACAGTTAAACTTCTGGAATAATTACATAATGTATTAAAAATAATGTATCCTTATCTTCGTTTCGACCGTCAAACCGCCATCAAAATTTTAAACAAACAAACCATCGAAACGGCAGTTAAATCCGACGATCAACACTATAAACATTGGATTGATAAAATTAGGACTGTAATCCTGTGAAACATGTATGTATGTACATTCTTGATTCTATTAAATTATAAGGACTAGCTACACACACACACACATATACAAGGGAAAAGGCACATAGAAAAGTCAACACACTGTAAGAAATTTATTTGTTTAGTGATTTACACAAATTGGCTTAGCAACCGAAAAATTACAATATTGGAAAATTCAGCAATCATCACATTCGACATCGTCACCTGTAAAAGGATTATAACCTCTGGTAAAGGTATGCTCACACATACACACAAAAGTCTTAATGTTTTTCTTTCGCACTATATTTACCGTCGTCTCTATACTTTTATTGTTCTTAGAAATGTGTGTGTACCAAAGCACACAAGCAAAAGCAATAAATTCATTTTTATTAAATTTTCCTACCATTTTCACCATTTTCCTCATTATATTCGACGCTGTTGTTGTTGTATATATGCTTTTCCAAGAAAAACACAAAATTTAATTTAGATATTTTGGCACATGTGGAGCTTAAAGCACAGTAATCTCTACATTCATATGTATACACCGAGAGTAGATATATTATGAAGGTTTAAAGGTGACAGTTTTTTTTGTGTAGACGATCAGAGTAAATATATAGTGAACCATTTAAACACATGGTATGTGTATGTATGTGTGTGTATGTACTAGGTGTGTATACGAGTAATGACAACGTTTAGAAAGCCATCAATCACTATAGACTAACAAACCTTGACTGTATATGATTTTACACATTTATGTAGATCGGAGATTTTTCGAACCCTTCTTCAATCATCGATACATACGATACACGTACCTCCGTAATGAGGTATAATCACATAACATACACATATATAGTTTATATAGTTAAATGTTTCGTGTTGAACATATAAATTTTCCGCATCAAGCAAACCAACCTTAAAATCGTTGGTTGGTGTCCCGCCGACTATAGATGTTGGTATATAAATGTATAAAGGTAGATCAACGTGAAAATGGTGGATGGAAATGAGAAAAAATGTTCTCGAATTAATTAATTATATAGATGTCATGTAGACGTACAATAATACCATCCGTAGTCGTCTAAATTTGATGTTGGAAAATAAATTTTCCGAATAAATTTTAATTTTTTCGCAATGAGGGACAAACGATATCAGTTTCATTCCGACAACAATAATATCGCGATGATTGATGTGCCTGTACTTTATAAATATATACCATCTCCGCGATTAACATGCCGCGATGATGATGATGTTGATGATGCGGTGTGTTATTATGTATTTGCTGTCGTGGATTGTATTACATATTTACGTAATTAAATCCTAATTTTGGTGATGATGACACGCTTTGGAATATTTGAATTTTTTTTTTGGTTGTTTGCGCGTGTGAGTGTATATAGAACGATTGAATTACCCAAACTATATAGATAAATATCGATTACCATTTACTAAGAATCAATTTGATGCTAATTATGGTTAAGTGAGTAATCATCATCAATCATTATGTATTTTGATGCAAAGACAAAAACGCGCGTGGCGGCGCTTACTATCAGCAAGCAGCTACAGTTGAAAGTAGAACTCTTATTTGGAACCTCTTTACTTTTCGTTTGTCTTGTTAGCTAAGGGACTTTGTCTTTATCATTTAAATTTAAACTATTCACACCCTATTTTGAACTCATTCGTATTTAGAATGTATACAATTTATTCCGATTGATTGCATCTTTTTTTTTTTACGTTTAGTTTTAATTGGGTACAGGGCGGAATTTTAGACTGACCTAGCTTCTTGTAACTGTCAGAGCACCAGCACTGCCTTATACTTGTGCATTTTATACTTCAACGAAAACTGAAAACCAGCCAACGAATCTTTGCAGAAGGATTTTCTCAATAGTCTACTGTAACTATTCCTTCCATCATTCACAAATGACATCTTTGTAGTGAAATCAAAATTTGGAGAGTGCAAATCTCAGTTTTGGCTAGTCAGGATCTTTCGAACTGTCCTGCAGTTCCTATTAACATTCGAATGACACCAAAACTGAGCATATATATATATATATATATATATATATATATATATATATATATATATATATATATATATATATATATATATATATTTATATCTATATATATATATATATATATATATATATATATATATATATATATATATATATATATATATATATATATATATATATATATAGATATAGATATAGATATATATTGCAATTTCAACTCTTGAGTCTCACCTTAGTATAATACACATTCAGCGTACCATATAAGTGTTCCGTTTTCATTTTTTCATCCAGCTAAGACCCATTCTGGAGAAATTACAAAATCATCAATTTCCGGTATCTATCCACTCTTCCAGGACTCCACACAATAGCGACACAATAATTTTCGAGTGTCATGGTGAAGACGTTTGAACTGATAATACTCAATGGTATTTACTTGGTCAAGCAAGACAGAAGTGATGCCAGTGGAAATTTTACATTGCGAGCAGCTGGATCCAGTGATAAAACTATTGATCTAGAAAAGAAAAATATGGATCTCTTGGGGAGGCTACAGAAAATGGAGCAATTATTTGCCAAGCTAAGCGAAGAAATTGAGTATCTTAAGTGAGAGAATGAACTTCTAAAAATGAATCGCGATGCGAAAGAACATAGCGAACCAGAGAATATTGATCCAGAGAAACTCAACTATTTCACTGATGAGTATGAATTAGAAAGGGAAACGGACTAAGGGTAACAGACTAAGTCCAGGAAGGGTAAAAAAAGAATAGCTGAATCGTCTTCTGAGGCTGATCAACTAAATGGTAGTCGAACTTCAAGTACCGAACCGAAAGTTGTCCAACCCAAGGTTAATCAACCAGAAGGTAGTAAATCTACCAAGAACATTGCAAACTGGTGCAACCGAAAGAAAAATCACCCCCGCCAGTAAATATTGTGGGCGTGAACAGTTCAGTCAAAAATTCAGTCTATAATGAAATCAGTTACTCACAAAGGGTATATAAAGTAACAGCGCTAAACAATGACGTTTGGAAAATTAATACTCTGGACTCAGAATCCTATAGAACATTATCTATGAAACTGAATACTGAAAAGTATCAGTGGTTTACCTATGAGGGCAAACAGACTCGACCTAAAAAACTTATGGCAAGAGGTTTGCATCACACTTGCTCAACTCAAGAAATAATGGAAGACTTACATAATAAAGGCCTTCAAATACTAGATGCTATGAATATTGTTAAAAAAGAAAGAACAGAAAACCAGGAAGGAAACTCAACTCCCAGTAAAAGGGGACTCCCTCTTTTAATGCTGGTATTTGATAACAAAGAGAATGTTCAAAGTATTTATGGTATTAAATCAATTCTTCACACGAAGATCAAAATTAAACCAATGAGGAGAACCAATACACGCATACCCCAATGCAAGAAATGTCAGGGTTTTAATCACACCCAAAGATATTGCAGCCGGGATCTGAGATGTGTAAACTCAAATTTCAGGATAGCAATCTGGAATGGGAATGGGCTTATGCAACACATTCCAGAAATAGAAATATTTTTAAATACAGAAAAAATCGACATTTTCATAACACCGAAAGCCATTTTGTTAAATCTTTTTTTGTTAAAATCCGGGGTTATAATTTATATCATTCCATCCATCCAGCGGAAAGAGCAAAAGGTGGTTCGGCATTACTAATAAAAGAAAATATAAAATACTATGTAGAAACAAAAATCGAAGAAGAATCAATGCAAGTCGCTACTGTAAGGATTCACATTAAACACAGAGAGCTTACTGTCCTCCCCATCAAAACTTGAAAAAGGAGGACTACATTAAACTATTTAAATCACTAGGACGTGATTTTATTATTGGAGGTGACTTTAATGCGAACAATACCTATTGGGGATCAAGACTTACGACATCAAAGGGTAAAGAATTGTTTCAATCAGGTCAGACATCAAAATGTGTATTTAACTAGGGTGGTTCCCCAACATACTGGCTCAGTGACGAAGTTAAGATACCGGACCTAATAGACTTTTATGTAGCAATAGGTATATCTCAGAACTACATTCACATTGAAAACAGTAATTCTCTAGTATCGGATCACTCACCCGTTATCATGACAGTCAGTGAAACGGTAATTCAAAGGGAAAGTGCACCCAGATTAACAAATTCAAAAACAAACTGGGATCTCTTTCGTTAATTAATGGAGGAGAAAATCAATCTCCAGGTACCGATAAGAAAATCTCGACAGCTGGAAGACGAATTGGAACAACTCAATGAAGTAACTCACTATGCTGCGTTGGCAAGTACCCCCACGTTACAAAATAAGAAGACGCTTAACGTAACCCAATGGAAAATAGAGAGTTGACAAGAGAAAAGCGACGGGCTCGTAAAACCTGGCAAATTAATCGAACACCGAAGAACAAAACAATTCTTAACAATTTATGTAACAGTTTTAAATCCCTTCTTAGAGAAGTTAAAAACGAATCAATCAACAGATATCTAGTTAGCCTAACTGATGAACAAAATTCTGATTATTCACTGTGGAAGGCGGCAAAGGGACTTAAAAGACCAAAAATTCAAGTACCTCCACTTAAAAAGGATGATGGGATCTGGGCAAGAGGTCACAAAGAGAAAGCTGATTTGTTTGCGGAGTATCTACAGGAAACCTTCCAACCGCTACCAAGACAAACTGCCAATGAAAATATAATGCCAATTCACAAGCTGGATGAGTTTGACATACCGCCAGTAACTCTCAAAGAACTAAAAGAAAAAGTGAAAAGTATCCTGAATGTTAAGAGAGCCCCAGGGTATGACTTGATTACTTGCCAAATTATCAAAGCTCTACCAGACAAAAGATTTCGTAAGCTACTACACATAATCAATGCGACCCTTCGGTTAAAATATGTTCCGCATCAATGGAAAGTAGCAGAAGTAATCATGATACCAAAACCTGATAAACCACTTAACGATAAAAAATCATACAGGCCAGTTTCTCTGCTGCCAATTATGTCAAAACTTTTTGAAAAATTATTACTAAAGAGACTTAAACCAATAATTGAGGACCGACAACTAATTCCTCCACATCAATTTGGATTCAGAGAAAAGCATTCTACAATTGAACAGGTGCATAGAATAAGAAATCTAATTTAAAGCATGTTAGAGCATAAAAAAGTATGCTCAAGCATTCGATAAAGTTTGGCACAGTGGTCTGGAATACAAGCTGCATAGAGATCTGCCGAGGCAATTCTACGCCATACTAAGATCTTATTTATCCAATAGACATTTTCGAGTGAAATATGAGGATGAATACTCTGAGCTAAAGAAAATTTCTGCCGGTGTCCTGCAGGGGAGTGTATTAGGACCAATCCTGTATTTACTAGCATGTCAAAAAGAAAAAAAAAGAACTTAATATAAAGTTCAGAAAAATGTATTGACTCATAGGTAGAGGCTGTGAGCTTACACTTCATAATAAGCTGCTGCTATATCGGCAAATTCTGAAACCGATATGGAGCTACGGTATACAATTCTGGGGATGTACCAAGCAAACAAACGCCAAAATGATACAGACGTTTCAAAACAAGGTTCTTCGTAGCATCGTCAATGCTCCGTGGTACATAAGACCTTGGGATGGAATGCATCAAAGATGAAATAAAAATGCACAAAACATAAAACATGAAAAAAAAAATCCACAAAACATGAAAAAAGGCTCCAGGAACATGAAAACCCCTGTATTCGCCATATGATTGATAACCCTATCGTTGAAAGAAGATTCCAAAGAACGAGGCCACTTGACCTAGTGAACTTACCAAATTAAAATTAGTAAATAGGTTTAATTAACTATGGGACTAACCAGTGTTACATCCTAACTAATGTACTAGAATCATAAAAATTTGTATTTGAAAGAAAAAATTGCTAGATGAGCGAAGTCTCAGTCGCAATAAAAATAAAGAAAAAATAAATTGGTCAAGCGCTGGCCACCACACGCAAACTACGTACATGGGCAAAGGCCTTAGTACGGTACTATAAGGCCAATACAATGGTTTCTAGCCCACACTTTCTCAACGGCTCTATTACTCGTGTGTAAGGCTAAAGTGGCTATTCTAAAACATTCGACTTACAGCTTAGCTTAATGTCAAAGATAGTGCCCAAAAATTTTGCCTTCTTTTTAAAAGCTCAGTAAAAGCTTAGTAGTTCAATATTTTAACTTTATATTTATATAGTAAAAAGCTCTGTTTCGGGTGAAGAAGTGGGAAACCCATTCAAAACAAACCTTTTCGGCACGGATTTGACAATCCACTTTCAACCATATGATTGATTAATCCGTATGCATGGAAGTAAACTTCTATAAAAGCCAATTCCTTCTAGCTCTTTAAGCTAGTTCTTTTGAAGTTCTTAAAGGTTAACTGATTTACTGTGCAAATGCTCAGCTTAAGGGTCACCAAACGGTGACCAGAGAAATAATGTTCCTTCGATTATTTCAAATACACAATAAAAATCTTAACTGTAGAACACTGAAGCTGATTAATTGTTACCGATTCGTATTTTGATATAAGATTGACCTCTTCTTGAAAAATTGGTTTTAACGTTCGAATGCCAAACAAGAAAACGATAAAAACCAAATTTATGATTCAACCAGTTCGATAATTCAACTACTTAACGACTTAGGAATGAAAAGTCAATAACACGAATCAATGTTAATAAACATTGAAATCCTCCAAAACCAATAAAATCCAATCACGAAGAACGTTAAGAATATAAAACCGGAAACAATTAAGGTTTTCCCATTAAAACGTAACGACAATTTCCATGAAAATGTACTCGCTACTTGTGAACAGCAAATGGCAATAAAACGGACATATCGACATATATAGATAGATCAAAGCCAAATATATATATATATATATATATATATATATATATATATATATATATATATATATATATACATATATATATATATATATATATATATATATATATATATATATATATATATATATATATATATATATATATATATATATTTATATATATATATATATATATATATATATATATATATATATATATATATATATATATATATATATATATATATATATATATATATATATATTTATATAATATTCTTCTAAATTACAGTTAATTATATTTTACAAGAAAAGATGTAACAACAAATTTCCCAATGTCGAGTAAGAAAATATATTTCCTCCACCCACCAATACCATATATGCAGTTCGAAATGAAGTGTTTTCCATTTGATCCATATCAAAACGTTTTTCTCGTCGTCAACGATTTTCTTTTATTTTTTCACACGTGGAGATATGCCATAACCTTAAAAGGACGAATTTTGTGACCTATACAAATAGGGTAAACCACTTTGAATGTGTCAAAAAAAACATTTGATTGATATGGTTTCTGTGTCCTTTTTCTGTCTGTTGGTGGTGGATCAAAACTACATTTTTTTTTGTTTCTTGGTTTGGTGACAAATGGAAGACTTAATTTTGTTTCGTTTTTTTTTGGTTAGAGCATAATTTTTTATAATTTGGTGAGAAATTTGATTTAATTTTAACCTTAACAATAGCTAAAGAATATTTGCAATACTCTACTTCTGAATCGCAAAACACGGCAACATCGAACGAACACAGCCCCAATTTCTTGAAGTGATATCTTAAAGCAATGTAATAATTGAGGAAACCAGAAACCTCAACTTGATTAAGAAACTCATTGGTTCTATCAACCGACAGGTAGAACTGAAATATCCTGTTTTCATATCTTATTCGTGGTTGCCATTTTATTAATACCTTTTTCACATTTTTCAAGTACCCAATGACATTTTGAACTATAAAATTAAGTATAAATAAATTCTTTATTTTCGTAGTACTGTTATCTGTTCATGGATGGCTCTATATAAATATCTAAAAATTTGCTGATCTATCTTTCTCATTACGCTTCAGTAACTTTCCTTACTACATTATCGACTCTCCTAATAGTAAAGAGTTTAAATAGATCTATCAGTTTGACATTTTATCAAAATATAGATTAGCTTCTCATTTAATCTAATAAAAGCTAAAGAGCACAGTTTTTTTATTTACAGAATTTTAAAGTATTAAATATTGTTACTTAATACATCACCATTGATTAAAATTCTCGCTTTGAAAAAAACTGCTTTAACTACAGCACTATTTCTGCATTATTTTTAAGTTTCCTTAAGTTCAAATTAAACCTGTCGTGGTATATTCCCCATCTGCCAATGAGTATCGATATTGACAATTCATAATACGGTTTCCTGTACAGAGATGGCTCTAGATGTATTATTTCAATGTATGAAATCACAACTGTACAGGATTTAAAAAACATGTTTTTCTTAGTAGGTTTTTACTGTCAAGTAACTTATCCCTTTCTTAGTAGTATGCCACTGGACTTACTCAATAAATTGATATTTCGTTCTTCTATATGGACCCCATCAAAATACATGTGCGGTATTTGAGACACGAAATAGAATAAGGATTATTGAAAGAGGTTACATGACCCATTTACATGACCCAACTTAATCAAAAGCATCGTTACTATATATACTGTACTACACCGTCACGATGAGTAGTTTCACCTTTTGTGTCGGAGGTCTCAGTATTATATAGGCGCTCTGAGTTGTGTAGAAGCTAACCCTAAAAGTAAAACTATTATGTTATCAAACCAAACACAATGAGGTATGTAAGTGTTTCCTGTATTTATAATTATGGCAAAATGAGCGAGGACTAGGGACCGTAGTGACTTTTAAATTAAGTGACCAACTTAACACGTATTCTTGGTTCTATATAATTCAATCCGATTTCTCGAGGGCTGAATCCAGGGTTATCCACGGTTTCTTATTTGTTCTAATAAGTGATATCTGTTCGTGACCTTGAGCATTCGTTTGTCTTAGCAATTGTGACGCATTGCGGTTTGGTCACAATTACAACTTGGCCTCATCAAAACAACCTTACCTGTAATTAATATCAGAAGTCATAAATGAACGTGCACTGTGATGATTCGTTGATTTTTTTTTCATTTTTTCCCCACCGATAACATCAACGGGTTATCATTTTGAGAAGAGATTTTTTTTTTTGATGGGATTAGTCTGATGTTCGGTATCGGTGTAGTATCGTACAACAATAAGATTAAAATTAAAAATAAAAAAAAAATAATAAGAATTTTAATCAGTGATTATATGAACAACATAAAACGTTGGGCCAAAAAGAGCCAATTAACAGTTTAAATTGTGAATGGTGGACTCATAGGTGTCTTATATTGACCGATAGTTCAGTATAAGAAATATAAAACAAAAACGAACAATATATATGCGTTAATTATCATACTGTATAGTCCATATAGTCATAGTGAATTATTGTTTGTGCCTAAGCACATTATGTTATAAAATAAAAAAAAAATGTTAAAAATGTTAATAAAAATATATGTACATGTAATTGTATTTAAATACATAATGAAATAAGAACTCTTACAAATATATACTCTTACTTAAAAATATATAAGGGTACTAATAATCTTAATATATAAACTATAATGGATTCTGATAACCATATGTATATATGTAATAATAAATAATAAAATAAACTATCAATAATTATTAATTAATACCTATACATAGTGTATCATTGTATTGTGCGAAAGAGTGAACTTTTATTGAGCACGCCTTATGTGATAAAAACATTACAATACACCGTGATATTGGGCATGCAGTTAGGACGCAGTCAACGGGGTGTTTTTATCGCAAAGCTGTTTTGGTGGTAATTTTTCTGGTGCACGTTTTTCTGTGATCATCACAACTTCGGCAACTGAACGTGGTTCGGATTACAGCTGGGGGGTAAGCGATCGTCCGGTATCCTCAAAAGGGTACACAGGTAACAATTACAATACTAACTACTTTATTAACCGTAGTCTTAGGCTATATATCTAGTTTTAAGTTCTTTAATATAATAATTTTTTTTTTGATTTAACTTCTACTTAGAATAAAATTTATTTTGATTTAACTTCTACTTAGAATAAATTTAACTTCTTGTAAACATGTATATTTTTCGTTTCTGCGGTTTCGTAATGTCATACCATATGGGTGTGTAAGTCAGAGTATGGGAAATAGAATTGAAATTTGAACGGGGATTATTTTGCATGAGGTGATTATAGGTTTTATAGATTTCATTTAAGTAGCGGTTTTATTCAAGATTACTGTGTCCTTGGTAACACCCATGACCACACCGACGAGAAATAGCCGGCAAAATAAATAACCGCATCAAGATTACACACAGTAATATCTGCTAACAATCCAACATTTTAAATGTTAGACTGTTACAGTGGCGCCCAAGTATAGGACGGATAAATTTTATTACGATGTTAAAATATATAATTTATAAGACAATCGTACAGTATTCATATATAAGAGTTTGTTACAGTACAAGGTCAAGTCAATTATATAAAGGTGTGATGGCTGTTCATGTATTCTGCATTCGGTATTGAGTTACAGAAACTGGCATCACATTTTAGTACAGTAATTACTTTCGACATAATATACAGTTCTGTGCTTAAGCATATTTTGAATAGGTAGTTGTCCGGAAGTACCAAAATTAAGTTTATAAAACATTATTTTCTTTTTTCTACATTTATTGCATTGGAATATGAATTAATTATAATTATTTTCTTTTTTATAATCCTTGTACTTTACTGTAATTAAATGCTAACAAAACTATTTCTGCTTCTTGAGTTAGTTCAGCATTGAGTTAGTTTCAGCAAATAATTACTACAGTCTTAGCTAACAAATTGAACTGCAACTACAACCATCAATATTTTTTTTGTGATATCTGCTATATTTATTAGTATCTTTATTGAGTTTCACGTATACGAGGCATTGATGGTTGCGTTCTTGTAGGAATAATCACGTCATGCTTATTGTTTCCGTCTTACTTCAATCTATTCCCATAACATTATTTCTCGAAATTTTTGATTTTTTTTATATATTTTTTTATGTTGAAATTATAGTAATCACTATCAAATTATTTTTTTTGTTGTTGTTGCTCATAAGAACTATCTTCGCTTGAATTTACACACTGCACCGTTATCGAACTTTTTATCTTACCTAATAGATAATTATTATTATTACTATTTTTTTTTGCTAATTTTCTTTTCGTATTTTTTTTAATTAATCATCTATTATATTTATAGTGTCTTTTGAATTTTCTATTTTTTTTTCTCTCTCGTCAATAATGAATCCAAATTTACTAAAACCAGATGAGATTCAAATTGAATTTGATCTTCGAAAAATTTCTCCCGATGATTCCCAAGCGTTACAAAAACTTGAACAAATTTTGCTCGCTGAATTTGAAGGCTCTATAGAGAAACCCAAAAAAATGACTTATAGAGCTAGCAAAAAACCAGATTCTGAAATTGAATCCTGTCGCGCAAAATTACAATTTTTACAAAACCAAATCTTAAATCTTGACAAAATATCAGCTAATGATTTAGATCAAGAAATTTCACAAATTCAGTCACGTTTGTTGCACACCCAAGGTCGCTTGGAGCGTGCATCATCTTCTCCGACTTATGAAACACAGGCACGAGCAATTTTAAAATCGTGCAACGAGTTAATTATTAGTTTAGAAAAGCATATGTTGTATAACGAGGACCTTGATAAGTCAATTGAATGTGCGAAACTCGTGGGGATTGCGTCTACAGCAAGTAGAACTTCACATGGTGAAGCATCGGGTGATTTGATTAAGGCAGGACCGTCTCAGGAAATGTCTTCAACTCAAAATCAAAAGTCATCAGAAGATGCAGTTAAATACACGGAAAAATCCAATAAGAATGTGAACTTTTCCGATTCGAATATCATAGCTCAGACACTAGTAGCGCAAATGCAGCAATTATCAACCCAAATAGGTACATTAGCGGCTCAACAACGCGAGTTACAAACTAAATTTGAAATAGTAAAAACCACATCCTCCAATCTCGGTATAAATCCAAACCCCACTAGCACTTATATTCCAGGCCCAAACAACGTAGTAAATGATAACTTTTATCCTACTCCACACCTCCATAATACACCACCAACTAATATGAATATCCAAGCGGGTGATTTTCGACTTCCCCACATGCCAAATACGAGTGGAAGACACTCTAGCCCAAATAACAGGCCATATCACGACCAGTCACGAAGTCTTGCCAAATCAGGTATTTCGTTTGATGGTTCACCGAGTGGATTACCAGCCGATTTGTTCATTCTTCAGGTTGAAACACTAGCGAATACTATGTCTATTCCAGAACAATCCTTATTAAATGAAATTAGTTTTGTGTTGAAAGGTACAGCTTTACATTGGTATTGGAGTTACCGACGTAGCCATCCCAACCTTAGCTGGAACCAACTGAGAAATAATTTCTTGGAAAAGTTTGAAGATCGTCGAACAGACGTAGAGATAAGACAACAGATTGAAACACGACGGCAACAACCAAAAGAAAGTTTTTCACAATTTTACCAACATGTTTGGAGCCTAACTCTTCAATGTCATACACCGTACCCTGAGGATCGATTTATCGAAGTATTAATGCGGAACATGATACCTCAATTGCAATACCACCTAACTGATAGGTATTTTACAAATGTGAATGACCTGATCAAAAGTTGTTCTGCCTGGGAGAACACTTGGTCACGTCTCAAAGTCAATCCTCATTATAGCACATTTCCGAGGGCAGCCATTAATGAAATGAACTACTACGGTCAAGAGTATGAATTTGCCGATGAAAGGGAGCCATCAACTAGTCATAATATAGCTGCAGTTAAATTTTCGAACAGTAACGACAATTTACCCAAGGTCAGTCCGCATCAAGTTCAAAATCCATCAGACCGTCAATTCAAACCAGCTGATAGAGAACCAATATGTTATAACTGTTGTGATCTAGGACATACTTTTAGAGAATGCTCATTTCCTCAAGGAGTATTTTGCTATCGTTGTGGATATCGTAATACTACTAGCCCTCATTGTCCACGCTGTTTGGGAAACTTAACGAGAGGCCAGTGGAGATCTGGGATCCCTGCACCTCAAAATACGTCAGCTCCCAGTCCGAATGTAGGAACATCGGTACCCGTTCAACACCAACCATCCCGTATTATGAAAAGATCCGATTAAAACAGTCTGGATTTAGATACAATAACAATCTTATTTCTAACTTTACAATTCAAGACCAACAATCAATTTCTAGTGAGACTTTGTCATTGCCAAATACAAGAGCTACCATTTCTGCATTAAATGCATTAAACGCAAGACCCAATAAGATCTATTATAATGAAAAACAAAAGGCACGGACTCGGCTGTATTGGTATAATATAAGGCAACGGCAAGTTGCGGTTTCAGCTTCCATTATAAACACGGAACTCAATGATTCTCGACCATATGTTGATGTGCTTATTAATGGTGTAAAACACACAGGACTCTTAGATAGTGGGGCTACTGTTAGTATTTTAGGGGCAGGATCGGAAAAATATCTCAGTAAATGCTCTGTTGGGTTTCATGATTTAGTATCCTATATCAGTACTGCCAGTGGAGAGAAAAAAAGAGTCTTTGGTTACATTTTGGCGACAATGACATTCAACGATCAAACTCATAAACTGCGGTTATATGTAGTACCCGATCTCAAACAACCTTTATACTTAGGTATAGATTTTTGGAACAGATTTCAAATCTATCCCACAATTCAATCCGTCGGTAGTTTAACTCTTGATGTGGTTAAACCTGAACAACATCAACTTACACCTGAACAACAAGATAAACTTGAAAATTTAATTCACCAATTTCCATCCTCATCGGATTTAGGACTAGGGAAAACATCGTTACTATCTCATGTCATTAAAATTCGCGAGGGAAGTGAGCCGATTAAACAGCGTTATTATGCGATTTCACCAGTCAAACAGAAATTAATGTATAATGAGCTGGATCGGATGCTTTCTCTCGGTGTCATCGAGGTGAGTCAGAGCGCGTGGTCTTCTCCAATTACTCTTGTGCATAAGGCCAATGGTAAAGTACGGTTATGCCTGGATGCCCGTGAACTGAACAAATGTACCGTGAAAGATGCTTATCCACTTCCTCTTGTCGAGGGATTACTAGGTCGATTAGAGCAAACAAAATATATCAGTTCGATTGATTTAAAAGACGCCTTTTGGCAAATACCTCTCGACCTAGAATCTCGCGACAAGACGGCGTTCACGGTACCTGGAAGACCGTTATACCAGTTCACGGTCATGCCATTTGGTCTATGCAACGCGCCGCAAACCATGTGCCGCCTTATGCACAAGGTAATCCCAACGGAGCTTCACGAATCCGTTTTTACTTATTTAGATGATCTGCTCATTACTTCGGCAACATTAGAAGAGCACTTTAAACTTTTAAGATTAGTGGCGCAGTTATTAAAAGATGGTGGCCTCACCGTAAATACCTCGAAGTGTAAATTTTTACTCAAAGAAATAATGTATCTGGGTTATGTTGTTGGAGACGGTTGTCTTAAAGTGAATCCTCAGAAAATTCAAGGGATCTTGGATTATCCAACACCTAAGAACATTAAACAAATACGAAGATTTTTAGGTTTATGTGGGTGGTACCGCAGATTTATAAAGAATTTTGCTATATTGGCAGCTCCAATAACTGATCTATTAAAAAAGAAAAATGGTAGCAAAATGAATTGGTCGAATAACGCTCAACAGTCCTTTGAGGAGTTAAAAGTCGCTCTTTCTACGGCACCAGTATTGGCTAATCCTAATTTTAGTAAACCCTTTTTTATTCAATGTGATGCGTGTGCTGATGGCATCGGTAGTGTACTGTTTCAATTAGATGATGATGGTGCAGAACGTCCAATAGCCTTCATATCCCAAAAGCTAAATGCTGCACAGAAAAATTATACGGTTACTGAACTCGAATGCCTCGCTGCTGTGGTAAGCGTAAAAAAATTCAGATGTTATATCGAAGGTTATACGTTTACGATTTACACAGACCATGCAGCATTACGTTGGCTAATGACTCAAAAAGATCTTTCCGGTAGATTAGCAAGATGGAGTCTTAAACTTCAACCATATAATTTTAAGATTGATTATCGGAAAGGTTCGGAAAACATTGTTGCGGATTCGTTGTCTAGGGCTTTCTGCGATGCACTTAACTCCGATTTCACGGTAGGTTGGTTGAATCCTTACCACGTAGGCATAAGCACTAATTCTAGTTTCTACGTATGTTCAGCAGATATTATATCCGAACCAGTCAAATCAATTTCTGATGATCAGTTAGCTCCATTAAATATTAATCTGGATTCTGCGGCATTTTTCTCAGAGATTTACCAAGAACACATTAAAAATATTGAGAACCTTGACCCAAATAGTTCTAATTATTGTGTTCGGGACGGTAAAATTTTGGTTCAAGTGAGGTATGGATCTAGATATATAGATACAGATATTTCGGAATGGAAATTGTACGTTCCAGCTGAACTAATCCCTGATTTACTTAGACAAGCCCATAGCGCTCCTTCTTCGTCCCATATGGGAGTTCAAAAAACGTTAGAAAGATTGCAAAGACAATATTATTGGCCCAGCATGGCACTAGACGTCAAGGAATTTGTTATGAATTGTGTTGAATGCAAAATGAATAAAGCCCCTAATAAAAGATTAAGACCCCCAATGGGATACCAACCTTTATCGTCTAGGCCATTTCAAAGAATATATATTGACTTCTTGGGCCCCTATCCAAGATCCAAGCTAGGAAATTGTTATTTGCTAATCGTGCTGGATCACTTTTCCAAATTTATTTTGTTAAAACCTTTACGAGAAGCTAATGCTAAATCATTATGCGAATACATGGAGAACCAAATTTTCAACCTATTTTCGGTTCCAGAGATACTCGTATCGGATAATGGTAAACAATTTTGTTCGAAACAATTCGAAGAGTTGCTTCAAAAGTTTGGAATTAATCATATTCGTACACCCATATATTCGCCACAATCAAACGCATCGGAGAGAGTAAACAGGACCATTTTAGGCGCGATTAGATCTTACGTGAAAAATACACATTCCAATTGGGATATGCACATACATGAAGTTGCTGCTGCTATCCGGAACTGCCTCCATGGTAGTACAAGTTATCCTCCTCACTTCTTAGTATTTGGGCAATATATGATCCAACATGGTTCCGAGTATAAATTGAGAAACTTACTCGATGGAATAAACGACAATCACTTATCTGTGGAGTCTAAATCAGATCGACTTAGTCTAATTAGGGAAAAGGTTCTCTTGCATTTAAAACTGGCCTATGAAAAAAGTGCTCAAACTTATAATCTTCGAAGTCGAATACGTGAGTTACAACCAGGACAGAAAGTCTTCGTTAGATCTTTTGTTCAGAGCCAAGCCTCAAACAAATTTGCAGCTAAATTGCATCACAAGTTCATACCAGCGATTGTACGTGAAAAGGTTGGCCATGTCGCATATAATATCAATGATGATAAGGGTAAACATTTAGGGTTATACCATTTAAAAGATATTCGAACCTAACTCATAAGTTATTTCTATAAGCCCGGCTAATAATGAGACCTTTTCTCATGTGAGTCGTCCCCACGATTTGTGACGCATTGCGGTTTGGTCACAATTACAACTTGGCCTCATCAAAACAACCTTACCTGTAATTAATATCAGAAGTCATAAATGAACGTGCACTGTGATGATTCGTTGATTTTTTTTTCATTTTTTCCCCACCGATAACATCAACGGGTTATCATTTTGAGAAGAGATTTTTTTTTTTGATGGGATTAGTCTGATGTTCGGTATCGGTGTAGTATCGTACAACAATAAGATTAAAATTAAAAATAAAAAAAAAATAATAAGAATTTTAATCAGTGATTATATGAACAACATAAAACGTTGGGCCAAAAAGAGCCAATTAACAGTTTAAATTGTGAATGGTGGACTCATAGGTGTCTTATATTGACCGATAGTTCAGTATAAGAAATATAAAACAAAAACGAACAATATATATGCGTTAATTATCATACTGTATAGTCCATATAGTCATAGTGAATTATTGTTTGTGCCTAAGCACATTATGTTATAAAATAAAAAAAAAATGTTAAAAATGTTAATAAAAATATATGTACATGTAATTGTATTTAAATACATAATGAAATAAGAACTCTTACAAATATATACTCTTACTTAAAAATATATAAGGGTACTAATAATCTTAATATATAAACTATAATGGATTCTGATAACCATATGTATATATGTAATAATAAATAATAAAATAAACTATCAATAATTATTAATTAATACCTATACATAGTGTATCATTGTATTGTGCGAAAGAGTGAACTTTTATTGAGCACGCCTTATGTGATAAAAACATTACAATACACCGTGATATTGGGCATGCAGTTAGGACGCAGTCAACGGGGTGTTTTTATCGCAAAGCTGTTTTGGTGGTAATTTTTCTGGTGCACGTTTTTCTGTGATCATCACAACTTCGGCAACTGAACGTGGTTCGGATTACAGCTGGGGGGTAAGCGATCGTCCGGTATCCTCAAAAGGGTACACAGGTAACAATTACAATACTAACTACTTTATTAACCGTAGTCTTAGGCTATATATCTAGTTTTAAGTTCTTTAATATAATAATTTTTTTTTTGATTTAACTTCTACTTAGAATAAAATTTATTTTGATTTAACTTCTACTTAGAATAAATTTAACTTCTTGTAAACATGTATATTTTTCGTTTCTGCGGTTTCGTAATGTCATACCATATGGGTGTGTAAGTCAGAGTATGGGAAATAGAATTGAAATTTGAACGGGGATTATTTTGCATGAGGTGATTATAGGTTTTATAGATTTCATTTAAGTAGCGGTTTTATTCAAGATTACTGTGTCCTTGGTAACACCCATGACCACACCGACGAGAAATAGCCGGCAAAATAAATAACCGCATCAAGATTACACACAGTAATATCTGCTAACAATCCAACATTTTAAATGTTAGACTGTTACACAATAAGATTACAGACTTATAATGAAATTTGCTCTGATGACTACATCTGTCGTTAAGAAACCTGAGTTTATGATAGAATGAGGTCATAAAACTTTAAGAGTATAAAACCAGAAAAATATGTATTCAGGGACAGTGTCTTCATCCATCTGGTAATCATAAATGTGGGTAATATACCAAGTATTTGCATGTCTTCAAGACATGAGGTTAATGTTAGCAAGAAGTTTAACTTAAAAGCGGTATAAGACTGGTATAACTTGGTATCACCTAGTCAGAAAGTCTGGACAAATAAAAATAGAACGTTACGTGATCGAAAGGCCATTTCTTTGTCCCTATCAAAAGATATGTCTAAGTGAAATACGAAAACTAAAAAACAGTGGACTAAGGAGTTGAGCATGATACCGATCTGTAGCAAATCTAATTCATTTCAAACATGAGCAAAATTTTCAGAATAACGAATTTGCCCTAGGTACATAAGGACATTGAATGCCATGCAGGGCGTACTATGCAGGCTATACCTGTAGAGTGATTTACTACCATAGTTAGATCAGGAAGAGTTACTACTGACAAAGGTAGTAAGAAAACCCCGCTCCTTCTTAAGGTAACGTT
The DNA here is from genome assembly GCA_963932295.1 of Tipula lateralis. NCBI lineage: Eukaryota > Metazoa > Arthropoda > Insecta > Diptera > Tipulidae > Tipula > Tipula lateralis. The sequence continues at coordinate 62,713,705 of OZ010736.1, read as the reverse complement.
TTGTTATCGCTTTTGCCGTGTGTGCGGGTTAACGCACTGCTAGTCCAAACAAATGGATTTTACTGTCAGGATTATGAAAATTACATAACCAAAATACTACAGGTATAATGTTGAATCTGGAAAGATCTTTAGTTTTCTTCGTCGCTTATATCTGATGGCTCGCATTATCCAAGTGAAAAGTACAAACAGGAGGCAACATCGACTTTTCATCATTCGATAACAATTGTTGATGTCGATGAACACGTTATAGACTACTTGCTGCAGTATGCAGAACTCTAACCTATGTTCTCGATTTGGCATAAGGTGGGGCATTAAAATGGTTCGTACTTAATTCTTTTCCATCTGCTATGATCTTTTCAAAATTCTTCAGGGTTAAACCAAAACCTTGAATGATTGTCCAAGTACTTGATATAGTAATAATAATAAATTAAATTAAATTACATTTCATCGTGAACTTTTTGTTTATCTCAAGACCATAAAACGTCCATTTCGATTACGTAATAAAAAAAATTTTTTTTTTGCTAAAGAAAATCCAAAAAGCCAAGAAACACTCAGAAAGCATCTTTTTCTTCATCTTCGTTTCTGTCTTCCACGCTGTATCATTATGTTTATTGTTTATGTTTATTATATTTTATATTATATTGTTGTATTGTTATTGTTGTCTTAATAAATATAAATTTCCATTTTTCCTATTGTTTTCCCATCATCTTTTGTTTGGCTTATCTTATTTTTTATATTATTTTCACTGCTATCGTATCGTCGATTTTCGAAACAACGACCAAGAATATAAGAAGAAATAATTGAATGAAAACTTTTGTTTGTCAAGCTTTGGTATATATGTACGGATGCTGTATGTGTGTATATGATGTTTCGGAAAAATTGAAAATTTGCATATTTTCCGTTAGCTGTGTGTATCAAGATAAATAATTTTTTGTTATCATAGGAAACGAGACGTACACATTTGTATAATTATCTGATGACATAAAGCTTTTTTGGTTATGTGCTGTGAAAATTGTGGTTATCCACCATCGATTTTAGTATATAAGCTTTTGTTGCGTAATCGAAAAGAATTGAAATTATATTGGTGGACGCGGCCACTTCAACTTCGGTTTGCTGCGCACTGGAAGCTCCAACCTCTTGTTATGCCAACATGTGATCCATTGCAACCACTTATAACCCCATAAACACTCAACGATGTCCTCTTGTGCCTTGCAGAATGGTTCTGGTACAAGAAATGGATGGGTTGAACCACCTCAACTATGCCATCTGGATGCCATGGCATCTGTGCATTAACAGTGTCTCAAAAGCTGCAATCAAACATGTTCGCATTTATTTCATTATACCAGTGTTGGGTCATCATACTATAGAAGGCATAGTTAATCATAATCCGTTAAGTATGACCAGTAGATCATCTTTAGTTCCAACTCCAAGTACTCCATAAAGCTTGTAACATGCACAAAAACAGCCTATAGCATTCAAAATGGCGGACCTAACCAGTAGCTTTGACACTATCTCGAATTAATTAGATTAGAAGTTAATTTTGTCCTGTACGCATCATTGGCACACATCGTTGGCACATCAAAGTTTGTCAATCGCCGGAGACCATAGTAGAAAGATGAAATGTTTCCTAGAGAACTCTCCTATTAGTCACTTGAATATTTTCAGCAAATAGATAGTGCTTTCACTTTACAGTAGACTCGAATATTTCCATTGAAGATTCATAGTGTTCTCTCACCCCTGAAATGGTTAACATGAAAGGAACTAAACCTTTAGAAGCGAGGTCTAGAATGGGAATATAGTTAATTTGCGAGCTCACTAGTTTAGCCTCGCGACTACCGCTACTGTCGTTGTAAATCCCACATGTTTTGGCAACCCTTAAATTATGGTGCTAGTTACCAATGCTCCTGTATGAGTACTATACAGTGAAACCTATTTCTTCTGTACCTTGCATAGTTCTATATCAATCTGTAGTGGCGAGGAGTCTACATGTTCAAGTTGAGTTTGGGGCCTTTATCCTCCCTACCACATTGTTCTTTAAGAAAAGTGATTCATTTTCTGATGATGTTTTTATGGGAGTAGCCTTTGACTACCCGCCATGGTAAATTTTCTCTTGCCTGGACATTGCTCGTCATTTTATCCTTTCCAAGCCTGTAATTGATTCCTCTGTCCTTGGTGGTCAGGTCTCCTTTGGCCAACGAGCCCAAAAACTATCTTTAAAATTGGCTCCGATTTTTCTTTTTGAATATCCCGGTGTATATATGACCTATAGAGAATAAACGGGTAATGTGCTTATCTCCACACTGTATTTGACTTTCCAGCTTTTTACTTCCTTCGTTTTGGCTTCAAGAAACCGATTTATCACTAGAACAGTACTGTCTGAGCATATTTCAAAAACCGTTTGACAGTTCTTGTTGTACCTCTACCTACGGTTGAAATTCCCCAACCATTCTGTCATAAGCCATTGCGGGGTGTCCTTGTCAATACAGCTGATAGGAAGCTTTTGTACTGGCTGTCCAACAATTTAATCTTCAAACCAATATGCTGAAGGCATCTGCTCTAGTACTTTCTCCAGGATGCTTTCATGAATAAGTTTGTTTTCCCCTATGTAAAGATATGGTTGGGAGTATGGATATCGGCCTCGAGGACTTTTTGTCATTACATTAGTTTTGCGATAATGATTACCTCTACCACTTTGCACTGTCTTGGAAAGTAATTTAGTCTAAACAGAACAAGTTTGCTGATTAGCAGCAAATGGAATTTTATTTTCCCCTTACCTGTCGGTCACCAGATCAGAGCATCAAATATTCCTGATAAAGTTCTAATCACAAAAGTGATGGACCTTTCCCATTTAAACAAGTTACCTTTCCGCTGATCAATGTGAATCTCTTTACACCGTAGAATTGTTCAAGCACAAGCTAGTTTCGTGCTTAATAGATTGCTGCACCGTCTTCTCATCAGTACTCACGGAGTACCGGAGCTACTATACTTGCTGTTCTTTGATTGGATGCAGATATTGGCTAATATGTAGACAAAGCAAGGGGAGACCCGACTTCAACAACAATTGGTGGCAGATTTAAATCGGATCATTTTGGAATTTTAGAGCCACTTGTGGACTCTGCAAAAGAGTATTTTCTGATAATGGAACTAAAGCATAGATCATATAAACTGATCTCAACATTTAAGTAGACTATTTGAATCTACAGCCAGCATTCAACCAAGTATTGATGAAAGAAGTAGATTCTATACAGAATTCTCTTCCGAACACTAGCTATTTCAGATTCTGAATGCGTCTTTACCCATAACTTCATTAAAAGAATCATATTGAGTTTACGCTGGTATGGAGGTTCATTTCATGGTTTGATCCTCAAACCTCTGGACGATACTGCACGTTGCTACACGTATCTGAGTTAAAACCGCACCTAAAGTTTACACCGTGATTGGATAAGCAGACCAAAACTACTGAATGGTATCGAACCAATCAACGATGTGACGCTGCAGCCCTCATCATATATAATCGCGAATTAGATTAACCCTTGACAACCCGCTACTTCAAAACTTCAATCGTAATCCAAAATTAGATATAAATCAATAAAAATGTATATAGTCAAGAGCCAAAATATGACGTATATCGCTATACACAGTGATACAACGAGAAAATTGGAAAACTATACGAAGAAAATATATTTTATTTTGTTGTTGTCTGTTGTTGTGTAAATGTCAAGGTTGAACATCAGAATTTATTGGTTTGTTGATAAATTGCCAAAAAGCCAAACACCGTATTACCCCCTTTGTGAATTGTTTACGCGAATATATACAAATTGCCCCGGCCTTGATTTTATGTCTAGATCAGCGTTCGGCGCTTCGATATCCATTAGTTATTCGAAATTGGAACATAAACGATCCAATTTATGGCTTTCTATAATGATATGTTGTGTGTATATGCTTTTTTTGATTGGATATGCTCGTATGTTACTCGTATGTAACGATATAACGCAATAAAAGCTTTTAAGCTAATTTTAATAACTCTGAAGCAATTTTATGGCATTTCGATTATATTACATACTTGTGAGATGAGTAAAATAATGTATATATATACAGAAGAGCCTCGTATAATGCGATTCCGAGATGGTTATGGTGAATAGAGATTTTTTAATTTTTTACATGCCAGCATTTATATATTATACTGGCTTTAGGGCATGTGTTCTTCACTCATAATATTCTTATGGTGGTATATTACACTACGCCATTCGATCGAGACCTGTATACCAAATCCGAAACGTAAACATTTTTCAATATGATTTTTATTGCTGGGTGAGTATACTTTATCATTTCAAATACAGATAAAATGTCAAAATCTTGGGGTCACGTGTATCTCTAAATAATTGTTATACAGATCTGGGTCGTGATATGAATCATTAAAACGCCTTAATTAATTTTGATGACAGTTTGATACATAGAAGACCGGGTGGCTCACCGAGCTTATATGATTTGATCATAGATGGCGTTATAGAGGCAAATCAATTATAACGCCATTACAAAACACATTTTGTATTGAACTCTATTTTTATCCATCCGGAGGAGTCCTTAGGGGGGTGGATCCTTTGTACCCTATAAAAGTCCACATATCGTTTAAGCTACTGACTTATAATTTTGGAAGTATTTTATTTTCGATGTGACTAATGTTGTAGACTTCTTGGAGCTTTGAAAGACCTGAAGGTATTTTTGCACCTCACTAGAAAGTTGAAATATTGGGATCTCAGATCGATATTTCAGTTTTCATTATAAAAAATGATATTGAAACGTGATAGAAATTGTCAGTTAGACTCTTACAACTATCCTAACATCAACTGGCTTATATTATAGATGTCATATATAAATATATTCAGGTCATTCATAAATAGTTATAGACCAACACGTACAATACCTTCTGAACTTCCCAAATTACCAATAATACGATTACACGGAATCTCGAATAACTTCTTCAATGCAATTTGACCTCGAAAAATAGGTAACTGACGGTTGGGACAGTTCACTGCATCACTTAACCAGTTCCCTACTATGCGCTCGAGTCGATAGTATTCACTCATATGAAAAAAGGTCGTTTGATGACTAAACTTCAAGGCCAATTATAACCTTATCGTTTACCGCTGGCGTTCTTACAAGACAAAAATGGGCTAAAGTACAGTAGTTTCTACTTTTTCCACAAGGTTAAAGCCTTTCAAACAGGAGATTTAATCGAAACTACTAACCAATCCATTGAGAGAGTCTTGAGTGCACAGAACTGTAATAACCTCGCTTGCGGTGTTCCTCCCACTCACAAATCTGCTAACGAAAGAATCAGGTAATCTGTCATGATTTTGCTCTATAAAATTAGATCTATTTAACTCCCGAGTGACCCGTCCAATCACTCAAGTGTGCAACTGATTCCTTATAATCAACAGATTTTCTCAATAAGACTGATTACGGAGTGACGAGCTGTTGCAGAAACGATCTTCATTTACAGCACCTGTACTATAAAGCTTCAACAACTTACTCGACTGGTTCGAATCTCTGATGTGAGCTTCTATTAGCTTTTTCAAATATTTTCATACCTTCTTCGAATGAAGTCCAGGCTTCATTTGAAGATGACATCGAGCCAGGACAAGATTATGTCAGAAGTTTGTAGGAATGATGCCATCATGTTTGCCTTCATTGGGTTTTCCCAAAAAACATTTGACTGCTCTCTTTATATAGTCTAGGGGGAGCTCAGACTTCATGAGGTTCCCAACGCAAACTTGAAACAAATGAAGAGTATGAAACATTCGGAGCGTTTTAACATTAATTTAGTCCTGAAAGGAGCTGTACAGGTTACATCATCTCTGTTTGGTTCATTGTAGGCACATCTAGAGGGCACAATGCAATATACTCCTATGGATGAAAATATGAACCAAGAGATACTTAAAACAATTTCAATTGTCTGCGGTTTTAAAGTTTATGCCAGATGGCGGATTTGATACTCAATGTATGTGTCTCGATATATATATATATATATATATATATATATATATATATATATATATATATATATATATATATATGCGATCTTAGGGCGAATTTAGGGCGATTTGTGCACGCACGCACTCAATAAAATCATATTTACATGTACATTTTGTCTTTATATATACTCGTACGAACCACCTCAACCTCCAAGCCACTGTTCCACGACAATATACATCATTCACATCGCGAAAGTAAACCAACTACAAAGTATCAAAAATAAAATGAAAATACATTTTATTTTGCTTTAACATTTTCCCATTTTCCAGCAAAAGCATAAAAAAAACAGTTTCCTTCCTCGAACATACATTATGTGTATTGTGTTGTTGTGGCATATCGTCATATTTTTCCGAAAAAAAAAATTCCGAAACACGAAAAAATCTAAACATAAATTTACTCAAAGCGCGTACATATATGTATGTGCGAAATGAGCAACAATACAGTGGCGTGCGATAAAGAGTGGGGAGGTACGCAGAAAGCAGAGTCTTGACATTTTAAAGATTGAGCTCACGAATGATTTGTTTGACAACACTCTTCGTTTAATGATTGAAATGTTGCTGTCAACATATATTGGTTTACTCCTCTGTTAGCCACTGGCATATTTTCAAGCAACAAAATTTTAAACTTACTCATTCCTTAATATAATCATCCCTAGCATTTGTATGACTGCTCCCTAATACCGTTGATTGTGCATTCACATCACATCCAATGAGAAAACCTAGTGCTTTACCTCCTCACATTAGACACGCAGTACTTTGACTTCCATGAGGAGCACTAAATGGTGGTCTTCTAAATATATTGTCACCTAGCAATACGTTGAGTAGTAGTGGCACGATGGACTAACCACGATTTGTTCGAGCAGGTAGTTTATTATTTTCCAGACCTTTGACTCCAACACTTTGCTGAGGAAAGATCATTGGGTGCCCAGAATAAAAATGTCTTTCCTATGACAGACTTTTCCTATGAGTTTTAAGTACCTCTCACTAGGGCTATTTGTACCTTTTTTATCAACTTTGAACATCTTTACATCTAGAACTAAGTATACTCTCTAGGTACATTATCCGTTTGGTCATCTCCACCTGCAATCGTGGGTGTAACATTCTATTTCACATAGTACTGGTGCTCATTACCAGAGGTAGTCGCAAAATCGACAGATAATTATAATCTCCACTCATCATATGGCAAGCCATCAGATCCATGACTCTCTATCAAACCTGCATTGACTGGGTTCAAAGAATGGTCAAATTAATTCATCAGCACAGTTCTTACTGTTTGCGTCGCCTTAGGAGCATCACCTCTGGTTTTTTTTATACTTACTAATCTCCGAGAAATTGTTAAACAACTACAGCAAGACCGATCTAACCTGGAGGCCACCTGGTATTCAGAGTCAGCGTATTAGGAATTAATATTAACTGCTTCATCGTTTAGCCTTCTTTGGTATAATCGTTGTGACATCCAGACCAGTCATCACAAAAGATGTACATACACTTGCCGATCAAAAAACGATAGAGAATTCATCGAGACTATACCGATATATTTTACCACTGCCAAACCATTACCAACACTCCAGACAGTCAATGGGTTTTGTGATAGGGTATGTCCACTTGACTTGATTCCGCCATCGACTTGATATCTCCACATCCACTTAGACTTCCACTTCTAAGGGAACCTTCTGATTCAGTCTTAAGATTAATGATTTAACAAGTGTAGATTTTTTATCCACATAGAGTTTGGAACCAAATGTCGTCGAAATTACGGACTTTAGGTTTAGGTAATAGCCCGTTATTATAAGTGTCCTCATTTTTGAGGAAATATAGATCGTAGGTTCCACCGGCACATAATATGGTCTTCATCACTTGAATTTTAGTCGAAACAGCAGATCAGGTTTGAATGTTTTTAACAAGTTGGCACGCCAGTTATAAGAGAAAATGATAGGTGAAGCCAAGTAACTAGTCAATTGATGGATGAAATTAACCATGGATTAACATAAACCGTGCTGGCCAAACTGAGGTGGTTGAACATTGTTCCAGGTGGCTATGACATTTTAGAGGTGGCCCAAAAACTTTGTGTAGGAGTCAAATTTCCCAACACGCGCCAACAGTTGCCTGTAATATAATACAATCGATTGCCAATCCATAATTTTATATATAAGACGTTGTGTGGATATAAATTTTCCATTTTCCCGTGTTAAGTGCTTCGAAACAAAACAAAAACCAAAACTTTTGTTTATCCCAATAATAAATTATTCAAACCTTGAACAAAACAGGCTGTCTTGTGGAATGATTTAATGGGTGTCGTTGGTATACGACCAAGGGTATGATTGAGCTGGGAAATTAATCAAATTATTTTCCTATATATATGTAGATCCGTCTTCTCAACAAACTTAAAGGTATATGGTTAGACATCTTGTAGATCGGTCTGATTTCGGTGTGAGTGGGTTTGTATGAAGACAAACAAACTGTAGACGCGAGATACGCGTGTAATGGTCGCCAAACCATTAATCAAATGGAAACACATATACTTACACACATACAAAACATGAAAATTCCATTGCGAATTGTTTTAACGCGGAGGAGGATTTGGATAAACATTGTAATTTTACAAAGTTTTTGGTGTTGCCTTTGCGCACACAAAATGATTAATGATGGAGCAAAGTGATTTTTGCGTTCCCCAAAACTTGTGTGTTATTAATTGTTCGTTTCGGGATATGGGTTGTTTAACGTCCAAATAAATGATTTTTATTTACGAGAATTAACCAGATGAGATTAGTGCAGCGACCATGCGGATAATATATAGTATCATGATGCTTGTGGTTCGCCCTTCGAATAAATGTCAGTTACATTTTTCCATCAATCGGTATATACCATATAGACGATATATACAGTCTCTTTGAATTATATTTTCTTCATCGTTGCGTCGAACGTCTTAAATTGACAGGCAGGCGATGAAATATTAAAATTGATTGCAATTCGATTACTCGCGCATTGGTCTGGTTTACTTAATAATTTACGTTTCACTTTACTGTTCGACAGTGTAATTAAACCTTCATCAAGCGGTGAGGGTTGGGAAAAATCCAAAATATGAATTTCTTATTTTAAGGAATGGAAACCACAACCCTCGTGTTGAGTGACATCGAATTTGAGTTTCGAACAATAAGACAACTATTTACATCGATTTATTTCAGACTATGTACTACAGACGACAGTATTTCGGCGTGAGGTACTAGTGATCTCTGCTTATTTCCCATACGATTCGGAGCTTCATCCTCTTACTCAATAGTTTATGAAAGCTATAGAGTACGCAAACCACAATGATATTCCAATCAAGTGCGGTGGAATAGACAGGTCAGCTTACAAGCTTGAAATAGAACTAATCAAAGCCTATGCGAAGAGTTGCCCTCTAAGTAAGCCTCAAAGAACTGGGGCACTATGGTGGACCAGGGAACTGGCCATACAAGATAACTTCTTCAAAGCCATTAAAACCGGTACAAGGGAATATTGAAACTTTTACAAACCATCTCAAAGAGAGTACACTATGTTTCCGAAGTGAAAAACGTAGTCTTACGGCGACCAGTAACTCAAGAGAGTTCTCTGTGGTAATAATATGAAGACCGCTTTCGCAAATTTGTCATGGAGATATCACTTGTAAGGCGGTTTAGTGATACGGTCAAGGAAAATTACTGCAGACTTGATGTCCGCAGGGAGTTTTGGATCACGATTCCTATTTGAGGATCAACTGACGACCTGGACGGTATCGGATATTTCGGACTTCATTAGAAGAACATACAGATTTCGAAACTGAGGAAACGGTGTTACAATATGCTAATCGGGCTGAGTGACGGGCGGAAGGCTAAGTAATCGAGGAAACGTGAAACGAAACCAGCAACCTCCGATGTGGATAGTTTTATATCGCCTTCTTGTGGCACGGTCGTGGTTCATTAATTTCGAAGATGTCATGCTATCATGACTCATGACAATCGGTGATTTCAGAAATAGTCAAAAGTTGTTTGCACCTCAATCAAATATGATAATGGATTATGGACCAAAAGGATTAAACAAAAGGGAGTTTTATTAGCAGAACAACTTGAAGCAATGTTTAAACCACTTCCAAGAAAAATAGTAGATGAAAATGTAACTTTAACACCAAAAACGGTTTGAAGAATGTTTATGCATGAAAGAGAATATTCTCTTCTTAGTTGCTATATGAGATACATTAGAAGAAAGCAATGTTATGTCATCCTACAAGCTGGATTCAGAAAAAAATTCTGGCAATAGGAATAAAATATGTGGAAGAAGCGAGACTAATCGGATTGGCAATAGATTTATCGATATAGGCCAAGTCGTCATAAAACTCTGTGATATAACCAAAAAGAGCAACAGTATGAGGCCTAACACAGATCCCTGAGAAAAAACTCCCGTCACAATTTTAGAGTGACTGACATTATCATTACTTTTTACCTTTTCCATACAGTTTTGTAAATAGGCAGCTCATGATAATTTTTGCTACATCTATCAAGAGGGTTTTTAAGGCTATAGTAATGACATTGACGACGGGACGGCCCATGGTTATCCCACCACCGATTGCACCGCCCAAACGATCGATGGCGAAAAATCCCTTTTTGCAACCTCTTCGTATCGTGATTCGAACCCGGTACCTTCCGCTTCAACTTCCGCAGCTACCACTGTGCCACTTGGGCGGTATCGTATCTCTTTTGTAAATAATAAAAATGGGCTGGAATCCTATATCATATAGGGGATTGCTATTTGGTGGTTTAAAAGTCAACCTTGTCTACTAGTGAGAGTCTTAAGTGTAAATTTCATTATCATATCACACCCTAGATGCTGCGAAGATCTACGCTGTTCCGTTACCGTCCTTAGAGTTGAGAAAACTGATTCAGATCTGAATGAAATTCTGGTTCGATTTACGACTTCAAAGAGAAATGGCTTAATGGTTTTTTGTTTTTCCTTTATCAAATCTCCATAACAGCTTGTGTTGTAGCCTCTTCCCTCTTTATGATTTATACAAAAAAATTTCAGAGATCATGAATAATCCGACCAAGAAATATCAATTCGTGTATCAAATGCCGCCTGTTTTTTCTGGGACACCAATAGACAGTCCAACATTACCATATCCGCGGTAACTACTTAACGCTCCAAAGACAGCCAATAAGATTTGTGGACAACCACTGATTACTGTCATATTTGTTATAAATTTCAGGAAACATTCTCGCCGCCTAACTACGCACCCTGCTCTCTCATATTACAACAACCAAATATATTTGCGATTCGCCGTTGATTCGATTCAAACCTGCTCGACTAGAAGTTACTCATCGAGTTTTATAAATTTAAAGGATGATAGCGTTCTAATCACAATTTTGTTTTTTTATTTTCAGATGCCTGGAATAGTAGCATTCCGCCGACGATGGTCCGTAGGATCAGATGACTTAGTTGTTCCTGGAGTTTTTCTATTTACAATACACATAATATGGTAAGTACATATATATAACCTAAAATTCAAACGAGAATGGAAAATGCCAAAGATGGCGCAACGGCGACAAAAAGATTTGTGTCGAAATTTTCCACTCCCCATAAAATTTTACCTCAATCAACTAAACGATTGGCATTTTTGCTTTTTATAAACAAACTTTTATGTTGTGTACGTGAAAAACTGTAACCTCTTAAAATCCATCCCCTATAATAAACCACCCAAGATTTTTTATGAGACACAAACATAACTTTTTTTTTATCGAACTCAGTTAGTAGATCGTAACATGATAATATTTGAAGAATTGAATTAATTTTATTAGTTTTGATTGGGTTATCATACCCGCATAACATACGACAACAGTATATATACCCCAGACTTTCCTTACATAACATGTGATGGTGTATGGAATACCGAAATAGATTTCGGGATTTCCATTCGTTTTCCATTCATTTTTTGTCGGTCTATTGAAGGTAAATCAAATGAAAATTGATTAATTTTTTTTTGTGGGTCATTTAGGGTTTAGTCGATTGGATTAAACATTTTTTGTATGTGTGTGTATTGTGTGGATTTAGTATATCGGTTAGATTTGGGGAAAAGAATTAAATACGGAAAGAAAATCGAAGGTAGTTGAGTTTAACGTTAATTTATTGGGATATCATTAGGGTATTGTTTAGTACGATTTCTCAGAACAACGAAAGCCATAGGTCTGTAATAATATTTATTGTGTCCATAACTCCTTTTCAGTCCCACAAGGTACATAATCGAGTCTATCGGACATAGCCTTAAATAGAAAGTTACAGAGTTGCCCTGAAAATACATATTGCATACATTCATAGAACCTAACTCATCTTAGTCTACGCTACAATATTCGTCAACAGAGGGTTGTGCTATATCTCTCGGTTCATAATACCCAGTCGCGAATTTTTATTCATTCGAAACATGTGGTAACATATAGGGCCATCTGAAGTCCTACAAAAGAGACAGATCTACACATCCAGACCAAATTATTAGCCAACACGTTTCTTCTGTTATCCATGTGACTGGGTATGAGGTTTTCACTAAGAACACATTTCTTGTACTCTCTTTTAGCAGATCTGTTGTAATATTCTCTATTTCCTCAGTCAGCTCCGTTCTTTAGTCCACCATTGTGTGTCAAATACGTCAGGTTTTGTTCCATTCCTGAACAGTTTCGTATTTACATTACTGGACATTGAAGTGGTTTGTTGAGTATTTCCTGCTTTTCTAAAGGATATCTAGCGATAGTCCGAAAGAGTTACTTCATCGAAAACCCTTCCCAATTGAAAGTTCATAAGGTTTAATATTAAAGACACATATCTGGTTTCGTAACTACAGTTTCGAGATAACCATGATTTCGTTGTTATGTGTCACTGCTAACCATGGTTTGTAACTTGGTTGAAACATGGTTTCGGAATGAGCTATTTTTTCTCATCCCATGGCATTTTAGTGACGACAGTGCCATGTTATACATTTAGTGAATAGCGAAAATTATAAATATCGGTTTTTTCATGTAATTGCTTATTTTTTTTATAAAAATAGAATTAAAAAAAAAATAAATAATTACAATAAATTAACGGAAAATAAAACTAATATTAGAAATAGGAAAATTTGGGTGGAGGGCGAAACAAAAATATTTTTAAACCACACAGTTAACGTATGAATTTTAATGATTTATGGTAAACTGTCAAATGAAATGAGAACTGTTAGTCTGTCATGTATCTTATAGATATTTGTCTTTGATATAAAATCACTTTTTGCTTTGAGGGTGTTACAAAGATTTGTCTTTTTCCAACACTTTAAATGTCCAGATCGAATCCAGATATTGTAGAAGGAAGATGATCCTTGGAGTTATATTCAATCTTCCACGGCATACATGATGTGAGTTAACATCGCAACCGGTAATGATTGGAATATCTGTGCGAATTGCGAATTCCTTATCACTTTAATAAACTCTCGAGTAGGAGGATCAACGGAAGTGAACACAGATCACTATAACGTCCCATCTTATATTCGTTTGCTGTATTTAAACGACTGCTGAGACTGTACTTGACCATTTTACATCTCGGCAGATGATCAACTTTTGCAAGTCAGAAAGTGTCCACTGCTTCATTAATTCGATTTCGGATTCCCATACACCACAAAAATAATGACGCAGTAGATGGTATAAAGTGTCAGGTTGTGCCTTGTTTAGCACCATACTCAATAAATTCGTATTAACCGCTTTTGAGTCATAGGACTCAGTTCCAGAGTTGCATAGACAATACTTAAAAATGAATCTCAGCATTGATTGAACGAGGTGTTTGCGAGATTTTACAAATTAGGGATAAAAATGTATCCCATCTATAAACGAAGTAGCAGATCATTTAGGTTATATCGGTACCCAGGCATTACAATGTGGCGGGGAATATAAAAGCAGAGGAACTTGCTTGTTAGACTAATTTCCATTATCAATTTGTCTATATATAATCTAATATCGAGTTCGTAATCGCTTCAGTTATTCTTATAGCGATCCGAATCGTTTGAGAAACTGACTACACCACTAGTATCCTGTAATCATGTGTTTCCGGGGGTCGAGATTCAACAATTCTTTAAAAACGTCTTGAAATTCTTCAAGGAAAACCAGCACTCGAACGTATTTGTAACGGCTCGGTTCCTGTAACGCAAGAAACACTTTATTATGAAGAACGAAGTAACTTGATCCAGTGGAACAGAATTAGCTTTCATTTGTCTCAAAATCAATAAGTCCAAACTCAAATATTTGATCTCTGGTTTTCGAGACCGTAAAGGAATTGATTAAGCTCTGTGGGTGGGGGCATCCATGTTTCGTAAATATTACGAACGAAATATTACGAGACCAGACGACCCGTAAAAAACAACATCCGTAAAAAACAACAAATGTTAAAAATGTCTACAAACAAAAAAAAATCGGATACCAATAAAAAAAATTGATCCTCCTTGAGCTTAAGTACCCGAAAACGAAATTGAGCTTAAATACCCGAAAACGAGATTGAGAATCGGCACGTGGAACGTGCAGTCACTTCAAAGACCTGGAAACCAGTTCTTGCTAGAAAGATATCTAAACGCATTTGTAAACAGGAGAAGCGCGGTAGAAGGCTAAGGTCGTAGAGATGTTCATTGAAGATAGATCTTCTATGAGGAAAACCGTTCACCACGAGTTGATTGCATAAATTTGGAGCTCTTGATATTCGGACTTCGGAGGGCTAACTTTGTGGAACTGTCTTTTCGATCTTGTACGATTGGCATGGCGAAATGAAGTTATGCCTGATGAATGGATAGGGGCCGCGTTATGCCCTATATTCAAGAAGGGTGATCGCTTGAAATGCGAGAATAATCGCGGTATAGCTCTACAAACTTACTGTCATTTGTTATCTTGGAAATAACTACTCGTCTGGCGGAGGAAATTATTATCGGTAACTACCAAGGAGGATTCCGTCCAAATCGGTCAGGCAATGATCAAGTTTTTCGCTACGAATGATTCTTTCCTTGTACTACCAAACATTTCGCGATGTACACCAGGTATTCCCAGATTTCAAGCAACCCTATGACTTGATCAATCGAGAGCGTCAGTAACTAAAATGATAGTAACGCAGTCACAATGTTGCTTTAAAGTTCGACTTGACCGGTGTTCTACAAGGAGATTCGCTATACCTAATACCTTTTAACAGTTCATAAAAGTGAAACACCTCAAGACAAAATCTTATTCTGACAATCCAATATGTAGACGATTTCTGTGTGATTGGATTAAATAGCAACGCAGTGATCCACCTGAACAGTGTTCAGCTTAAGGTGAGTCCAAAACCAAATATCTGATCTCTGCTGTTAGAGACCAAGATGCAAATGATTTCAGTAGTGGTAACCACACGTTTGAAGGAGTGATTACTCACGATAATAGTATGAGAGAGGATAATAGTGTGAAAGAGAGAGAGGGGTCCACCTTGCCGCTGGCAATCGGGTTTTATATCCTCTACTCTATTGAAATAATCACTAGTCAGGAATTCAATGCAAATTCGTGATATCGTGCATGAAATCAAAGGATGGCGAGTACACTGGCTCGATCACGTTCTGTGTGCTGATCCAAACCGAATGATTTTTGAAAGGAGAGCCTCCTTTCCACGGTGTAGAGAGCGATCTGACATCTTCTGGTTGCTTGCAACAATGTGTATAGCCGGCTCGTGGTCGAAACCAATGGAGTTAGATTGTTGACCCGGTACAGATCAACAATGGCCGTAAAAACAGGAATAGATTTCCGAAGTAGTATCACGTTTAAAGAAATGATGGGAGCCTTGCCGTTGGCATTCGGTAAGGCTCCCATTATGTTCTATGTGAACTTCTGAAATCAATAAAAACCTATTATAAAAGCCTGCAAATGTGGATAAGCTCAAATTCTACAGAGTGTTGATCACACCCGTTGTCATATATGGCAAGATACAGTTGCCACTGTACAATGTGTTTGTCAGAGCGATTGTTATATTTAAATGCAAGGAATCAAAGGACAGCGAATGACTGGTTCGATCCGGTATTCTGAAGTAAATGTTGTATAGTATTGTTTTAAGAGATATAAATTGTCCCATTTTTAGCGAAGATCGATCTGTAAGGTGTCGAGGTGTCGACCATTTTATATTTTTGAGTTAATACTTTGGCCTGCAGAATGGAGCCTTTGGAAAAATCTATTGGGCTTAAGTCCGGCCTGAGGAATATAGTGGCATTGTTCTGAAGAAATAAAGCTGAGAACTTATTCTTTTAAGAATATACGTTGGGTTTCATGAGCTTTGTGCGATCGTGCCGGGTATTATTAAAACGTCTAGTGAGCAGGGATGGGCAGTTACGCGTTATTTGTTAACGCGTCGACAACGTCGACAATTTAGAGATTCTATAAATAATATACGTAATATCTCAATATGTTCGTACGTTCCACTTACTTTTTTATTGATATATAGTGATCTGATTTACGCCAGACCTGTAGCTGTAACCCCATCATGGATTATATATATATATATATATATATATATATATATATATATATATATATATATATATATATATATATATATATATATATATATATATATATATATATACATATATATATATCAGGGTGGCTGAGACCAAATGTTACTAACTTCACTCTACTGTCATTTGTGTAGTTGTCATTTTTCGTCAGCTCCAGCATTTGAATGTGAATAAAATGTTTGTGTATCGAACCATAACTCGATACAAAGAAACTGGTAGCATCGCTAAACGCAACAGAGGCGGTCCTAAAAACACAGCAACATCAAAAAGAAATGATACGAAAGGTGAAGAAACGAATCCAACGAAATCCTCGTCAAAGTGCCAATCAATTAGCCGCACGTCTACATGTTTCACGATACAGCATTCAAACCATATTGAAAAATGAACTATACTTGAAGCCCTACAAGATACAAAAAGTTCAAGATCTTACGGAGGCACAAAAAAAAGTTAGGCTTGAAAGAACACGAGCATTGAAGGCCTTGGCCGAACGTGATGAGATTCCAAAAATTGTCTTTTCTGATGAGAAAATTTTCACCATTCAACAGTATGTGATCGTGTTTGGTTAGAGCACAAGTCCAACGATAATTTGGACACAAGAGTTGCCATGCAATCACCAGCTTATGTTATGGTTTGGGCTGCAGTTACTGCAGATGGACGCACTCCTCTGGTTTCATCGAACATGGAGTCCAGGTAAACCAAGAGATGTACCGCCAAAAGATCCTAAATGATGCTTTTCTACCTTGGGCATGTAAGCACTATGGTACGAACCGTTGGACATTCCAACAGGACTCGGAACCGTCACACAAAGCTCGAGCGACACAGCATTTTTTACAAAATTGAAAGAATGGCCATCATATTCACCAGACTTGAACCCCATGGATTTCTCCATATGGTCCATTTTGGAGAGTAAATTGTCCACTAAAAAATACGAAAGTGCTGATGCATTGAAGTCAGCTCTTGTTCGAGAATGGAATAAAATTCCGCAAGCCCACGTACGGTCAGCATGCAATGCTTTCTATGGAAGACTGAATCAAATAATCAGAGCCAAAGGAGGTTATATCGAGCAGTAACATGTTTTTCATAAAATGTAGGTAAAGTGGGGCAGATTCACCATTTAACATTAAAATTATTGTAAAAAAAAAATTATACATTTTTTTTCGGATCAATAAAAAAATATAGATAGCTATAAACCTTCTAAAGAAATTCATGACTAAATAACTTTTTCTGGCCGTTATAAATATTTTTTTTTTAATTTCTGCTAAAAGACTGTAAATAGGTGAAAGTGCCCCAACGCGGGGTACTTTCATTAAAAGAAGGGGCACATCAATAAAACAAACTAAAAATAAATAAAATTCAGTCTCTTAGTTTCTAAGATATCATTTTTATAATGGCAAGAATTGTAAGTAATTATCTAATATTATATTTAGATAAGTCGGTGGAAAAATTATATTTTTTCGCCGATCTAGAGGTTCCCGGGGGATGTTCTGGCATTGGAAGTTTCATGAGAATGTCATTTCTTAACACAGATGAAATGTCTTCCTTTGCCGGTTCAATAAATGACTGACTTGTAGAATGTTTCCTTAAGAAGCTCACTATATATATTTCATTCTCTTCTACGTCTACTATTTTTCCGACATAAAAGATTAAAGAGGATTTCACTAAGTACTTAACCAAAACGTATGTTCTTGTTCCCAATATGTCCGTGTCAATGAGAAGCATTTCCGGAATATCTTGGTTAGACGGTCCTTCTTCTGAAAAACCGTTAACTGAATCAATAGATTCGGCAAACGAAATTGCGTCTGAACCGTCTTCTGACGAAGAAAACTCAATAATTTTTCTTGTTTTTTCCTTTTTTACCATCGCCTTAGACTTTTTAGTTATCCTAACCATTTTATCGTTCCTGGCTTTTACAATTGCTTCAATACGTTTTTTTTCCGGCGTAGATGTATAAATCCGTGATTTACCTTCTCTTTTAGTTAGATTTTTTTTCTTAATTCGAGGAATAGGGCGAACTTCGTCAGGACTCATTACGATGCGTTTATCGTTGTCGGAACAGACTATGATATTGTGGTTTGTGTTCACAGATAAGTTTTTACACAATTCAATTTCATCTGAAAAATTAACAAATTTAAAAATAAAATTACGAATTGGTTTCTAACAAATTAGGAAAGTAAGACTTACCTTCAGCTACATAAGCATCAACAGCAAAGATCATGCTGTTGAATGGAGAAATACCTGTCGCGAGAAATCCGTTGATTATGTTTTCTGGGGAAAATGCTTTTAAAAAGGGTAATCTAGTCAATTGAGCAACGTCGTAAATGTTGATTGTTTTCCCAGGATTAGTTGTCAAAAAATCATTGAACGATGTTTTACAATATTTTTTGAATGGACCGAAAACAGACACATCAAGCGGTGGAAGTTTGAGCGATGTATGTGGTGGGAACGATAACATTATGATACCGTTCTCCCAACCATATAAAATTGACTCAATGGAGCAATGAGATATGTGGTTATCCATCAACAAAAGTATTGGTTTGTCAACTGTGCATCTTGTATGGTTTTGGATATGTTTTAAAATATTGACAAAAATTTCGGCATTTATCCAACCACTCTTAGAGTTGAATGTAACCGATCCTACTACCCCTCGGATTGAAAATCGTTCGTTACTTCGAATGCGTGGATAAATGTATGCAGGGGGTATATGACAACCTGCAGCATTAACGATTCCCGCTAGAGTAACGAGAGATCCACGTTCACCTGACACGGCCTGAGAGACGCTGCGCTGTCCTTGTGGGCGTGGTATATTATTAAGTCTAGCAAACTGGTATGCAAAACTCAGAGCAGCTTTATAACTCAAACCATAATGCAGCTTCGAACACTTTTTTAAGTAGTTGGCTATATCTTCTTCCTGAATTTTGGTGAATATTTGATTAACAGCATATTTCGAAGAGAATCTAAATTGAAACCCATCGTCACTCAAATCATGACCCGAATCAGAGTTTGTGTCTAACGAAAGTGGGTCAATCGATGCTACTTTTTTTTTAATTCTGGAATTTAGAGTGCTTCTTCTAATGTTATATTTTAAAGACGCACTGGTCGACGTTTCAAGTTTTCTCATTACATCCAACATTGCGTTTTTCATGGATTCCTCACATAGAGTACTTCTAGCTTTTTTCTGTAATTCCGCACCATTTTTGCCACCTAATATAACCAAATTAAATGTTATTTTACTTTTCAATTATGAAGGGCACATTCGCCAATGGGAATGAGGCACATTCGCCAAAGTCGAAACTGCCCCATATCATGTTGGCGAATGTGCCCTATTTCCCATAAATTACAAATAACCAAAACATTAAAACAATCAATTATTTATTTTGATTTAATTAATCACCACACTTCCACTTGAAAACTAATTAATTTATCTACAAAAATTCATAAAAACCATCTCGAAAAGTAAAAATGCTTTAATAAAAACCTTACATAATACTCACCTATTATTACATAAAAAATTGGAAAAACGGTAATTTACGTCTATCTTCTACACGTGTTGAGGTGTGACTGTCAAATATCAGTGATATTTTCAAAACCAAAAAAAGTTCAGCACTTTTTTTTAGAAATTTAAACCTTTAGAAAATTAATTTAAAATTGTGTGGCGAATGTACCCCAACGGCAAATGTGCCCCACTCTACATATGTTTTCAACATATTCCACGAAATTTCAATAAAAAATAATCAAAATTAAAAAAAATTACAGCGTTTTCATTTGGTAACACTTGGTCTCAGCCACCCTGTATATATATATATATATATATATATATATATATATATATATATATATATATATATTTATATATATATATATATATATATATATATTTATATATATATATATAAATATATATATATATATATATATATATATATATATATATATATATATATATATATATATATATAACATATAAATATATAAATGAATATTGAATACAGTTATATATATATAACTGTATTCAATATTCATTTATATGTTTAGAAATACGTGTGAAGTTTGAATCAATTTTTGAATTTGCAGTTCAGTGAAAAAGTCAACATTCAGGCGAATATAACGTTTTCGTATTTTCACTTTAAAATTAAATTATTGTTGACGTCATTGTTCTAATATGAATTCTACATTCAATAGTATATTTTATTAAAATTGTTTGTTCTATCCAAAATTCGATTATTTTTAAAACTATAGCTATCTCTTTTATTCTTGTAGAACATTTTGGCTGTTACGCAATACTGGTTATTTAAGAATTATTAAAGGAAATTCAAATCGCCTTAATTTATGCTGCGTGTACAAGTACTCAATACAATAAAATAACTTTCCGTGATGATCGTTCAATTTTATTTGAAACTTATTTAATGAAGTGGAGAACTTTATTGAATCGTTGTAGCTAGCTTTTATGAATTTGCAATAATTTCATTTTAAAATATGTATTATACTTCTCTGGGTAACATTTTCTGGGTTGTCGACGTTGTCTACGCCAAATGATGCCAAGTAATCTACGTGATAGATTACGCGTCAACAACCAGGTCGATTACATGGCGTAGTCTACCTCGCTCATCCCTGCTAGTGAGCGTCATGTGGTTACCGCTATCCAAACCATCATTGTTGCAGGCGCTTACTTTCACTGGAAATTCGCTGGTCTAAAATTTGCATTCTACCCAAACACGACCGTTTTCTTTATTTACTGAACTGCCTTTTGTGCAAGTGTTTTAACATCTTTTCTAATAGGCAACGTGTTCATTCTTGCACTATTTGTATTTTGTGTGACCTTTGGTCTTACCCTATGTACATAGGCCTCATAATCCCAGAGGCGATTACTATCTGATGTCAAAGTAGATAGTAGAGTCTGTTAGTTGGTGTATCCAATCTTTTGAGTTGAACTGCTATTAAATCATTGTTGTAAAGATTGGACCGGATCTTTTGTTTTACCTCAACATATATTCCCACATCTTAAGAATAGTGACGCAACCGTCATAATTTAGCACTCAATTACTATTCCGCGATAATATACAGATCATTAATATACAGTAGAACAAATTATTATGACAAACTGCCAAATTAACTGTCGACACGTTACTGACGATTGAGCATCAAATTTGTAATTTATTTCGAAATGACATGGAAATCAATAAGCCATAAACCACTTAGCATATTGATTACCTGTCATATACTCGTATGAATTTGAATAATCCGACATTCTTGCACGCACATATACAGCCATATGTACGCCAAATCAATCATACGACACGTTCACCAATTTGTGTTTTGTTGTTAATAAATTTTTAAACGTGATTTTAATCAACCCAAAAAAATAAAATGAAAAATTCTGAAGAAGCATAAATTTTCCGGCATAGAAAATCAAATAATTGTATTTATTTAGATTTTCCACACTATATATATGCTCGTGTTCACCGTAACCCGGATTACTGTACACAAAGCATTGGAAAATTGAATTTTCTGTACATATAAAATCGAACAATGGTGGAAATTAGGTTGGATTATAACAGTAAAAAGGTTGGGATTTATGAGGTGCAACAGGTTGCCCATCTCAATGGTATGATAATGCGATTATACCGCACCTGTATCAACTGATGTTCAATCTCTTCGCGCCCATATCGTTAAGGGGTTGTCAGTATTTTCTTACTATCGAAGACGACTTATATACACAAAATCTAATTTAGATAAAAGCTTTAGATAAAATTATAATAATTACGAGAAATGTATCTAAATTAAGGATCATTAAATTGACAAGAACTTCACGTAAAATGTGGTGGGTGAGACAATTGTCTTATATACAAATATGTAATGTTGAAGAGAACTGCTCATCATCAAGTTAAAACAAAAACAACAACTATACGATTATACTAAATTTTCACAACCAAACCCCAAAAAAAAATTTCCCGGTTTTCATTTATTTTTGGTGTTTTCTTTTTAATTACGACAACAACAAAATCAAATCCCCAACTTTTTATATAATTTTTGTTCTTATTTTAATCGTCACTCTCGAAGGGCGATATCATCGTGCGGTTATGTTGAGTGATTAAAAAAAAGATCCAATGGTCTGTGCCGGTCTCTAAATAATTACTGAATTAGAGAGATTACTGCGGTATAATATACCGAATGGAAATAATTATTGTCGATTGGCAACCATGAAATATTTAATTTGTTGATTATCGTGATGGTGCGGTGATGTCCGCTGTTGGTTCGCATCCCTTGTACATTTCGATTCGGTGTCCAGTTTACATCGCGTGGCATGATGGTGGTTTTAATCGTATACAAGGTCGTATCTCGTTGTGCTATTCGGGACGGTGTTGGTAAGTGGTGGTAGTGTCCGAGATTCCGATTTGAGCGGGAATGGTGTATAGTTCTTCTAAGGTGATGAATGAGTCTTGGTTATTATTGCATTTGTTCGAACAAAATACGTTCCGTATATATCGATAAAATGAGGGGTGTGGAGAGAAATAATGCGAACGATCTTACCGGGTTTGATTCTTTAGGGTGATAAACTGTCCATCAATTCTTTTATTTTGTTTGTACAGAAAACAAGTTATCTACTTTTGAACTGCTCGTCGCACTTATCGGTGGCCAATACTTCTGGCTCAAAACAGTTGTTTTGGTTTAAAATTATGTTTGCTAGCGATTCGCGTGAAGTATGTCCAAACTTTGTCCTAAACTTACAAAAACAATTTTAAGACAAATCAGGGACAAACTTCACGCGTTTGTCCAATAACAGGAAAATTTTCCTAATCCTAAAACTAATTTGAATGTGTTAGTAAAAGTAATATAAAAATTCATTATAAACGATAAATTAAGTAATCAAAATTATTTAACATAACTAAAGCGAATTTTACGATTAATTATTAACTAAAATTAAAAATACTGCAATTCAACTAATTTTAATAAAAATGCCATATGTTTTATTAGATGGGGATCTCATACATCTTATCAATACCAGTTCGTTTGAACATTTAGGGGATACGACTCTTAGGACATCGATTTTTCATAGTCAAGTACATTTCATATTGAACTTGAAATTCAAATAATTATAAAGTTAGTCCAGAAGCTATACCCAAGTCGAAACTCATATTTTGATTAGATGGGGACCCAATACAACTAATCAATATCATTTCGTTCGAATATTTAGAGTATACGACCGACCTTTGGTCTCAAAACCAATGAACCCACAACCAAATATCTGATCTCTGGTTTTCGTTACTAAAACTCAATTGATTTCAGTAGTGGAAACCACACTTTTGAAGGAGTGATGAGATTCAAGTATCTTGGATATGTCATTACTCACGATAGTAGTGTGAGAGAGGATATCAAGTTTCACCTTGCCGCTTGCATCAAGCTTTATATCCTCTACGTTCCCTGCTGAAATCAAAATATCTTGCAAATGTGGATAATCTGAAAATGTACAGAGTGTTGATCAAACCCGTTGTCATGTATGGATGTGAGAGTTAGACCTGGACGGTTGAGTACGAAAGATGGCTTTTAACATTCGAGAGAAGAATTATGCGTATGATATATGGCCTTAAACGAGACTTTGATGGCACATTCCGAGTTCGTTTTAATCACTAGATCAGGAATTTAATGCAAATTCTGTGTGCAAACGTTCTGTGTGATGATCCCAATCGAATGATACCGCGATCTTTGAATGATGAGCGCCCTTTCGGTAGACGAAGAGGGTGGCTAAAATGACTCCACGGCGTAGAAAGCGATCTGTATCTTCTGGTTGCTTGCAACAATATGAAGAGCTGCCTCGTGATCGAAACCGGTGGAGTCAGATTGTTGATACGGTACGGGTCAACAATGGACTATTAAAACTGAGAGAAAAAAAAATATTTCACAAATTAAATACTTACTCGTAGTTAGTGAACTTATTAGAAACTCACAATTTTAATAATAAATAATAAATTTTAATGATTAGTTGTATACATCACATATTACAGAAAATATGACATCAGTTAATGATGTATTTTTATAAAAACTTTTGCTTACTAGTTTTTATTTGCTCTTTATATTTTTAATTTCTGAAATAAAAAAGGTTTCGTAAAACGGATAATAAATTTTTTTTTTTTTTTTTTTTTTTTTTATACTATGCTATCTTTTTTGGGGCTCAAGGCTCTCCCAGCTCTTTCGCGGTTCGCTTATTTACGTCCTACTTTACGCCTTAACGGCCAAATCGAGGACGTACGGCTATAGGTCCGATTTTCGTAGAACCATCTGCGCATTGCATAGCTCCATGCCAATTTTGTTGGTTTATAGTATACTGGTAATAGATTTATTTTCTAGTGAACATAATTTAAATTGTGTCCACATAAAAATAAAATTGATAAAAGTGTAGTGATATAAAATTTAGAAACGATGAAAAGTGTTCCACGAAATTCTGTGACTTGTGATTATTCAAATTTAAGAAAACACGTTAAAAAAAATTATAAAAAAGAAAATAATGTAATAACATCGATGTCCTAAGGGTCGTTTCTCCTAAATATTCGAACAAAATGATATTGATTAGTTGTATTGGGTCCCCATCTAGTCAAAAATATGAGTCTCGACTTGGGTATAGCTTCTGGACTAACTTTATAATTATTTGAATTTAAAGTTCAATATGAAATGTACTTCACTATGAAACAGCGATGTCCTAATGATCGTATCCCCTAAATATTCGAACGAAATGATATTGATTAGTTGTGTTGGGTCCCCATCTAGTCAAAAATATGAGTCTCGACTTGGGTATAGCTTCTGGACTAACTTTATAATTATTTGAATTTCAAGTTCAATATGAAATGTACTTCACTATGAAACAGCGATGTCCTAAGGGTCGTATCCCCTAAATATTCGAACGAAATGATATTGATTAGTTGTGTTAGGTCCCCATCTAGTCAAAAATATGAGTCTCGACTTGGATATAGCTTCTGGACTAACTTTATAATTAGTTGAATTAGAAGAGTTGTATCTAGGCAGTCAGATTAACATTTTGATTATTAAATAAGACAATAAAATATGAAATATTGGAATGTTTTCAATTGTTGGTGTACAAAGTGAGAGATTTAAACTGTTTAATAAAGAGTTAAAGTATATTTACTAAGTTTGTTCATAATAACGAATATGTTTTTTTTACTACCACATTCTCAAGATTAAAAGTTAGGACAGTTTTAGGACAAACTTCACTCTCGTTGCTAGCGTACGTATGTAAGGTTCGAGTTCTCTAGTCGTTCCATCATTCGCAGTGGGATTTCGTCAACAATAACTACTCTTACATAACCAAACCTACAAACCAATAATATCCTATGAGGTTAAGAAGCAAACCAAATATGTATAAGTAGACTACAAGTCTGTCGTAAAAGCATCCGGTTCTGGTCCAATTCAGTGTTGGATACAGTAGTCTAGTGATTAGATACCGTTTCCATTTATCAGTCATTGACCTCTCTACTTTTTCCTAAAACAAGACCTGAAAACCGGAATGTCATTCCTCATCTGTTTTGGGGCTCAAGGCCCCCTCAACTCTTTCGCAGTTCCCTTATGTACGTCCTACTTTACGCCATTTACAACCATCTGCACTTTGCGTAGCTCCATTCCAGCCAATAGTACTGACATGGAAAATGGGTTGGCCTTTGAATTCTGCACTCCGACAGGAGGTCATTGATGTGTTCATTGACACCACCAATCGTAATCAGATGGTGAAAAATTCCTTTTGCATCCTGCTCCTATCGGGGTTCGAACCCGGTACCTCCCGTCACTGCGCCATTGTGTCGGTAATTTCGTTTGTTTTTTCTCACCATACTGATGTACCCTGGCCACCACGAACTACTGACTATTTGCTAAAATGCAAATATCTACACATATAACATTATACCTCAAACAGTTATGGAAGCATTACCACAATTAGTTTGGCTTTTATAACGATTAAATAATCCTGGAAACGATGAGAAAAGAGGTTTAGCGTTAAAAAGTATAGAACTTTCAGGCATTATAAGTGCGTATTACTAAAGAAGTCTGCTTTGAAGGGTATATCAAAAATTACAGTCGATGTTAGTATACTCCTGGTAGGATAAATAAGTCCACAGGAAAACGACTTCGATCTTGATGGCTGGACTCGCTCTGCGCTTTGTTTCTCAAAAATATGTGCCAGAGTAAGATCATAGAGCTAAGATTGACCAATATGTCACGACTTTGATACCTTGCTGTCTGATCAACCTTGCTATCTTCAGTCATACAATCAGATAGTATATAAAACTCCGCACCCCCGATGTTTCTCTGCTAACAAACCTACTTGTAAGTAGAATCAATGGAATCTAGGTTTATCAAGGTAAAGGTAATATGTCATTTGACAAATTAAATGCTGCCATCAGATCCAGCTGATTTATAGGTCTTAAAACTATTTATTGGCGTTGGTTGTTCCACCAGTTTATTATCACTCATTCCAAAAATCTGCCATCGTGTTAATCTTTGACTTTTCAGGAGCATCTACTTAAAAGTTCTAACAGTAGATTTCTAGTAGTAGTTTTAATAATTTGTTACTGTTTTCGGATCAGGATCCATCCGGTCGTTTTGGGATGATTGCATTGGGAAATAAGTATCTTAGGAAGTCTAAAAATTAAAAAGGCGGAAATTATTCCAGAACACAATGCCACTAGGGCCCACAATTCAACCCACATACATTTAAAGATTTCTAGTCACCATCTCGGGAATCAAACTCGAGACCGTCGAATGGCAGAGGTGGTTCCGCAAGTCAATTACAAAGAGTAAGGTTTTGAGACTGTTTAATAATATCTCTGCACATAGACTTGCAAATGAGACTCTTTTCGATGGTATGAGTTTAGTTTACGAACCCCCAATAAACACATAGCGTTGGATTATAGCATCACAACGATCAGATGATGGTGTCTAAGTATTTGGTCTTGAACAACTCCAGAGCTTCTACAAATCTAAGTGACCAAATAAAACGAGAAAGTATAAAATGAGGATCATGACCACCTCACGTTGATATGCGTCAATATATAGACAGAGAGCTCTAGTAGTTTTGGTCTTGTATCAGCTCTCTATGTGGTATGACTGAACCATTACTGATTTCTATTTTTGATTACCAGGAACATTAAATCTCAATTCAATACACCACTCAGCAAACTAAACAACATCTGGTCAACAGCACAAGCCAAATCATTTCAGGTTTTACTACTACTTAATGGTTGACTACTACTTAATGGTTAATAGGCTTAACCGAGTCTAAATATTTCTCCTTAGGCGACCAGCCCAATCAGAGCTTTTCGGCATATAATTGAATGAGTTCACCTCCAAAAAAGTTTCTGTGTCCAGCAACTTTCAATCGAATGTAAACAACTACAACAAGGCTTGAGACGAATACCACATATATCTTCCTCTTCCATAAACCTCCATCTAGACAAGAATATTTTTCGAGTTCTACTCCCAATTTACCACCGAAATGATAATGGATACAAGATAGCGTAATTGTATACATAAGAGGCATAACCATCAGACACATTTGTTCCCATTAACTGTTGTGATCTACACACACACACATACTCTAAGAGTATTACCTCCTCTAAATGATTATATGCAACTCCTAATCTAGACGACGACGTTGTCTTTCATCAAAAGAACATGTATAAAATTTCACTTCTCATCCGAACTTTTATGATGTTTGCTTGCGGGTGGTGTGATTGTTACAAATACACAATGCCTCGTATACAAACCAAGGATGCGGTGTACCCATTATGTATCTAGCACATCGTCTGTCTGATTGTTCTTTTTTTATGTATTTCGGATTTATAAAACATGTCAGTCATCTATTTCAACAGATTGGTTTGGGTAGTGGTAACAAAAAAAAACTATTAGAGGTGGTTTTTATCCACGAACGAACCGTATTTTTACCATCCACGACTGTAAAATGAGTACAGACATTGAATTGGCGTATAAAAAGGCATCGAGCTTATCATTATATACTGAATATATATAAATAGATCTGCGATATATATATGTATGCCTCATGGGACATATATAACATATATATTCTAGAAATTTCTTTGGTATATACGGACAGGATTTTATGAAGACATCAAAATACCAAAACCATATAAAACATGATTATCTGCGGTTCGGTTATCTTCAAATGCTAGAACAGTCCAAATTTTATCTCTCTATGTGGTTCGTTATTCTTCACTATATACCATGGTTAATGTCATAATGCAGACTTTTCCTATATTTTCCATTTTTTTTTATCTTTATTCATTTTCGCCATGGAGTTGTAGCTATTTATTGCGATGTCCTAGTTGTTTATAGGTGCATTACAATAATATTTGGGCTAGCTATTATTTGGCTATAACCTGCTTTTAATGGTTACTGGACCACAAAACTGCAAGTCGATGCAACACTACATTCAACTTCAACTATGATCACTGGTCTCTCGAACTATTTGCTGCACAATATAATCATTCAAACACCCCGAACAGAAACACCACACTTTTCTGTCTGATCTGGTACAACCTTTTGGACATACAATACATTCATATTCGTCCGTGACTGTTCATAGTTAAATGATGCTGTTGGTTTTTTTAATCCGACCAGCACTACGATATCCCATCTAGAATAATAGAGTTCGTGGTTCTAATTGCTTAATACTTTCTTAATTAATCCCCCATGAAACCTCCCAGGTTGTGCAGTGGTTAAACACGCTGTTGCGTGTTGCTGGAGGTACCGAGTTCGAATCCCGATAGAAGCAGGATGCGAAATGGGATCGTTTGGGTGGTATACGATTAGTGGTGCGAATGAACTCATCCGATACCCAGTTGAAATTAGAATCCGTGTGCCGTCCCATCATGCAATGTGCAAATGGTTTCTACGTAAATCGTACCTATAGCCGGAACGTAAAGTAATATAGTGAGAAGTTACAATCGGCCAATATAGGCTGAGTGACAGATAACAACACAAAAAAAAATCCTCCATGGACCATTTAAAACCCTTTATCTGATTGTGGTTCATAGGACTTTTATTTATTTCTTAGATCCGTGTGTTGCTTCGGTGTTGTTCTTTATCCGTAAATTTGATTTAGCCTCACATAACCGCTCTTCAGCCACTTCTTTTGTTCCATTTCTGTCTTTCGATCAGAGAATTTCCATTTCTTCCTGCTGAGTTCTAAAGGCTTCTCTCTCAATATCACTTGAACTGAGTTCAATCAGTATAGAGTTTCCATTATGTCATCTAACTTAAGACCAATGATTTTAGTTTCGCAGCCGGATCTTGTCATCGAATCAGTACGATTGGTGCTGGACTCAAACTTGTGAAAGCTTGCTCACAGCTGCATCTCATCCAACTGATGTTATCTCACTTATGTTTCTTCATACATACTTGGACTTTACTTGTCTTAAAATAGTTCCTAGTATTTTCCATTCTAATGGCTAATGGTTCCTGTGGTTACACAAATGGTGTTGCTTTTCCAATTGCAGCTGCTTTTGCTGTTAATCCGGTTGAATACTTCCTTCTGTTGTTACATGAACATGGATTATCAATCAATTGATGTGGTTGGTGTAATCAGCCTTCCCTCGTTCCGTCGTCGGTCTCGACATCGTTCTGTGTTAATTTAGAGTTAACCTTGTGGTACTCCTGCTGATATTTTCTTTATTTTCGAGTATTCACCAAAAAAATGCTACAGCAAACTTTTTTTTTTTTTGAAGTACGTACATCTTCAATTGCTTGTAATTCGATGCACTTGCTCGATTGATGAATGGTTTCCTCTAAAGCCAAATTGATGAGATGAAATAAGATTTCTTTCTTCAATTATTGGTTTGAGTCGCTTAATCAGTAATTTTTCGAATAGTTTTGAAATTATTGGGAGTAAGGAAATCGATCAATACGAGTTGTTGCCATTTAATGGTTTGTTCGGTTTGGGTATTATGATTACTTCGGCGACTTTCCATTGATTTTTGAACGTGTTTAAGTCTGAGTACTGCGTTAATTATTTGAAGCAGCTTTCATAGTCCTTTTTCAGGTAAGGCTTTTATTATTTCTCCTGTAATTAAGTCATAACCTGGAGATTTCTTTGCTCTTAGGTTTGTTTTGATTTCCTCTTTTAATTCCTTCAACGTGGCAGGAGCTTTATTGTTTGTCCACTTTATGTACTGGTGGTATGTTTTTATCAACTGTTTGTCTAGGTAAAGCCTGGAACGTGTTTTCGAGGTGAGTAGCAAATAATGGTTCTTTGTTCTTTGCAAATGTTCCTTGAGTATTTACCACAGGGATCTTTTTCCCAGACAGCCTACTTAGGTATTTATTAATGGATTCATTTATTTTTATATGCAGTTATTTGTTAGCCAGGGTGGACTAGTTTTCTTAACAATCGTTGCACTGATTGTCATAATAACAGGTGTGTGATCTGACATAAAGTTACAATTAGATTGTTACGATTTCGCCGATTGGTTATTCTAATAATTTATCCGGTTCGATCACTGGATTGTGAATATTAAACTCGCAAAGATTAAATTTAAATTAAATTTATCTTCCACCAAAATTACACAAATAATTCACAAATATTTATTTTAACTATTATTTTACACAATAATTATCACTACTATTATTTTAACACTTCACTTTCACTTTTTATCACTTCCCGATATTAACACTTCGAAATTCAAAATTGTATTGTTTCGTAACTCAAATGTCTACACGTATTTATACGACGCAAATACTTGTAGAACATTCCATTATTTTGCATCTTTACACTTCGCGAATGTTCTTTTCGTCGCATTTTGTTCGGCGCGCCTATTTCATTATTTATTTTTATTTTGTGCGTATTTGTAAACATTTGGTTACAGGGTAACCCCTACTGCTATAATTTATAACTCTTTTTAGTTATCACTGGTGACATCTGTGGTTCGTCACAAGATTTAATAAAAGATGGTGCCTCAGTTTTTAGTTACATAAAATCGTTTTTTAAGTTTTTTACATATAGAAACCTTATGTAAATAATACGATTTTGACATGTAAACAACCGTGTAAACTACATCGTGTAATTTTCACGCCCAAGAGTGTTTCTAGGTATATGTTATTCTCGTCTATACCTTTGGTGAAACTCGCAGCTGCATTGTTGTCCTACTGCATACAACTCTCTTCCTTTTTTAGAGGTTACTCTTGATCTCCAGTATGTGTTCTTTGCGTTAAAATCACCTCCGATTGTAAAACAAGATCCAAGGGATTTAAATAATGTGCAATAGTCATCCTTTAGCAGATTATATCTTCGAGGGTCATATATTGACGATACGCTATATTCTTTGTTGTTATTTATTTATATACTTTTATTGCGACTACTTGCATAAATTCTTCAATTTTAAGTTCTATATAATGTTTAACGTTTTCTTTAATTATCACTTGCCATCCTCCTCTTGCTCTTCCTGCTTGATGAATAACATGGTTACAGCTGTATCCATATAATTTGATAAATGAAGTTGTAGTAAAATGTGTTTCCGATAGTAGGCATTTATCTATTTTCTCGGAATTTAGAAAAACTTCTAGTTCTGGAAGATGCTGCATTTTTCATTTAGAGAGGCTTGCTTGTCTAACCTATTAGTCTAATGTTAAGTGCTTCCATGCCTATAAGTATATTTGAAGCACGGTTGTATCCTCAGTGTCCTTGAAATTACCACTTGCGAGTAAAATTTCCCTTCTCCCGTTTTATTTACTTTCTCTTTGGTGAAAGCTTGATTAGTTTTTTCCGGTATTACTGCATTTTACTTTCGCGAGTTATCCCTTAATCTCTGTAGTTTCTTAGCTATTTCACGTCCTCTGTAATTTGCCGGATGTGGCTGTTAGCAATTAAAACATTTTGTATGAACATCTTTACCAACTGGGCATACTTTAGCGTGATGTATACCGCCACATTTAATGTATCTAGCATCTCTTTGGCAATATTTCTGAGTATCCTTGCGACCGCTATTTTTTTCAATGGCTCTATTTTAACTCTCATGTTAAGTATTGTCTTGATATTATACACATTTACCTTTTCTTTGTTATTGAAAGTGAGCATAAATAGGAAGCCATGCTTTAGATAGCAGAAAAAATCCAGCAGAAAAAATATGGTTTCTACTCACCACAAGAGGCACTACAGTCGCTAAAGAGATTTTTTCTGCTGTCATTTTTGAAACCAGCAGAATTTGTCCTATTTACGGCTATAGATGAAACCCCGTGAAACGAATATGCCATTATGATTTTCTGATAGCTCAGGTCATAATACATCCGAATATGAAGTTTTAGGATAATCGTCTGGGTCAGAGCTCCTCCAGAATTTTTTGAAGTTTATTAAACATTTCATAAAAAACAGTTTTTTCACTATGGGCCAAAACTTCAAAAATTCTGGAGGCGCTCTGACCCAGACGTTTATTATCAAACTTCATATTCGGATATATCATGACCTAAGCTATCAGGAAAATCATAATGGCATATTCGTTACACGGAGGTTCATTTATAGCCGTGAATAGGACAAATTCTGCTGATTTCAAAAATGACAGCAGAAAAATCTTTTTAGCGATTGTAGTGCCTCTGGTGGTGAGTAGAATATATTGTAGTGCCTCTGGTTATTCGGTTTCTATTTTTATTTCTTTATGATGCCTAAGGCATTTTCTATTTGATGACCCTTTTGCTTTAGATCTTCGATAATTTCCTCTTTTGCGCAGGTTGGGTGAAGACCTCTAACCATCACCTTTATTGGACGATTATTCTTGTCTTCATATGTAAACTACGAAGTTTAGCTACAAAGCTAAATTTCTATGGATATCACCTTGGAATTAAGCTTCGTAGATCGTAGCTAAAGCCAGAATCTGTCACATTTTTTTTCTAGATCCCATTGCTTAGAGATACGTGTTTATACTCAGCTGTCCTAACCGATTTTATAATTGGTTGTATAGTGGAATAATTCCAACGATGCTAATTGATGAAGGTACATTCTCTTTTGGTTTAGATGGGGTGCTTCAGAAGTCAGTTGTTTTTTAAATATTATCTGACTGCTAGAAACATCGTTGGAAGTTGAAGGTAAATTTTCTGCCATTTTCGGACAGCGTTGAGCTTTCATTTTCTTGCTTGGTCTTCTAATTTGATGTAAGTCTCAAGTAGTTTTTTTCAAGTTCTTCTTCGTCTGACACCTAAACCTGTAATCGAGAATATCAGAATGAATTACTGATATTCTCGATTATAGGTTTAGGTGCCGTCTTTCGTAAACATTGTAAACTCTTCTTTCAATTTAGCAGTGACCGCCCAGGTGGCTCAGTGGTTAAAACTGTGGCAGTTGGAGCGGGAGATACCGGGTTCGAACCCCGATAGGGGCAGGATGCAAAAGGGATTTTTCACCATCTGATTACGAATGGTGGTCTCAATGAACTTCTGAACATCTTTAACCCATATTGGAGTGCAGGACTCATGGGCCGACCCATCTTCCATGTTAGTACTATAGGCTGGCATGGAGCTATGCAATGCGCAGATGGTTTTACGAAAATAGGACCTATAGCCGAACGTCCTCGATTTGGCCATTCAGACGTAAAGTAGGACGTAAATAAGCGAAAGAGCTGGGAGAGCCTTGAGCCCAATAAAAGATTACATAGTATAAGATATAAAAAAAAAAAAATTAGCAGTGAGTTCCTTTAATTCACCAAAATCTTCAATATATTTTCAATTGAAGATTTTGATGATCTCTGCAGTTTGGAACTTCGTCCAAATGGGTCAATTAATGATTGGCCCATCCCAGAATCCTTTGGGTCAACCTCCACTTAAGGGTGGATTTGGCAGCAACTTTTTGAAAAGTAGGTAATCATTACTATCGATGGCTTTGGTCTTGCTGTTGATTTCATGCATAATGACCCAATTCTAGGTCATTATCATTTTATAATGCACACCCTTCACTTATGATATGCACAATAGAGCTTTTTATGAACCCTGCATTTTTTAGTTCCACAAAAAATTGTTTGATTATAGTAAAACTTTCCGGAACCGATTGGATGTTTCTCGTTATAATATAAGTTCTGCAATTTCCATCCAATTTGCAGAACTCGGTGACTATCTAGAGAGAATGTAGCGACAGAACTTTGTTTATTACTGTATCGAATGTAACATCAGTACGGATTATAAAACAATCTGTTCGCGACTTCCATAGATTACTGAATAGTTTTAAATTCTGTTTACTTTTGGCTTAAAGTCACAGAAGGTTTTCTGATTTCGTAATCTTGCATTAAACAGCTGTTCGTAGAATTCACGCAATTCTAAACCCTGGCAATTGGAATTTATTTGTTTGCATCTTATGAAATAATGACTAATATTTCATCCAACTTTTCATTATTTTCTCGAATAGTTCTTGCCACAAACTGTTCCCTTGGTCCATAATCCTTGAATCATAGATTTAACAAGAATAATTGTAGGGGAAAACCAACCTGGATCATAAATGTTCGATCTTACTTTCGAAATTGTTGCTGACATTTTATTCCATATTTTATGGTATCTCCACCAGAGATAACATCATCAACATAAAGGTCCCTTAGAAGAACTTCTTCTGTAGCAATTGGATGTGTGCTTTGCTCATCTAAAGTAGCCTAGCAATAGCATCTACTTAAACTATTATAATATAAACTTACCTACTTCCAGTAGAAGTATATATTTACATCGAACAGTTTCAATCCTATACTTAGGCAAATGTGGCAAAAGTTCCCTGTTAACAAAGTTCGTCAAAGCTCGATTCTGGCGTACTTTCATCGTGATAATATTATACCCAGTTATTACAGCACAGTTCACTATAGTGGGAAGTGGTGTAAGGAACCTTTCTTGCAACGCCAAGTGCTCTTTAGTTAAAATAACAGTTAAAAGCTCAGTTTGGACTGTAAAGCGGTACGTTAAATAATTGTTTCTAGAAAAAAATTTGTAGACCTTGGAAGTCCTACTTCATTAAGAGTGTTAAGCTTGAACTTTCAAGAAAATAGAACTGGTTCGGTTTACCGTGGGATAGCACTGCGGAAACAGTATTTAGATACATTCAACAATGGTTAGCTTCTGCTGGAAAATCACATTAGCAGGAAAACATGAGAGGTTGATGTCAAAAACATAATCACCAAACCGCAAGTGAACGAGCTTTAAGAGGATTAAGAGGATGGATGCTTTAGAACTATTCAAGTCCAACACATGTTCTCTGAGTTTCCATGGAAAAAACTAGGTTTGAAGAAAAACATGCGTGGTTATCCTCTAACATCAGACAACATTATTCATTTTATGTTGGAATCAGAAAACAGATGGAAATTGCATCACGGATTGTGAAGGAGTTAAGATATTACGAAAAAGCAGAAATGTGATGTGCACCTAGTTTAAGCCGAATAGAAGACAGCTCCATATAGTATAGTAGAAAATAGAGCAACATTGAGAACAACAACACCATTCATAATATTGCTTATTCTCGAATTTGTCAGTTGATAAGTCAGTGATAATGAATTCTAGAAAGTAAACTAGCACCGGTTTTGTTTTCCGTGGGATAACACTGCGCAAAGAGTATTTGGTATGCGATCGCTTAAGGTGACGAATATTAGTCACCGATGGCAATATTGAGAACAACAACGTGATTCCTAATATTTCTTATATTCGAATGTGACAGTTGATTGTAATGGCAGTAAACGTAATGAATTTGAGACGATTTATGAAATTAAAGGATAGCGAAAATGTTTATTTGAAGGTAAAGAATTAAAACGGAAGGCGAAGGATATGATTTTCGTCCGATGAGACACTTGGTGCCGATAGGCATTTTCAAAAATAGAAAATATTTTTAAACAAAATTGCGGATAACATATACCTATCAACTTAACTCTTCATAAAAATATACATATATTGAAGGAAACAAAGACAAACGAAAACGAATGTCTTAAGGCACTTGAGGCTTAAACTAAAACATACTTCGAATACATATATAATATTCCCGTACTTTGTCTTATAAATATAAACTCATATTCAACATCAACAACAAGCATATAAAGATAACAATATCAAACATCCTATCATTCCCATCATCATCACCATCATCATCATCATAAACATCAAAATCATGAAATTTTCGTATCGAATCCCAGTTGTATATTTTCGGTTGAACCAGAACAGGAGAATCATCCATACACACGTAATAAAATAAAATCAATTCCATTTGTAACAATCAAACTGCCTTCGAGCTATACACGAGAAAGAAAAATTTATTTTATTTTGTTCGTTACATTTTCCTTTAAGTAGATTAAATTCGAATACGATTTTTCCGTAATACACAACCAACAACAAAACGTTATATTATAGAAAATCTGGAAAAACAGGAAAATGGATGTATACATACTTGTATATATACGCAACTATACACATTTTCATTGTGTATCAATTTCCATAAATAATATTTGAAAAATATTGTGAAGTGGGTGTGCAAAAAGGTGAATACCACCCAAATTTGCTTGCGTGCGTATATACGAGTATTTCTATATATGTATATATGGGTGGGTGCATTTCGAGATCGAAATGAAATGTGACAGATTCACGTTTCGATATACATTAAAGTCGATAAGTGGGGCGAAATAAGTTTGATGTTCGTTAATAGATGAAAGCTCTTAAAGCTCGATTTATGGTTGATACATGTTGTATGACACTGTACTCGTATAGTCAAATCAAAGCAAATCAAGACTCGACACTGGCTCGGTCACGTTCGTTTTGATTCGAAGTAAAAGGTACGGCCATCTTTTAAAGAGAGGTTCGCTTATTTACGTCATTACATAGCCAAAACTTGGATGTAAGGCTATAGGTCCGGTTTACGTAGAACCATCTGCACATTGCATAGCTCGATGCTAGCCTTTAGCATTGGCATGGAAGATGAGTTGGCCCTTGAATTCTTCTCTTTAACAGGCGGTCATAGATTTTTTCATACACACCGCCGATCGTTATCAGATGGTGAAAATCCCTGTACCTCCCGCTCCAATTGCCGTTGTTTTAACCACTGTGCCATTGGTTATAATTATTCATCAACTATCCACGATATTTGCATTCATTTTGCCAATATTATTAGCATGAAAAAAGTTTTTAATTCACCGGTTTAAAAGAAATTTTTAGAATACCTCGAATTGGCGAAGACAATAATGCAGATCAAATTAAGACTACTGACGTCATTAGAGACGTAAATTACGTTTACCACTTTTACAAAACCTACTTCAGTTGATTCTGACAGAAACGCTCCAGTTTCTGAAAATAACTGTAAAATTAGTAAGTCTTGTCTGTCTTGTCGTTCTACTAAATGCTTCAATTTTTAAAAGAAATTCGGTGGGTCTAAAATAGCTGTATTTTGATACAATTTTGTCACATCCAAGAAGCTGTAAGCTGATATACTAGAATGATTTCCGACTTGTAAGTAACCAACGTATTTGTGTGCTTGGAACAGCTTTAGTATTTGTCAACACTTTGTCTTTGCTTTAAAAAAAAACGACGTTGGCGCCAATTTTAATGGCTGCAAAAATATAAACTAAGTTTTTGGTTCAAGTATTGAGTAAATATATATACATTATTGTTCCGATTTAGCCGAGTTTAGATTTCAAATAATTTATCCGGTTCGATCACTGGATTGTGAATATTAAACCCGCAAACTTTAATTTTTACAATAAATTTATTCCGCAATAAAATCCACAAATATTTTTTATTACACTTATTTACACAACAAATATCACAATTATTTAAACACTTCACTTTTATACGACGTAAATCCTTGTAGGACATTTCATTATTTTGCGTCTCTACACTTCGTGAAATTTCGTTGCGTCGTATTGGGTTCGCTCCGCTCATTTTGTTATTTATTTTTATTTTGTTCGTATGTGTAAACATTTGGTTATAGGGTAACCCCTAAACTTCTTCTATAATTTTTAACTGTTTTTATTTATCACAGGCGTCACTGTGATAAATAAAAACTGTGATTTGTCACGAATCACAGATGTCACCTGTGATAATTAAGAAGAAAATTATAGCAGTAGGGATTACCCTGTAACCAAATGTTTACACATACGAACAAAATAAAAATAAACAATGATATAGGCGGAGCGAACCAAATACGACGAGAAGAACATTCGCGAAGTGTACAGAAGAAAAATAATGGAATGTTCTACAAGTATTTGTGTCGTATAAATACGTGTAGACATTTGAGTGACGAAACAGTTCAATTTTGAATTTCGAAGTGTTAAAATCGGGAAATGATAAAAACTGAAAAGTAAAGTGTTAAAATAATTGTAGTGATAAATATTGTGTAAAATAATAGTGAAAATAAATATTTGTGAATTATTTGTTTAATTCTTGTGGGAAATAAGTTAAGTTAAAATTTAAAGTTTGCGAGTTTAATATTTACAATCCAGTGATCGAACCGGATAAATTATTAGAATAACCACTCGGCGAAATCGTAACACATTATTAAATGACAGTTAATGCATTATTTGGGTTTGAATATTTGCTTGATTAAATTTGTGTCTGCAGTAATAAGAGACATCTATATTATATAAATAAAAAATTTTGTCAGTTTGATAAGAAAATTATATTATTATATTGTTATGTTTTGTGAACTTTTGAATAAGATTTTAATGTTTGCTATATTGTAATTCAAGTTTTAATTCGATAAATACCATAGAAAGTGGGGGCTGCCTATTTATAGAATATATCTAGTATGAATCTATATTCGATGTTTAAAAAAATCATTTTAAAATTAAAAATTTTAGATTTCACAAAATATATACATGATTGTGTCGTAATAATACAAAATGGATGTTTATTTATCAAAAATGTCAAATAACTTGTAATAACTATAAGGGAAATTGTGTCGATATCATATGCCAACATGATATAATTCCGGAGAAGATTAAAAGATGGCACTAGTAGTAGTTGAACGAAATGTTTACATTTTTAACGGCAGTTTTTTATATTCAACGAATTATTAACGAAACCAAAATTTAAAATATAAAACAAAATTTAATTTCATAATCGAAATTGGAAATTATTGAAGTAAATGGGCTTATATTTATAAATAATAATAAATAAATAAAACAAAATTTGTCTTTTTTTAAATTATGTCATTTCATTAAAAAATTACTTCGCGTGCCATCTATTGTTCTCATTAAAACGTATTGGTATGCCATCTAGAAATCTTCTCCAAAACTAATATTTAACGAAATCATGCTGTAGTTGGCATTTACTATAAAAATTGACACGATTTCCCTTATAGTATTATAAATTATTTGCAAAAATGTATTATTTTCGAAAAGTAATGCATTATGTTCGTTACAAAAATACTAATAGATGTAGCTGTTAAATCAATTACATTTTAGTGTTGTAAATTTATACTAAAAAAATAAAGCGCTGTAGTTAAGTATTGACAAATACTAAAGCTTACTGCTTAAGGATAATCTGAGTAAATATCATCTAATTCGCTAAACGATTGTTAGAGCCGTTTGTACAGTTTTTGCGCCTGGAGTAGATAAACCAAAACAGCGACCAGATACTATTGTTCCGTTACGAGCACGATATTTTCAAATGTTTTCTATCTTCTATATGAAAGTTGAAAGATTGAAAGCCCATCAGGCTAATCTGCTCACAACTTTGACTCGAAAACCATTTTTAACTCGCCCGGTCGGTAATAAAGTGTCGAAAGTAAAGCGACAGTAGAATTTCGTCAAAAACATAGTAATAAAATCTTTCTATCTATATATTAGCCAGTACAATTATAAAGTATACTTAGAGAAGACCTACTCTTACCATCCAATAAGTTTGTTACACACGGTAGGAATTGCAACGAATTGCAACCGGACGTTTACAAAACACTACTAACACCAATATGGTTTCTGATAGTCACGTTCGAGATTCGTTGGGGGCAAAAAAAAACAGTGCAATAGTAACACTTAACGTGTAGAATGCATACAGTACGGCTAATTGGAACTGTATAAAAAATGCATAATAAACGCATTTAACCGCATATGGAGGTAACGAAATTAGTATTGCGAGCTACTTTAGCAAACCTCTGGAACTATGATGGTATTCTTCGACTCCCCTTACCATTTGAAGCTCAAATAGTTGAATTTACCAATTACATCACTGTAGTGTTAGTTGTAAAACACAGGAAAGCGATCGTGGAAATTTGTAACAGAACCATATGACACATTCAACGACGGTTAGCTTCTCTTGGAAAATTACACTAGCAGTAAAACGTTAGAGGTTGGTGCCAGAAACATATAGTCACTTAATCTCGAGTGAACGAGCATTGCCACGACTAATGTTAAATACGAGTGCAGCACAACAAAGCATAAGACTCTTGTTAGCTAGCTTAACTGCACTAAGAGAAAAAATCGGGTGAATATAACCAAAAACCAGGACATGATTTACTTAAAAAATAGTCATTTTTGCACCAACCAGTGACTTAGTTAAATTACAACCAAAAGTTTGGTTATTTAATAATTTTTCTCTAACAAGGACTACTGCGGCAAAGTGTTCAAACTGTGTACAAGCCCATCCTATAAACTACCGAGGGTATCTCGTAGTGAGAGAACTTCATCAATAGAATCGCTTAGTCGTCATGTATAAGAGGTGTTATGTCATATGCTTAAGTAGCTGAGTCAGGAAAGGTCAGTTCTGGACTAGCTTTGAACTCTACTCATTCGAATACTATGATGGCAATGATGCAGAATGTTATGACTGCCATAAGCAACCTTTCTGAAAGATTACATAAAGATTGGAGCAAGACAATACTTGGAACTTGAAGCCTCTTTAAAAATGCAAAATAATGATGTGTGTCTGTGTCTGATATCTGAGACCCATTCAACTAGGCAATCGTCCTTAATAATTTACGGTTACCAACTTAATGAAACAATTCACCCGGATAACCAAGCAAGAGGTAAAACTGCTGTTATAATAAAAAAAACTATATTAAACACCATGAATGCCAGCATTATAAATTAGCCAAAACCCAACTTACCATAAAAATCTTCAATTGACAAGCCAACATATAGGCCCACGGATGCAGGTAGAACTCTTAGTCAATCGAATTTCTTTCTGCCTGGAAAGTTACGGAGGTTAAATGTAAACCGCCCAATGAAGCTAAATCGTATCGTCCGATATCGCTGCCCCCTATCATTTTATTATTTGCTTCTTTCTCCTCAAGAGTAGTCTCTCCATTAGAGACTACTCTGAAAGAGAATGAAGCAAATAATAAAAAGTGGATACCTAATGCCGGATAACCATTTGGATTCAAATGTAAACATTCAACAATTGATCAGGTTAACAGAATAACAGACATTATAGAAGAGGCGTTGGAAGATAAACAAATTTGTTCGACCTTATTTCTGGATGTGGCAGCAGTTTTCGATACGGTATGGCACGAGGGTTTAATACAAAAACTTATGGTTATGCTTCCGGGACCATATGTTGATCTTTTGAGATCATATTTATCGGAAAGGGTTTTTAAAGTAACAGACAAAGATGAGTATTCTGGACTGAGAGAGGTAAGGGCAGGAGTCCCACAAGGTTGCGTTCTCTGCTCAGTACTATACCTATACTATATACAAGTGATAAACCACAATCCGACAACGTAAGCATAGCAACGTTTGCTGACGACACCACTATACTAGCAACAAGAAGAGGCGACGAATAAACTTCAATGTGCAAGAGATGAAATTCGCCTGTGGACCAATCGATGGAAAAATCTGCCCATGTTAACTTTACGAATAAATCATTGGTTAATCCCCGATAATCAGCTTAAACAATGTGATGGTGCCGTACGGACCTATATTATTACATAGGTCGGTCTGATTTCTTCCAGTTCTAGCATTAAAGTCTCCAATCGAACATCGCGCTCAGGTAAAGAGACATAAATTATCCAAATTATTGTAATATGAGTCTTTATCTTGGGGTTGGCTTACATCAGTGGGCGTATGTACACAGACAATTTACAGGTTGGTTAATCTTATGTGTTCTGTGGCCCAATGAGAAATCCAATTGCAAGATGACGATGCCATCTGTACTGTGCAGCAATGTATGGTCTTGGGACACATGGTCTCCACTTTTAGACCACAGAATTTATTAGAGCACTACGAGTTGCAGCCGATACTCTTTCATACATATGATATGGTCGGCAAACGCGCCAGGTTTTCGAAGTGACTTCT
Organism: Tipula lateralis; assembly: GCA_963932295.1. Classification (NCBI taxonomy): domain Eukaryota; kingdom Metazoa; phylum Arthropoda; class Insecta; order Diptera; family Tipulidae; genus Tipula; species Tipula lateralis. The sequence continues at coordinate 62,670,899 of OZ010736.1, read as the reverse complement.
ACGTGCCGACCCTCATTCTCGGTTTCGGGTACTTAAGCGGGAGATTATTGTTGTTTTGGCGGTATCCGATTATTTGTCGTATGTTGACATTTTTAACATTTGTCGTTTTTTATGGATGCGGGTCTCCAGTCCAGCGATAGAACCAAATTTAGTCGCCCGCTACGACAAGCTCTGGATACTTTGGTGGTATTCTTTTTGTCTTATGTTTTTCGAAATATTTACGAAACATGGATGACCTCACCCACAGGGCCCGATATAATATATATATATATATATATATATATATATATATATATATATATATATATATATATATATATATATATATATATATATATATATATATATATATATATATATATATATATATATATATATATATACAGGGTGTCCCCGATTGGGATGCTGATCCGTTACGGGCTGATTCCTTGGTTCATTTCATGAAAAAAATCGTATGGCAGGGGGGGGGGTCAATTTTTGATATTCTTTGAGATACAGCGCGTTTAAAAAATTTGGTTCGGAAAAAAATTTCAAGCGGATATTAAGCTGTAACTTACAAAATTTTTATCGGACAGCAACTAACAAAGTCTCATTTGACGGACAACTAAATAGGCTATATTTAAGATCTCATTGGCTATCTCGCATCTGTATCCATTTAAGAGCTATGGCGTTTTAAAGTTAAAAAAATAAAAAAAAATGATATTTTTTTTCATAAATTTGAGTTTTTCTCAAAAAAATGCCCTAATAAATTTTCTTTTTTTTACTTAATTTTAATCCGCTATGATCTCTTCTACAATCCCCCAATACATTATTTGTACCCATGTGTTATAGTTTTTTACTTATGAGACGTATCTCAAAGAATATCAAAAATTGACCCCCCCCTGCCATACGATTTTTTTCATGAAATGAACCAAGGAATCAGCCCGTAACGGATCAGCATCCCAATCGGGGACACCCTGTATATATATATATATATATATATATATATATATATATATATATATATATATATATATATATATATATATTTATAAATATATATATATATATATATATATGTATATATATATATATATATATATATATATATATATATATATATATGTATATATATATATATATATATATATATATATATATATATATATATATATATATATATATATATATATATATATATATATATATATATATATATATATATATATATATATATATATATATATATAGGGTGGGGCGAAATTCCCGCTACCATTTTGATTGCCTATAACCAAAGCTATCTTTTAGTCGGTTCATAACAATGTTCAAAGAAAAGATAAGTAGGTTTGGTTTTCAGAAAAAGTTTATCTGGTCTTTGCATTTATTTTTGTATCATTATGACGGTGACTCCGATTCACATTGCAATTTTCGGCTCTTTTTAAGGCATTTTACATGACATCCTGCAACATCTCAGGATGAATTTCTTCAATTTCGTGACGAATATTGTCTTTAAGATGTTGAATCGTTTAGGGCTTTTCACATAAACTTTTAAAAAACCCCATAAGATAAGAAAAATTCTGGTGCTGTTAAATCTACAGATATGGCTGGCCATGCCAAATCGCCATTTCGCGAAATTAGTCTTCGTGGAAAAACCTCTTTCAATAATTGAATTGTTTTCGGCTTGTGAGTGCTGTGGTCCCATCTTGCTGAAACCTCGTGTCCTCTAGTCTTTGCTCTACCATTTGAGGCACAAGAAAATTTCGAATCATGTCTTGGTACCGTTCAGCAGTAACAGTAACTTCAAAACCTTGGTTATTTTCAAAAACATATGATGGACCTATGATGTTTCCAGCATGTACAGTTGTTTTAAGAGGATGCAATGATGATTTGATGAATTAATTAAGGATTTTGTGTTCTACAAAACAGACTTCTGTTTATTGACGTGACCACTGATATGCGTTAGGATTGCATTACTGTACTCAACTCGTTGATCAGGATCACTCGGGACCATTTTTGACTCAGTTTTCAAAATTCAGAGTTGTGCAGAGTTGTAGAATTGCAGTGTAGAGATAGTGTTGCAGAGTTTTTTTGGAGACTGTGCAACACTATCGCGTACCAGAGCTACTTTTTCAGCGTTGCGAGACATCCGTTATCTTCCAGAACGAGATATGTCTGCTGTCGTTCAGTACTGTCAAAAATTCGCATGTAAACGATAAATTGTGGTTTTGTGAGGCACTGGACGATTAAGATATTTTTGACGCAATTTCCGCTGAGTGGCAATAATGGAACGATTATTTTCAATAAATATTGTTATTTTTATCAAATTGGGGCGTCTAAACAACCCAATGGTTAAAGCGAAACTGTGCTAAAAGTCACATAACCTAGATGGCGCTTAAAAATTAAAATGGTAGCAGGACTTTTGCCCCACCCTGGATATATATATATATATATATATATATATATATATATATATATATATATATATATATATATATATATATGTATATATATATATATATATATATATATATATATATATATATATATATATATATATATATATATATATATATATATATTGTATATATTCTATATATTGAATATATTGCTTCGAACAAAGTGGTTCAGTAACCAAACTTTCAAAGTTTACTGAAATTTTATATTTTAAAACAAAGTATTGAAAGCTCACATAAGTTTCATATATGGATACATATCCATCCAACTCGAGTAATATAATCTAATATACGAGTATTATGTACAATACAACACATCTAACAAAAAATATTATTCATTATATGTTACATAATGGAATGTACTTATGTACATAAATACATGAAATATATGTATGTGTATGTTAGGAGCGATAATAATTTTTTTCCCATCTCTAAAGGAAAACATTATGATGAAAACGGGCGAGAAAGCACATACAGAACCAGCACCACAAAGCATCCTATAATAATATATGATGGAAGGTGGCAAAGATGAGGAAAAAAATTAAAATGAAAAACTCGATGAAAATGGAAAATTTTGGTTTATTTTGGTCGTTGTTGTTGTAGTTGCCGTTTATAATTAGGTTTTTTGGATGTGCGATGTATGTACGTACAGATGATATAATATGCATGGGTTTCCATGAAAGCATGCAGGGTAGAAAAGCAGCAACGATCGGAACACATCCAAATAGTGAGCTACGTGAAATGAGTTACGTATGGATAAGCTTTTCATTTATTTGTAAATTGGCTTCGGTTTATAATAATAATCTTAATTTAATTTCCCAAGACCTAAATGTAATTGGCTGTTTTTATAGCTCTGACCATGAATTTAAAATGTTATATAAATATTTGAAGACTATATATGTATAAGTATCATCCATCCAGCGATATACATATACATCGCCAGCTCGTCGGTTAATTTACTTTGAAACACCTGTATATACCAGATTAGACGATTCGTTGTATATATATTATTTTCAGGATGGCACGTTTTATCTAAATCTCACCAATGTCAGCACAAAATAAATGAAATCTCATTATTTTTGGGATTAAAACAAAAATTGGATGGCGAGACAAAATTTATGTGCATATGTGATGGGGGGCATACAACTCTAGAATAAATAATCGATTTATGTCTACATGAGTGAAATGCTCATGTTGTCTAGTTTGTTGCTGGTGTTATTAAATCGGTGGCTAGCACTAAATTCCGTCCTGTCGTGGTGGCTAGTAAAACAGAACTATAAGAGATTAAGTTGTCCATCATTAATGAGCTTCGTTTGAGGGAGGGAGGGTTTTAAACCTTAGTTTAACACGCTCTCTTCGGAAGTTAAGTTTCCACCAAACATGCATTTGGCAAAATCATATAGAAGAGAAATGTAATAAAGCCTTTAACAAATGCTGGAAATGAGAACAGTTATTTAGTAAATCGGGGCCTGAAACCCAGAGTTGTGTACTGACTATCCGATTCAGGTATGAGACCCGTATCTTATTTGGTGGCCAAGAACATTGAGAGAGATTAGAGGGAAACCTATAACTCGCCTTCAAAGACTTATTTGACTGGGTATATGTGAGCCATGCTCACTATACTCATTGCAGCACTTGATATGGCTGTGGATCTGCTGTCTCTGGATTATTGGATTAGAAGGATTGCATCACAAAGTCGCTCATCTATAATGCACAAACAATTTATTTGGCCGCCCTGGGCAATGCCAATTATGAAGAGAAGTAGACCGGCTCATAGCTGCCCACGGACACTATCGGTTGTTTTATGCAATCATTACCGAAATGCAAATATGGAAATACAAAAACCAATCCTACCTCTCCAGTGACAATATGATGATCTTTACTCAAGGATCATTATACTGTAATCTGACTCTTTCAGACGGAAATTGCTGCATTTGTTAGAGAACCACTCTTTGCAAATGGGATGAATTGTAGAGATCTCTAAAGGCGATTATCTCCAATACTAGTTAGTCTGAATGAAACTAGAATTCACTGGATATCAAGTCGCATGGATATTAAAGAAAATATATTGGTTGATAAATTTGCCCGTTTGTGTGCACCTTCTACTTTTAATGGAGTGACCCCATTATCTCTTAAGAGAGAAGTCGACTGTCACTTTGATGAGTGTCGACGAGATGAGACAACCTTATCTCTTGTCGACTATCTAAAATCTTGTTTGGATCAATAAATCAGCAAAGATCCCAGATCTTCTTGAATTATGATAGATGATCTTTTTTGGGTATTCTCACAGGATTGTTCCCTGAATGAAACAAATGTTTCGAATGAAAATTTGGAACAACACAAATTGCGTATAGTATGAGGAGAAGAAACTGTTGAGCACTTCTTGTGCTCCTGTCCTTCGTTGAGAATACCAGATATCTTGAACTTCATTAGTAGAACAAATAGATTTCGGAACTGTGAGTGTACGCTATTGTGGGCTAAACGAGCGTATGAGTGACAGAAAAAAATCCTTAATGTCTTAATGCGGTCGATGTTGTTAGCAAACATTTCTAGTACATCTTAGTGAACTATTACATAATTCTCACATTATTTCACATCTCTGGTTGCGATCGTTCACCAAAAGCTTACAATAAATAAACGAACGTGTGTATATATTGTAAGCTCTTGGTGAACGATTCAAAATAATCTAGTAACTTCAATAAAAGTTCATCCTAGCTGTAATATCCTCACTATTTGTTCCGTATTGAATGGGAATAAAAATAAAAATTTTGACGGATTGAAGTTGTTTGTATTGAAATGATAAAACAATTCGATTGTCAAGCGGTCCAGGACTTCGAGACAGACTATCCGATATTTGGACGATAAAGGCTGTGTAAAAGCACACAAGGTATCTGGTTAGATACTACAAAAAGCTTTGAGCAACATCAGTTAGTGATTCATTGAAATGCCCGGTATGACTATACACGGAAGAGTTTATTGAATTCCAGTTTAGATGGCGTACAATCAAACGGTATTCTTATTGAAACTTCTTCAGGATGTACAGGTGGCCAACCATATTTGCTATTTCAAGGATATTTTTAGCCTGCATTCTCAAGATTACAAATGCAAATGGTCAATCCTAGAAGGACCACTATTACAACTATTGGATAAATTCTCATGGTATCTGTAGTATCGAGGCAAGTCTGTGCTGTCTTTTTCCTAATTTTAAGCAACCATCCTACCGAAGCGTATATGACCATGAGAGTAATAATTGTTTGGAATCACAGATAGGGCATTTTTGGTTTTAAGCCCCTGGTTCACCCATAGAGTTTCTGACACGATCAAACAGTCATCGTGTCGTACTTAGAACCGTAAGTATTTGTTATTTCCAACTAAGTTTTTTTATCCAGGATTACGAAAAAATGTACAATTATACCATTGAAAGAGGAGCCAAAAGTGTTAGCGTCTTCCTCCTCGACAAAGTACTGTCTTATTTGAATTTGCAATAGATAGGAGGTATTATTGAAACCACCCTTAATATCTACAAAAGCACAAAGTTTTGTAATCAATACTAAGAGCGGCCATTGTAGATTTACTAGCATTATGCGCAAATTAGTTTCGTTGTAATGGGTTCCTTGTAAGTTTGTTTCTCTAACAGCCCTCCAAAGTTTTGGAATATAAAGTAAAAGTATAGCTTGCCATCACTAGACTGGGAAGAAACTTCTCAATATCTTGCTGGAAGAAGCATGGGCAAATACCATCTCCTCCAGAAAATTTGAGTGGTTTGACATTGCCTACCTTACTAGAATTTAAAATCCTTCCTGCAAAACTTTTTGGAGATTGATGTAACGTACCTTTATCTACCATTCCTTTTTGCAACCTTAAATACCATCAGTATTGAAGTTTTGTATAACCACTTTATCAGCAATAGTTGTCTTGAATACCGTAAACCAGCAAGGTTTTTAATACACTTTGGTTTTTAAATTCATCACGCCTCTTTTAAAGCTCTTGCGGATTGTGAGCTTTCCAATTATTTCGAAGTTTCTGACATCATTTCCGTCTTCACTTCTGCTATGACATTACCACGATTATTTTCGGCCACATCGCATTCAGTTGTTCCAAAACCCATTCACAATACTATTACCAGCAGCTAATTTATTGTTCATACCTTCTGTCTACATAGATTTTATTGAATCCGCCAACATCCTAGTAGGGTTACAGTCATTACTATATGCAATGTACGTAAAACCACTTAGCTTCGTTCTAAGATGTTAAAATTCCACGTTCATTGATTACGCAGTTAATAATCGATAACTGCAACCATCGACAGCTGTGGCATTGATAACTGCATGAAATCTACTTATCAGGTGATTTATGTATTGCTATCGAACCACCAGGTATCGATAGTTAAATTAAATTGTAGTGCTCGACCCCTTAACAACCACTAGTAACCGCCTGATATCTCTGAAACATGCTAATGATGACGAACTATATGAATCTGCTTGTTTTAGTACGTTGGTTGGTGGCATTTTTTCGACTTTATAGAACTTTCTTAGTGATCGATATATATCTGAATCTGCTTGGTGACAACTGTTTTGAACAAATCGAAGTTTCTCGCTATTACCTATCAAAATAAAGTGATTTGAGCATCTAGTTTTCCCTGCGACTGTATAATTTTCTCGCATCCCGGCTGAAAGCGATAATACAAAATCTTTCGTATGACAGCGTACCAGAATAAGTGTGGTCTGTGGGGGCTCTTTGACTACCAACAGATGATGCCTTTTGAAATAGAATCGCCACCGAACTTTAAGCGGTTTAAGATGGGTTTGTTGTTGGTGTATACTTATACCATAGACACATACACATCATGATTATCAATTTCGAACACTACAGTTCTCATTTCATTTGACAGTTAATTATAATTCATTAAAATTCTTACGTGGTTTAAACATATTTTTGTTTCGCCAAATTTTCCTATATCTAATTTTAGTTTTATTATCCGTAAATTTATCGAATTCTGTATTTATTTTTTTTTTTGAAAACAACAATTTTTATAAAAAAAAATTATCAAATACATGAAAAAACCGATATTTATAGTTTTCGCTATTCACTGACTGTATAACTTGGCACTGTCGTCACTAAAATGCCATGGGATGAGAAAAAATAGCTCATTCCGCAACCAATTTTAAACCAAGTTGCAAACCATGGTTAGCAGTGACACATTACAACGAAATCATGTTTATCTCGAAACTGTTGCTCCGAAACCAGATATATGTCTATAGTATTAGACGACGATATCATAACAGGTTGGAATAATTAAGATCACTTACGTTACATCCAGGAAATAATAGGAATATTAGTTCAGTATGTTGTTCATTATCATCAGCTGTCCTCGCCACAGATGCGTCAAAATATAAAATGGGGGCCATAATATCTCATCGATATTCTGATGGCAGTGAAAAAAACAATACAAACGGTAGACCTACCAAGTTTGAGCTACCAACACACCAGTATCTTTCACTCCATTGTTTCAACTAAACAACAAATTGCCCATAATGACATTACAGCGACTTCAACGATCAGTCATTGTACTAAATTATATTATTTAATAAAATAAAAGTTACCTTGCAAATGAGGACAGTCTAAGACTCCTGCTTGGAGTTGATTAAGTATTCAGTGAAAATAAAAAAGGTTTTTCTGTGAATCTTCCAACTGACAGTCAATAATTTTCCAATCAATGCAACATTGGCTCCAACATTGCTGGGTAAAGACAAAATTATTATTTCCACCCTTCAACAAACGGGTTGGCTGCGCAAAACTATTCGATCAATAGATGGAGCTATTGATGAAATCAACTCAAGTGTACTGGACTGCCGGATAGATCGTCTTCACTCCTATGGCAGTTTTATGTTCAACTAAGTTGAATGGCGGTATCACCGTCATCAACCGATTCTGGTATAGCGAACAGACCTATCTTGAGTAGTCCATAGCTTAGCTGATATTGGTCCAGCTCTTGTTGAAAAAGTGGTCGTTCAATGGGAATTGTTTGTATCCCTTCCACTATGTACGCATAGTTAACAAGAATTTTGATTTGGCAAATTTAGTTTAAATACGCAACCTCAACTCAATAATAATGAGAAAGGTTACCCAAACAACCTTCATCACAATTATATGTACGACTATATTGTATATAGGATCCACAAAACCATTTTCCATTTAATCTACCAATCACGTATTATGAATAAAAAAAAACGTTTTTCCAACTGCTTTGTACAAAATACCTTTCGTTCTATTGACATAGTTAATAAAAGCTTTTATCGTGTTTTGTTTTGTGCTTTAGATTTAAACAAAAAGCTATGTGATATCAACCTACCTTGTACCATTACCGGTGTATATTCTCGTCGAGTTTTCGGTTGAGTCAATTATTTGAATTATTGATCGACGTGTGTTTGTGTGTCGTTTGCGTCCATACCAGACGCAATTTCCACAACGATCCTTAACTTATCCTTAATGTCCTTGAGCACATTAAATCCTATCACACCCATATATGATGCATGTGTGTGATAAGGTTTTATAATCCCTACTGTATGTATACAGTGCGTTAATAAATATTTTTCTCGTCCTTTTTTTTCAGGATAATAATACTAGCCGTAATCTTGGGGATATTTCAATACGATAAGGAAATACAATGTATCGAATTACTTTGGCTGTATAAGCTGGGATACCTAGCGATATTAATTGGTAAGTACCGAAGACCGGAAGTCTTTTATAACTTCTTAATTTAATCGAATGAAACAATATACATATATACTATGGTGGGGTGGGGGGTAAATGTATAGAAAAATTTTCTATTTTCCACTTAATATCACATTTCGACCGTCCTCTAAATTGGATTAACATTTTATTTTGTATTTTTCAGTGTCGTCATGCATAGAATTGGCGATTTGTATAATATCGATGCGGGGTAGTATACTAGACACGGGGCCTCGCTCCTCCATGCAGTACTGGCTGTATATTAAATTAGGTATGTATACTGAACATCGACCCCGGGGTCAACATTTATTATATCTCTCCTCCTCTCTCTACTTTCAGTTATAATATTAATCGACATCTCGTGGCTGGTGGTCGGCATTATATGGCTGAAAGAGTTTTACATCGATTGTCCGATTGGCGAGGCAAAAGAAATCATGTTAGGGTTAGTGATATGCAATTGGATGGTACTAATTACAATTTTAGTAACGATCTGGTGTACATTCGATACGGCCGGTCGATCATGGGTGAAAATGAAAAAATATCAACGATCGATGCGTGAATCCGAATCACGTTTTAATTATAAGCGAAGCGGCAGTCGTAATCGTAATTGGCGTCAGCGAAAAGTGATACGAGCGTATCAAGATAGTTGGGATCATCGATGTCGTTTGTTATTCTGTTGTATGGGATCGAGTGAACGTAATCGTAATTCGTTTACCGATATTGCACGATTGTTGAGCGATTTCTTTCGCGATTTGGATGTGGTGCCATCCGATGTGGTTGCTGGTTTGGTGCTGCTGCGTAAATTTCAGATATTGAAACGTGAGGCGATCGTGCGTCAACGAACAAATGGTACATATGAATTTTTGTCGGGTGTTCCGGTAACGGAACGAACACAATTTTTGGCGTTGAACGATCAACATGATTATGATTTGTTTCAAAATGTTATACACTATATGCATTATGCGCACGGCGCTTATGGATGGCCTATGTTCCTTATGACCCATTCGACGACCGGATTGTGTCTATTATGCTCGGAGTTAAGGTAAGTTAATAAATTTGTATTTTTTATTTAGTTTTGAGATGAGACTGCGATTGAACTACGCCAGTGCCATTTCTAGCGCTGAAGTTGGAATTCGCTTGTATTATTAGTGTAGTGTTGGCCATAAGTTATTTAGGATATCTCAGTGAGCGTCTAAGGCTCTTGCTTTTAGTTTATAGGAGACCTTCAAATCAACATCTGGATTTAAACGTTTCATCAGGACTGATGTCTCGTGGACTGACTATAGCTTCGGGAATGTTGTAATGTTCCGCAGATTTTACTTCCGAATCCCAAAAATTACTTAGGACCCAAGCACGTTATACCAATAGGTGACCCATTTTTCCCAGCGCTCCGTCCTAGTGCCTCCAATTCTATACTCAATGTAGCTAATTGGTTTATCGAATTGAGGTGCCCTTTAATAATAATCCAACTTCCCAATATATTTGCTCTATTGTAAAGTTTTCTTCTTAAGTGCCTCCAGTGACTGTTTCACCATAGGAAACCGTTTGGATAGATTCGTTTCAAAGGGTAAATTTACTCACAAGTTAAATAAATAATATTATGCAACTGATTGGAGACAAGCACCAAATCTTCGGGTGACTCAATAGCTAAAGGGACTTCATAACCGAGTAGATGTGCGCCACAAATCATTGATCTGAGCACTCTTATTTCTTGGTACTACAGTTTAATATTCTCGAGATGTCTTATCATCCGATAACTATATTAGAACAAGCTGTAGCAAGTCAGCAATCTCTTCCATGAATACTACTTCCATGAATATCATCTCCGATGATAAAGTTTAGTTGTTTGTCCTTGCAGAAGAATTTTCGATTCAACCGAATGCAGTGCTTTCTAGTCTCCCATGAAGTAAAGAGAGACCATTAGTGCCTCACATTTTCCTCTTTCATCTGAAATCTTTACCATAACAGGCAACTAGATCTCTAAAAAACAAAGTTAGGAATGAAAAAACAATCATCCTGGGAGGTCACTAGCCCTTGGGATACTATGGTCGTTAACATAAATTAAATGTTTCATCTGTTTTGACAGCCCTCTAATTATATTGACAACTAATAATAACTCCCGATGGTTATGTCAAAGGTCTTTCTTCCATCCCTCAATGCAATTCTGGTATTAATTATAGGCTTTCCTACCATGCTGGTATTAATTATAGGCTTGCGACTGTTTTCTGACATCTACCTTTAGTTAATTATCTGCATTCGTTTTGATTCCAAATATTCATTGTTCCATTAACTTCCCTATTACTAACTGGCTGCCTGTTGAATATGGTAGCAACATCAAATAAAAAAAAACGGTTCCTCTTTCGATTTAGCTAGTTTCTTGAAAATTTGTTATGTTGCTATTCAACTGGGATTTTGTATGCTAGAAAAACCTATATTCCATATGATGGTCAAGATATTCCATAATATGCCCAAGATACTCCATAGTTGGTCACTTTTTTACCATTTTTGAGGCCAGTAAGTCCAATCTCATGCTACTGTCACTTGATCATGTATTTCAGTCTTTCGTTTCAATAGAAATTTCCCATCGTTCCGAGAAAAAAATCACCAAGTCATCATTCTCATTCAACTTTGTACGATACTTTCTGACACTGTCATCGACCGTTTGGTGGATTGCGAGACGTAGTACCAACGAGTTTATGAAAGTTGCATATCCTATCAACCCCTCCTTTACGGGAGTATGGGAAAACGCAATTATGATTTTTATACTTAGGCCAACAAACAGTGGAAAAAACCACGCTGCTAATTGCTAACAATTTATTTATGGTAACTTCCTTTTATATCGGTCCTGTATAATAGTCAATTCCATACTTCATATCGTCATTTGGAGTACTACAGGTAGTTGGAGCTACTACACCACTAGGCTCTGATTTAAACGATTGGTGATGTTTATCTCGCTGTACGTTCACCCTAGCTCATCTAAACCCTGAAAAAGGAGACATGATTTATTAAGATAGCCTCAGAAACACGTTATCCGTGAAAACTTTGACTACCTTGAATTTCAGTTTTGTTAAATAAAACTATCATTGTGGGTTTCATATCGTAACTTTGTCCAATATGAAGCCGATTATACTAGGTCAATTCCAACAATGAAATGTATTTCAACGTTTTTACAAAATTCTCATTCGGTTATTTTGACGACACTTTGGCCTAAAATTGTATCACCTGTATTTCATATATAATTTGAATGATAAAACTGTAGGACCAAGCGCTAGGCAAGATTCCCGGATAACACCGGGCATATTCGTACAGCCGTTTACATAACTTATGGCTCAGGCATCTGTAACAATTTAATTAGTAGTATGATAGATTATGAACCAGCCAACCATACCGATGATGTTACCAGAATTCTAGAATATGTTCATCAGAGAATCATAATAATCTGAAAACTTCTTATATTCCAAAATTATACAAATTACATCTCAACACTAAAGATCATAAGGAAAAGGAATTTATAGTCACAGAAAAAATGTTTCTTCATAATTCGTTAAATAATATAATTTGTTAGTGAAATATACATCATTTTCCGGTCATCTCATCATATGCTGTATTTAAAGATGTCCCTATAATACTCAATCCATCTCTATCTAACGCGTGGGAGAATCCGCAATGACCCGACTGCACCCTCATATGCAATATGATCTAATTCAATGTTAATTTGATTATAAGAGAAACTATTTAAATATATAAATAGTTTAGTACAGTCATATCTAGCTAACCTAAGAATTCATTCCATTTCAATATACATTCTATCTTATGTCCGTTTTTATCTTTTAAAATAAATATTCACACTATACACAAAATTAGATTTCTTGTATTACACACTACAGTCCAATAGAAGAAATAACCAAAGCAGCCATCTGTTTCAGAAAGTTTGAAGTTTGTAAAACAATTAATTGAGCTTGATTTCCATTATGAAAAATATACTGACAAAGTAGGATAAAAATATAATTTTTCTTAAAGTGCGAGAGAAATAAAAAACATTTCCAGTATAAAAAATTTATTCAGTACTTAATAAATTTCTATGGTTACTGAGAAAATTATTATAACAGTACTGACAAAATATATCAAGAGAAGTATTTTTATTCAGTACTGGAGAAATATTTTATAGGAAAACTGTATATGGATGAGAAATCGTTTGTATGACGTCATTATGAAGCATTTTATAGTAGTTATTTTGATAATTTTAACATTTCGTTATGTGTCATCTTAATTTATTGTAAAAATAATTTAAATAATGAATAATTATGTTAAGTTTATTTTTTTAAATTTATTGTTGTACATCGTATATGTATACGGCCGTTTTATTGAAAAACATGGCCAGTCCTATGTATGTGTAAATGAATAGAAAGTGGTAAATACATCAACAATCGTTTGAAAAAAATGATTTTTTCGAAATTTTTGACTTTTAACTTCCTATAACTTAGTAGTCACGCCCCAAAATCAATTATTCACTTCCCAGAATTTGAAAATGATTATTTATCAACAATCCAGGACTAATAATTTTCATTTAAACCAGTATTTTAATTAATGTTTTTGAAGATTTAAGAGTCTAGATTTTTATATTTTCGATCGTGACTAGAAAAATAAAACGAAATGAATTTGTAATATCGGGTTTAAATGCAAATTATTTGTTAGATTGTGCTCTGTTTCCCATCAAGTACTAATATGATTTTATTTTACATCCCACTCGTTTTTTTCAATTTTCTTTCGTTTCAATTTTTTTTAGAAATAATGCAAACAGTTTTGTACTTCGTTGTCTTTTAGTGCATCGTTTCATTTTTAATTTAGTTTTGATTTTGTTGTTTTGTTTTAGTTTGCTAGTTGCTACCAGCAGTTGCGGTGGAAGGATGTAGCTATTTGTTTTCTAATAAATTTTATGTTTTCGTAATTTATTTTCAATATGCATAAAATTTTATCTGTTAGGAATTAGGTTTATAGATATTTATGAATTTTATTAGGATTTTGATAATGTCTATCTGAATTTTTCCAAATTCAATTATTTCCAAAAATAATTAAATTGATGTTTCGTTTAATTTTTCGAAATAGAATTTACGAATTAATTATTATACCTACAAATTTTGTCACCCGAAGTAGTCAGTAAAATTATGAATTGAATAATATAAAATTATTTATATTTATATGTTTATTAAAATTTACATTTCCGCAAATATATTTTAAATTTGCCAAAAAATACTGTCACGAATCACAGATGTCACCTGTGATAATTAAGAAGAAAATTATAGCAGTAGGGATTACCCTGTAACACCAAATGTTTACACATACAAACAGAATAAAAACAAATAATGAAATAGGCGGAGCGAACAAAATACGAGAAGAACATTCGCGAAGTGTAGAGAAAAAAATAATGGAATATTCTACAAGTATTTGTGTCGTATAAATAGGTGTAGACATTTGAGTTACGAATCAGTTCAATTTTGAAATTTGAAGTGTTAATATCGGGAAGTGAAAATAATAGTGAAAGTGAAGTGTTAAAATAATAGTAGTGATAAATATTGTGTAAAATAATAGTGAAAATAAATATTAGTGAATTATTTGTGAAATATTTGTGTAATATTTGTGGAAATAAATTTAATTGAAATTTAATCTTTGCGAGTTTAATATTCACAATCCAGTGATCGAACCGGATAAATTATTAGAATAACCACTCGGCGAAATCGTAACAATACAATACAATACAAAAACAGTAACAGACAATGTACCATCAAGAAAAAAATGAAACAAATAATCAACGTAACCAAAACAAAAAACAATAATTTTTGTGTATTTTTTGTGTGGTAGAGTGTTTTTCCTATACAAGAATCAAATTCAAACGAGGAGTTACGTTATATAATCACTCTTTATAAATTTTATCGAATCACATTGATCCATTTTGACCATGTGATCAAATTCGATAAACAAAATATTATCGAACTATAAATTAGGAAAATTTCTTATGAATGAAAAATTTGAGTATGTATCAATAAATGGGAAAATTATTGTACAGCAGTCCTGATAAACAATCATATTTAGATGCCTCATAAACAAAAATTGATGTCAAAGCCTGTATTGTAAGACACAACAAAGCAAAGTCCAAAATTTGCAAGAAATCGACAAACGAATTGTACAAATTTTGTTGTTTTCTATTCAATTACTCATACTAACTCCTAAATGAGAATAATTGGCCTGAGATGTAAAGGTATTGGTTGTAGATTCAAAGTGTTTTTTGTCTTTTTTTTCAATAACAAGAAAAAATTGAAATTTATTGGTTATGTTACAAGCACTGGCCAAATATATCCACTATAAAAAAAGGAAAAAACGATCTCTGTCACTCTAATGGTATTTTTGATTTTTTTCTCGGTTTGGTTTTTTCAGTAAAAATACTGACAAAATTTTTTTCGTAATGGAAATCAGGCTTTATACAACCAAGTGGCCGATAATTAAAATAAAAAAAAAATTGCTGATCCGACCACCAGTCAAGCAATTCCCATCCTATCTTAATCATGTCACTCAAGAAATCTTATTAATTTACACTTAATATATAAATAATTAAAACCAAATTATTTCAATAAAATATCATTTTTATAGAAATAACAGGGTAAAACTTGCTTTATCTATATCTAATTTAATATTTAATCTATATCTAATTAAATATTTAAAATTAAATAAGAATGAAGCCCTTTTATGTTTCACTGGGTTCGCGTCAGTGGTATTTCTATTATAAATTAAATTATTCTCTTCTATTATAATTTTGTAGTTTCAGTCTGATTTCTATTATGATAAAAATTTTGTCAGTATTTTTTACTGAAAAAACCAAAGCGAGAAAAAAAATCAAAAATACCATTAGAGTGACGGAGATCGTTTTGACAGATGCGTGTAACATAACCAATAAATTTCAAATTTCTTTGTTTTTGAAAAAAAAGACAAAACACACTTTGAATCTACAACAATAAATTTTTAAAAATAAACTTAACATAATTATTCATTATTTTAATTATTTTCACAATGAATTAAGATGAATGACACGAAACGAAATGTTAAATTTATTAATTGACCATAAAAAATCATCCATATGCATTTTGCCTATAAAATATTTCTGCAGTACTGAATAAAAATACTTCTCTTGATATATTTTGTCAGTAATGCTATAATAATTTTCTCAGTAACCATAAAAATTTATTCAGTACTGAATAAAGTTTTTGTACTGGAAATATTTTTTATTTCTCTCGCACTTTAAGAAAAATTATATTTTTTTATCCCGCCTTGACTATTTTGTCAGTATTTTTTCATAATGGAAATCAAGCTTGCTATCCTTTTTTCTGTTCTCTGGTAATATTGTTGTTGTTGATTCGGCACATTTTTTTTGTTTTCGTTTTTTCACTAACAGTTTAAGAAGTTAAACATTTTGAGATATAAACTAAATCTAAAACCGATGTGTTTCTGTATTATTCGTTTGACATTTTTCAAAATTCAATTTAATTGAAAAAATTTTAAACAGAAATCAAATAAACAAATCATTCATCACAAATCATTTGACACTTGAATCAACATTATATTAATGGCTCAATCCACAAGTATAATTCTATGTTTTAGTCATTCATCTATTCGTAAATAGATGTCACCACATATTTTATATTTGTGAATATCGCAAAAAAATGGATTGTGCAATGTAGTGTGATTTTAAATTGTGAAAATGCACGAATCACTGGGCGTATCCAGCACGTTGAGATCTCACTAAAAAAAGTAGATATCTCACATCTCAATGTACTGGATGCAAAATATCTTACTAAAAAAATGTAGAAAATCTCACTATTTAGTGAGATATGAAATTTCTATCTACATTTTGTAGATATTTTATGGGTTGAGTCTCTGCTATTTTTTGACAGCTAAATTGTGAAGTTCAGAAGAAACAATTCATCAATTTAAATATAAAGAACGAAAAGCAATCGTAAATTCGCAATGGACACAAATAAATGCGAAAATAATATGTAAAATAGAATAATATGTGTTTTATATGACAGCTCTGACTAACAGCTTAGTTAAGACCGAAACCTAACATAATATATAGATTGTACATCCAGCACACTAAATGATAGTCTCCAATTGAGACTATTCTACATTGTAGAATATCTAATAAGTAGATCTCAACGTGCTGGATACGCCCACTGTTTTATATTATGAACTGTTTTATATCAAATGGATTACTTAGTAATTTAACTATATTATATCACTTTCACGTGATTACAAAAACACACATTGTATTTTAGTTATTTAATTTTTGCAAGAGCAAAACCACATAAATTCACTACACTTCAGCACTTTGACAGTTCCTCCACCTGTATGTCATATAGTTTTTGCCCACCAAACAGCTCATCTTGTTGTTCCATTAATTTCGACTACTTTGGCTGTTTGTTTGTTGCAGTTTAACAATCGACTTTATGCCAAAGTTAAATCGAAGACATACTAATTTGCCTAAAGTGTTCTCGTTGGTCCACGTTTTGTTTCCAAGATAAAAAAATATAATGCTCTCTTGATGCTGTCCGTTTCGATCTCTATTTATTTCTCGACTAATCTTGAAAAGGCGTTAACAAAAGGCCTGAACTCTACATAACAAACTCTACATAATTCATTGGTTCCACTATTCGACGCTAGGTGGTATTAATTTAATTCAAATTTAGTACAACAGTTCGGCCACCCTATTTAATTGACGTCCTCGTCAATGTGAAGCAAAACTTTCGATTATCAAGAGCTATTTATTAGTTTTCATTATTCAAAATACTCTTAATAACGGAAATTGAACTTTAACAATTCAAACTTAAATTTAACTTATAATTGAACATACTTTTATATGAAAATGAACAAAACAATGAAATATTGAGATACTAATACAATGAATTCAACTACTTAATAAAACAATAATAAATCATACTAAAATCTAATATTTGATTGTTTCGTTAAATACATTTTGTTTTAAATGTTTACCATTTCGGATCAACCATCTCATACCCGAAATCAACCCTTTTCATCCTATCGATTGCGATACATCCACTAAATAATCTATTAGACTGTAGCTCGCCATCAATATCCTTTACAATGAACCTATCTCGATCTAAAACTTTATGAATCTGATACGGCCCCCTATAAGAGGGTTCCAATTTCAGACTAGCCCCCGTCGCTACTGGTAGACATCGTACCATCACCAAATCACCTACAATAAATTTTTCACCTTCCCGTCTTTTGCTATCATAGTATTTTTTTTTGTTTTTCTTGATCTCTGTAGATAAGGTCTGAAATCTAATTCAAACTAACTACTAGCGTGTTTCCGACTTCTTCATTTATGCGATTAATTTCATCTGTTAAAGGATTATCATTTGGCCCAGCTGGTAAATACCTATATATAACATTAGCTAAAGTTGGTTTTGTCACACTATGAACTAGTGTGACACAATGAACTAGCTGGAGTTTGTTTTGTCACACTAGGATTGTACACCCTCCATACTGGTGACGTTACTAAGCTTTTTTTTAGCAAATCAAATGATTTCTGGTGATCCTCTGTCCACTCAAAATCTTTTTGTTTTTGGAGAGCAGATCCGTGAGTGGTCGTGCTATTAAAGCGAAATGACTTACGAATCGCCTAAAATAACTCGCTAAGCCTAAGAATCCTCTCACACCTCTAACATCTACCGGTGTTGGATAGTTCATTAAGCTTTTTATTTTGCCTTGCCCTGGTTGTACACTATTTCACTAATTTCGAACCCTAAGTAAGTAACTTTTTTCATTAAAAATCGACATTTCTTTAAATTGATCGTCAATCCACTCTTTCGAATAATATCTAAAACTGTTCTTAGGTTATTTAGACCTTCTTCTTTCGTTTCGGTGGCTATGAGTAAATCGTCGAGATTTATCTAATTGGTCGTCAATTCGTGGTATCGGATAATTATCCTTTACGGTTTCCTTATTTAACTCCTTGTAATCAATACAGAGCCGGAAGTTACCGGTTTTCTTTTGGACCAGGATAACTGGACTTGCATACTCTGACTGGCTATCCTCGACTATCTTAGCGCTTTTTAATTCGTTGACCATTTCTGCAACTTTTTTAACTCGATGTTCATTTTTATCTGATCTGTAAGACCAACTTGATCCATTTTTCGAGCAACGAGATCTTTATACTCGTTTAACAAAAGATGTAATTCGGTTTTGTCATCCTCGTCAGTTACTATTTTACCTTGTTCGACACTTTCAATATTTTTACTAAAATTACAAGTATCATTATTCATAAACGAATTTTCCTCACATACCTCTGCTCTTGTCAACAGTTCTCCTTCTTCCCAATGAATTTTATTTCCAGTAAAATAAACAACTGGTACCACCGCTGTGTTATCATTATTAGTGGTAACAGTTCAATTTGGAATGATTGTTCAGTTTCCTCTAATATTTGAATCGATGTGCAAAATCTCGCTTTTGAAATCTGTATAGAAACATGTATATGGCCCACGTATCCATTTGGTACGACGCATGACTTTGATACCTTAAGATCGGTTTTATATTGCTTTTCTGCTTCGACATCACCTAATTGTTGATTTTCAGCACTTTGGATATACAACCCGTTTCAATTGACATTGATACTAATATGTGACTGCTCCGTGAATGAATGCCCCACTAATAATGGAACGGTTTGATGTTCCGGATCGACTATGTAAACTCGTGTTCTGGCATTGACACCATCAATGCCAATATTTAATGTAGTGATTCCAATGGGTTGAACGCATCCACCTCCATAGCCTGTAAATTTGCTTAAATTCATGTCTACGTAATAGTTAATATTTAACTTGTCAGCTATATCTCTCCGCAAAATAGTGCAACTGCTTCCTAAGTCTATGTAACATTTGATCTGGTTTCCTAAAACTACCGCAGATTTAAAATATTTTTGATGCGTATCACCATGAACGTGTATTACGTTTGATTTATTTTTATCGGGACAAGACCTCATGAAATGGCTTTCTTTAAAACAATTAAAGCATTTAATTTTGATGGACCAGATGCACCTGGTCGTAGATCTTGAGGACTGTTGTTTTGATTGTTTTGACGAATAGAGTTACTGAATTGTTGTTGTTTAAAATTATGCGAGCCTCTATAATTTCCCTCATTTCGTCTAGTTGCTTCATTCTGATTATTGAGAGTTCTATTTGTAAAGGTCGTATTTTTATTATTTGTATGAGGTCTGTCACTACTCGATGCCCCGTCACCACCATATGTATTACTGTCAAATATGTAACTCGCCTCCTTTAGATCCAGCAGCAATTGCGCAGAATTTTCATATTTTCGTAAAGGCCCCAAAAAAATTCTGAATCGATGATCAGGTATTCTGTCTACGATTCGTTCTATAACTTCACTCTGAACCATGTTTACTTTATTACAAAGCGCAAGCTTTTTGTAATAATATATCGAGATGTCCATACCACGTGTTCTTTTATAGTTCTCTGCTTTCTGTCGACGAATAGTTACTACGTTACTAACCGGAACATTTCCAATCAAAATGTTTTTCCACTCCTTCCAAGTATTTTCAACTTCTCCTAAGCTGTCTAGCCATTCCTTTGCCACTCCAGTCAACTTTAATAAAGCATGATGGCAATTTAATTAAAACAGTCACCAAACTTATTTTATTTTTCAATCAACGCGAATTAATATCCCACTTCTGAAACTGTTCTCGTTGGTCCACGTTTTGTTTCCAAGATAAAAAAATATAATGCTCTCTTGATGCTGTCCGTTTCGATCTCTATTTATTTCTCGACTAATCTTAACCGAACTCTACATAATTCATTGGTTCCACTATTCGACGCTAGATGGTATTAATTTAATTCAAATTTAGTACAACAAAAGTGGCTATCTGGTGGCTCATGAGTTCTGCATCTCAAGAGGATACCGAACTTGAGGTCTACACCAATCCGATAGTTTGATGTGGCGGAATAGGTGTGACAGAAGATATTTAATCAATAGCCTCTTAATGCTCTAACCAGAACAATTTGGTACTTTGTTTTGTTCAAGTTCGCATCCCTGTTTTCTTCGGTGCGAAGAATGGTGATGAACTGTAAAATCAAAATTTATGAATTTTTATCAATTTTAACCAAATTTTTTCTCTTCCTCAGATGTTGCCTTTCGTGTTGCGGACGTAAAGAAACCGTGGAAATTGTTAAAGATAATTGTTGTTACTGTAATTATGCTGCACTTAAAAAAATGTTAAAAGTTGGTGAGGTAAGTTGAACAAACACTTAAATATACTAAAGAGCTTTTAAAGTTCTTTTTTGTTTTAATTTTGGAAAATGGGAAAACAAACAAAAAAAATGTTGTTTCCATTTTCTTAACACCACCGAATTGGGTTTTAACCATTTAGGTGGTATCAAATTACCTTTTTTATGCTTACTCACTCTAATTGGCGCCGTTCTATAAAGTTTTTATTTTTACTTTAAGACGCGAGCAAAGTATTCATGACCTCCAAGTTATTTCCATTAATTAAATAAAAAAAGTGTTTTAAGGTAATCTCGACTAAATAAATTATGTTTACAGGTTGAAGTAATTTATGCAACATATCATGTCGACGTGGGCGAAACCCCATTCTTCGTTTCGGTCGACTATGCAAAGCGTAAAGTTGTGGTCAGTATACGGGGCACACTGAGTATGAAAGATGTGTTGACCGATTTGAATGCAGAGGGAGAATGTTTGCCACTCGATCCACCCCGTGAAGATTGGCTCGGCCACAAGGGTATGGTACAAGCGGCTGTCTACATAAAAAATAAACTCGAAGAGGAGAATTTAATACAGCGTGCACTAACACATAATCCCGCCCGCAATACTCAAACATTTGGTTTGGTACTGTTAGGCCATTCGCTAGGCGCGGGTACAGCAGCAATTTTAGCGATACTACTTAAACCCCAATATCCATCGCTTGTGTGCTACAGCTATTCGCCACCCGGTGGTCTTATCAGTATGCCAGCGGTCGAATATTCAAAATCGTTTATCACATCGGTTGTGGTGGGTAAAGATGTTGTGCCACGCATCGGCCTACATCAAATGGAAACATTACGAGCCGATTTAATAAACGCAATTAAACAGAGTATCGATCCGAAATGGAAGACAATCACGTGTTCGGTGATATGTTGCGGATGTGGTCCCGAACCCACATCCGTTTCGGTGATGTCGAGCAAGGACGCAAATATAAACGATTACGAAGCAGTAAGTACCTATATATACGATGTCTAAAAAGATCGAAGATTAATCTTTTTTTTCACACCCGCAGCAACGAAATTCGGCCCGCCAATTAAGCCACCATCCAAACGACAGTTCAATAGCCTTAACACTACATCATCCGTTGTTTCCACCCGGACGGATCATCCATATAGTGCGACACCATCCAACGCCTAAAGAGTAAGTACACACTTGGATTTTTGTTTGTGAGTGAACGATGTGAGATGAAAATATCGATCCGAATGCTTATTTTGCCATTATAATTATACACATACATGAAAGCAATATACTCACACATTGCATTTTCCGGCATTTAATTTCCGTTTTTCATATAAATTTTCTTTTATATATAAATTTTCATTTCTAGTGTGTATGATAATGATTATCACGATGATGATGATGATAATGCAAATAAAGTTTCTTTTCTTTTGTTTTTGTTTTTGTTTCATTATTTGTATAAGAAAATTCACTGAAAATACAAAATAATTTTTATTCATTTGTTTGGTGATTTTTCATTTTGTTTTGTTTTGCCTTGATATGAAAAAACGATTTTTCTTTTGTTTTTCTCTTCTATAATATTTATATAGCTTTGCTTTAATGATGACAAATTGGTTCAGACAGTGCGCCATCTCTGGATTAATCCTTTAAGTTTAGTTTATACTTACTGTTACGCCAATAATTTCGGTTCGATCACTGCTAAGTGTTGCTCATGTTTTGTTTATTTTTAGCAATTGGAAAATCTCTTGGAAACAACCTATTCAATATTCCTCTTATACAGTTCCTTTGGAAGTTCTTAGTGGCCTGTCCAATGATATATCACTACATTGGCATTTGTACTTGGTTCCTGTTTTAAAATAGTCCACTACCACTAATCATATTTATTACCAATCAATTTAGTCCTTCTGGGCACTGCCCAATTTAAATTAAATGGGCAGGCACATAACTGTTCCACTTACCCCGGACACTATGAAGCAAGTTTTCGGGAAATTATTGTGTAGATTTATAACCACAACAGTTCATCCTACCTTTCTGGCGATGATATGATGATCTTTGCCGATGGATCAGTACGTTTTAATCTAGCTGGTGCCGGGTTAAACACGCTAAATACTGAGGTGAATTTATATATCCCTCTTGGCAGGGACGCTTCTGTCTCCCAGGTGAAAATTGATGCAATTTTGAGAGCACTCTATGTAAAGGATTTGAATTGCAGAGATCATCGTATCTTGCTCCTTTATAAAACAGTCAGGCTGTTGTAAAGGTAATTGACTCAAATTCTGTTTCATTGAAACTTATTTTTGTGAAAAAAGATTTGGGTAACAAGGAATTGTGGGTTTCTTAAGGAATTTAAGTTTTCCTGGACACAAACTTTTAGTATTTCCCTATTATTCCACTGGATATTTTGTCACAATTTTCCCGATTATAATGTTCATGGTAAACTGTCTTATTTTCCTCAAATAGTCTTTTCAAAGGGCATAGAAGTAAAATCGTTGGCACTGTGTTCGTGTTGCTTTTGGTCAAACATGTTTAATTATTCTACTGACCAGGAGATGGCATCTCTGTTTGTAACTAAAGCCTTCGATAATATAGTTTATCAATCTTGTTATAATCTTGAATAATCTCTTACAACACAGGTTATTTTAATGATAAAGTACACTTTATTCGCAAGTGGTGAAGTCATATCGGATGCTTCCCCGAAAGTTTATTTCCAGCTCACATGGTTTCCCGCTAATGTTGTTCCGATGTTAAATTTCTGTTCACGTATATAACTGTTTTTATACCTAAGTGACCATTTCCTGGACTTTTGTCTGGGTCGTTTTTATTTCTTGATGGCCACTACTTGTGCCTCCATGGATCGGACTTCTCTTATACCTTCTAAGTATCTATTGAAGTTAGAAAGACAATCTCTCGATACTACAGATTTTCCTTTCTCAGGTATGGACATTGTCAAGGTTCATCAATGATTAAATAAAAACTAAAGTGAAACTTCACACAAAGCAAGTAGTGCAATACTCGTTCCATTGTAGATCATTGTTCTCTAAGATATCTAAATGTAGAGATGCTACTGTCATCATTGTCTGTATGGTCAATTAAGAGCAACATTATCACTTATCTATTAAAATTTCACATCTCTCTTAATTTAACACGATATCTTAGAATTATGTTATGATCACCTCAATCATCTTACTTAGCTTAAAGAATTGAATTATGAAAAATTGATTTATTATAGGTTGCGCCATCTATTGCTGAAGTTTTGATACTATACTCTCAAAAGATTGTCTCTTTTCCCTCATATGGATTTTAGTCAAATCAAATACATCTTAGTTAAGTTCAAGAAACTAATGCAATTCCAATTCCTCGCGGCATAACCAGAGAAGCACACGATACACTGAGTAAACTGCAATTGTTGGAATTTCTGGGACCTCTGTTTATGTTAAAATCGTTTCTGTGTTATTTTGAACACAAGTGACCGACTGTTACTTCTTTCTGCAGTAGGTCAAGTTTGGTATGATACTATTCTATTCATAAACAACTAAGATCCTTAACTACTTGGGCTTTAGTGGTGCATCTTTATAATACGAATTCGAAAGATTTTAAAATGAGTTGATAGACTCATTTTAGAATGTTTTAAATTGGTATAAAGTTCCTCTTGTACATAATAAATCACTCATCTGTTACTCAAAACTTTAAAATACTGTCTTCCTTTCATTAAGAAGCCAATTATAACTTGTTCTGTTTAAGGTCACAGTTGAAGTAGTCAGTTGCTCATCCCATCAATTTCATTACCACCTGACTAATTTCAATAAATGTATATTTTTGATACCATACGTGTGTCAAACCTCCCAAGCCGTCAAACGACCTGACATATTCACATTGAATTTATTGCTGAAGATTCTACCCTAACTTTATCATTCAGTTTGCAGCAACCAATAAAAACTGCAAGTCATAATAATCCGTGTCCCTTTATTTTTTCTAAACTCCCTTAAAGCCGCATGGTTTGAAATTCCTTTTGAAACATAATGTATGTAGTCAAGTTCCATCAGAAGTTACTCGTAACTCTCTTAGTTACTCGTAACTCTCAATTAGATGTTATTTTGTTACTAAATATACCAACCTTCATAGAAAGCTAGTATAGAGTCGCGAACAGCTGATTATGTTTAACATTTTCTCGTAAAGTATACCACCGACCGCAAATAATAGGGAAACCTACCTTTTAACCTTACTTTTTTAGAAAACTGTTATAGCTTAAAGTAAGTCACCTCAGTGCCATCTCTGATTCGATTCCTAAGCTACATTTTATTTTACAAGCCAACTATTAATATTAGAAGTAGGTTAACATCGGTCATAAATTAGAAAAAAAAATTATTTGCTCAATGTTTACGTATTGATTTAAGAGCACGTACATAAAAGCTCTCATACGACACTACACAAATATCAAGTTTTTCCATTTTCCACCACCATTTTCTCAGTATTTATTTTGGCAAATATGTAAATGTAAACAGTAAATAATACAGAAGAACTATCAAAATTTTGAATTTATGTTTGTACACACTCTATATACAGTGCACACATATAAACAAATCAACAGAAAGTTCTTGAGACTTTATTCGTTCTGCATGCTTTTCGCTCGTTATTGTTGTTGGGGAAAATAAATATTTGATCATTTTTTTCATGTTTATAAAAAAAAGGAAATTAACTTTTTTTTTGCTTTTATTCTTAAGTCCTTTTTCATAGTACTATGTAGCTACAAAAAAAAAAGGAAAATGGAAATTTCTAATATGTAAATGACTCAATTAAATCGAGTTGAAGAAAAAAGATTTTAATGTATGTGTATGGATGATGAACCATATGTTCTATGATTTGGAAATTTTTCCAAGTGAGTGCTCTTATGGAAGTCTATTAATTTTTATACAAATGAAGTTTTTATGTATCACAGATATACAAATATATAGATGTCTGTTTTCCTTTAATGTTAAATAAAGGCCAATGACACTAGTGATTAGCTTCTGATAGTTAGAAAAGTTAATTTCCGGAGTCAATCCAAATTTAATCTAGCTCATGGACACCTATATGGGTATAGGTCCATTGTGATACCATTGGACTCACTTCTTTTTTCTTTTGTAAGACCTGCTGTTTTGAGCAAAACTCCTAGAGTCGCTTATCTTCAACAAGTTAGAATTCCAACCTAAATTTCAACATCAACTGTAAATACAGCATTATCCTTCTATCTTCTGAATCACCACGAGTAGGTTTTTATGTTTTATCCAAAGTATTATCCATTGCTAGGCACCACTTTTCTCTCAAACGCTTCATCTTTCAAGTCTATCCTTCAATCTATCCAAGTTTTTGTTATTTTTATATGCCTTCGGTCGAAACAAACGGTAATCAAACAGAACAATGGCTTGAAACTTATTTGTCTATCCAACAATTTGTCGCAGCAGACTCACACTTTACTATTTAGTTTGGTTTATCTTTTTTTCAACGAAAACTACTACCACAATTTCCAAAACGAAAGTTCGCTATATCCTAACATTGTCAAGTTTTGTCAGTTCGTCCATTAGGACAAAACGATTTTTTTCCGAGTGAATTAAAACATCTTTAACAAACTCTCTCAAATGTTGCCAAGTAATTTAAGCTGTTTGTTGTCTGATATTGTCTTTATGACAGGTGACGGCCCATAGGTTAATTCTGGCAGTTGTTAACGATAATAATTTAACGGCGTCTCAACTGAGACCTTACGAATTATTTAATACGTACTCTACGCTATAACCGGCAAGGTAGAAACAGCTTATTATGTACCATTTCCTTTCAATCCTCCTAAACCCAAAATATTGCCTTAATCTATACTTTTTCATCGTTTGTGCCGTTTCATTCATATAAAGCCTTTATTCTAGACTTTCAAACTCAGTCAAATTCATTATATTTCATTATCTATGCACAGCCTACAAATTCATTCCAAACACTCTATAGTATGGCGTGATCGGTAGTATTAACCTCACGAACTTCTTCTTTGAGCCAATTTTTCACAAGTGGTTTACTGAATTTCACTGTGGTAGCTCGAATTACGCAAAGCATTCAAATGTAGTCAAAATTAACGATCAATAACGATAACGTGTCGAATAACAGCGAAATAGTCAAGAAGATTTATATCTCTCCAGCTCCATCGATTAGGCTTTCAACTAGCCCAATATTTTCCAATCAAAAGTGACTAAAACTATAAATCTTCATTCACACAAACTTCCAGATTTTACCACTTGTGGCCTCTTTCACTTTTAAAATATGAACAGTAAAAAAGAAAAACCGACATAATTCATGGTTCAAATGAGGTTGCTAAAATTCGTTAATCACTTGGCTGACTGTCCGTATCGAACCTCCAATTAAGAGTCACTAAAGATATCTGCTCCTCAAACATGGTAGTCTTACCTCTTTGAAATAAACAGCTTCCATTTTGAACAGGTGTACACACAATTACATTTCTCCATGCTGAAACGTTTTAAACGTTGATGTATGATAATCGAACTAACATCTCGTCGTTTGGCATACCCATATCAGCTTCCTCAGTTTTTACCTCGAAATCACCTTGGAAATATTTGATAAGCAATGATCTTAACTTTTCACTACTTGCTGTCTAAGGGCGTGCTTTTTACCTTTTGACTGGCCATATTTTTAATTTAATTTTAAAAATCCAGTGATTATCAATCGTGAATATCATTGCCAGACAAGAACAGGTTTCCTTATTTCATTCCCACTGCAACTAAAAAACTTCCTGTGTTCTGTTGACAGATTTCTTGATTTGACTTTTCGAAATAACCATACACAATAATTGATTCATTACTGCCAGCTTTAAAACATTTGGATACTTTGAAATCCTCGTATTTTTAAATTATTTATTATTCCAAAGTCAAAATACCATTCAACTTGATGTTAAACTGCCTCACCTATTTGACAAGTTAAAGCATTACCTTTTGGAATGTCCTTGGTATCGTTACTATTATTCGGCAACAGTCCTTGCCTGTATATTTAAAATTATTCATATTTCGAAACAAGTGGTTTCGCTTCTTAAGAAATTGTGTCGTTTCTTTAAATACGTTCCACTAAAGCAGTTTCTGAATTGTCAACTTACAGTTAAACCCGTTTTAAAAATATCTACCTAGAGACTTGATTGAGTAAACTAGGTACTACAAATAAGTAAGTATTTTGTAATCAGTCCGGGAATCCGTTTAATATTAAAAAGTGCTGGAATTTGCTCCAAAATAAACTATATCGTTTGTTGAAATACGTTCCACTAAAGCAACAGTCTTCAAACTAACAACTTCGAACTAAAACTCCTGTAATACATTCCACTTCCGGCATTTAATTGTACAACTTTACTGTATTATTATATTTCAAAAAAGAACAAGATATTTATATAATAATATATATATACATATAAACACAAATACTTAAGCGTGGAATTTAAAATATTCAAAGAAGAATCCTGGGAGCTGTCTGTCAATTCAAAATTGATTGTCAGTTTTTGACTATTTAAAATTTCTAATCAAACATACTGTCATATTTGTTACAAATAATATTTACAAATATTTAATTTCCAATAGGTTCCACATCTACGTACCGTACTTCGGATACTATAAAATAATTGAAATTCGTTCGACTATATACTGTATGTAATTTATTCATGTTGTAACGAAACGTTTAGTGATTTTGTAAGCAGATGGTAAGCTTTGTTTACATCCAACACAATTAGGTTCCACAAATAAGTATTCATTAGTTGTAAATATAATGGTTTTATCTATGCTACATTTCTAATCAAAAACATCTCGTGATAATTGTTACATATTAAATTTACAAATATTTAATTTCAGATAAGTTCCACAGCTATATATCGTACTTCTGACACTGTAAACTACTTGATATTCGCTCGACTTTATACTGAATTAAATTTTTTTACGTTGAACCGAAAAGCTTAATGATTTTGTAACCAGATGATGAGCTGGTTTACCTCTTATACAATTAGATTCCACAAATAAGTATTCATTTCGGAACTAGTTCAGCTATGGTACATTTCTAATCAAACATCTTTTGTAATAATTGTTACAAGTTAAATTTACAAATATTTAATTTCAAATAGGTTCCACAGCTACATATCGTACTTCTGAAACTATACACTAATTGACATTCGCTTGATTATATACTGAATACAATTTGTTAACGTTGTAATGAAACGCTAAATGATTTTGTACCAGATGATGAGCTGGTTTACCTCTTATGCAATTAGATTCCACAAATAAGTATTCATTTCAGAACTAGTTGTAAATATAATATTTTCAGCTATGCTACATTTCTAATCAAACATCTTTTGTTATAATTGTTACAAATTAAATTTACAAATATTTAATTTCAAATAGGTTTCACAGCTACATATCGTACTTATAAAACTATAAACTAATTGATATTCACTCGACTATATACTGAATACAATTCGTTAACGTTGTAACGAAACGTTTAATGATTTTGTAACTATATGGTAAGCTGGGGTTACCTCCAATACAATTAGGTTCCACAAATAAGTATTCATTTCGGAACTAGTTGTAAATATAATGGTTTTGGCTATTCTAAATTTCAAATCAAAATACGTTTTATCATATTTGTTTCCTAAATTAAGTTCCACAAATATTAAAAATTAAAATAGGTTCCACATATACACATCATACCTCAGAAACTAAAATAGTTGAAATTTGCTCGACTGTATTCTAAAATGAAATTCGTTAGCGTGTAACGAAACGCTTAGTGATTTTTTAACCAGATGGTAGTAATCTGGGCCTACCTACAATACAATTTTAATATTCTGTCAAGGCAAACACAAATGGAAAATTATTTTTTTTATAATTTTCTTTTATTCGTTATGTTATGTTAATAAAAAAAAAATACAATTTTCATTGTGCAAAATCTAAAATGTAATTAAGATCTTCTTCATACTTTTTGTTTGTCTTTTTTTTACAGACATAGATTCGAGAAAGGTTGGAGGTATGAAAGTACTGTCTAACTTTTAATTTTGTTTTTGATGATTTTTCCTCGCTCTGATTATTATTTTTCCTTTTGTGTTCTTATTCCTCGCGTGTTTTTTTTCATTTGTTTTGTTTTTGTATTTCTTACTTAGTAGGAAAAATGTATTAAATTAAATAAAACACAAGAAAATTTTGTTTTCCTTGTACTTTTGTTGTAGTTTTGTCTTGTTTTGTTGTATGGCAGCGAGATTAATTATGATTAACACATTGTGGTCCTGGTGACTTTTCATTTAGTTTGTGTATATTGAATTGTATATGTATAAAGAGGTAAAGGGGAAGGAGGAGTATTTTGGTGTCACCAGATGTTTACTTAAATTGTGTTCTTTACGTCTTTACCCAACTTTTATGTACATATAGATCGTTAAAGAAGTTGATTTAGCATTTTAAATTCTAGACATGTGTATTGAGTCTAACACAAGTCGTGGAAATACATTTGCCGGCAATGTATATAGTACATAAGATAATATTATTTTTATTTATGATTATATCTTGGAATTAAAGAAGAAATACTACAATTTGGAATCTGGAAAACTCGCACGCGCCAAGGACGAATTTTCAGCTAAATGTCATTCAATTCAACGTTGAATGTCAGCCAATTGAGATCTTTTACTGAATAAAAACTACTTTAACACCCAAAACAAGGTTTTATGGGCCATCCTAAAGGTGACGTTTAGATTTAGTCGTGCAACTTATCTGGCATTAACATTATTTCTGGTTTACTTCCGACGTAATAAAATAAACGTGTTTGCGGCAGACAAATTGAGCTAACATCCATCGATATCGATTTACATCTACTGTTTCGTTCTCTTTCTATAACCGCTTCAACCAGTCCATTGGTATCTCTTGCACGGCAAGAGATACCAATGGCGATGAACGGCATGTTGACGATTTCTCACTGTTACGTTCTCAACATAATATGCACGGTGAGTTAACACAACTGAACGACTATTTTCAATGTACAAGAAGTGATTCATGATTATAATTGTATACCGATATAAAAGATTGCGCACCCATCTGAGTATATAGTATACAATTGATGAAAAACCTCACGCCAATACTATATTTGCTAGAGGAACATGATATGGAGCAACTACCAAGTCAAAATGCAGCTTAACGTGGTAAGTCATTTCCAGTGTAAGCTCATGTCAAAAAACACATTTTTTAACTGGCTAGAACTGAAGAAGGTACCATACTCAATGTCATAAAGGAAGGAGCTCTCTATCATCTATAGTTCATCAATGAGGGACCAATTTCGTTAATCTCATTATGCCAGATGACATTTGTATCGCTCAGGACCAGGTAGAATCGTTAGTAACACGTTCCATTTTCAAAGAACGCGCACACCATACTTGTAAGTAGAACTCGGGGCATATATACTATCGGTAGGCTTTTGCATTTGGTACAGTAGAGGCTACTAAGCCTCATATATCAAAGATGGAATATTAAAATGCAATATTTGGACATTCTAAATCATATAAAAAAATCCTTGATGTGAGAAACATAAGAGATAAATCTTCCGATTTTCCGAAAGATTTCCAATTTTCAGATAAATTATTGGAGAAGTTACTGGCTACTGGTATGTTATACAGTATTGTTAAACGTAACTCCTCCTCACTTTTAGCAGGAGGCGACTACAATTCAAAACACCAACAGTGGGGATCAAGTTTGACAACGACAAGAGGTCAATAAAAAAAATCATATGTCAATGAACCTTAATAATCCAATTACCTCCAGTGAATGTAATATAATACCAGGTCTTTACCTTTCATCCGAACAATCGTCCGTATTAGTAATACAATGACTGATAAACATAGCACCAATATCAAACTTAAGACCAAGTACGATATAGATCAAACAGTTGAAGAACTTTCAAAAAACGAATGATAAAAATGGTATGATATCACCTTACCATATAAATCAACCCTGTCGGCATATTCAATACCATTAAATAAAAGTAATGGCCACTAGACCAGAAATAATGAGAAAAGCGTTGGGAGATTATTTTGAAATAATATTTCGCAGGGCATACATTGTTGCAAGAGTTGTGTCAAGACTAGTGGTATGCCTTTTGTAACTTACTAATTCATTGTAATACATAAAATCCGTTACTTTCCAATTCTAGAAGGTCCTTCAAATAATATTAATATCAAAACAAGATTAGACACTAACAGAAATTACATCTTACATAATAGATGGAAATTGACAAACAGCCCAATATGTTTATAAGTAGTCAAATAATCATTGGTGAAATTGTCATTGTCATCTGGTGACCCCTACATAATTCGTTACGATTTCTATTAAATTGATTACCAAGGATTTAAAATTTGTTTTTACCTTTCAGTGACTCTTAAACACTATTCCAGGCCCACAATGTGTTAACAACCAACATTCATTTTGTATTCACACAAACAACATAGATGATTTAGAATTCCTTTTATATTATTGACAGTTGTTGATTTATTTTTTGAGTAAACTTAATTCTTCTGCCAACCTAGGAGCTTGTAAGTTGTAAGGTGGTTTTGAGGTCATACATTTAGAAATGTAGAGAAGTTTTTTTATTTTAAAATCTTTAGTTGATTTTTGTGTCAAATCTATTATATTATGATTATTATGTTGCATGCTGTATATGGTTCGTATATATAGTAACATCCATTAGCTAATTAATGAAAAAAATTCATACATATTCATTACTCGTAGTTGAAAAGTTTTATATAGCAGCTGCGTGCAGTTGGATATACTCTCGTTATGTGTAACTATTCATAATATATATATATATATATATATATATATATATATATATATATATATATTGTATATATTTGTATATAACCTGGAGTGTTTACAAAATTGCAGTATAACGTGCTTTTGAGCGAAAAGCACAATGAAAAAACACACATAATTTGTATATAGCAAGCCATTAAAATTCAGCCTCTAATGTCTTTTCCGTTCTTTCATCTCCATCGCTTCTTATTATATTAATCATAAAAAGCTTGATTTTCTTGAAGCTATCAGCCAGTACATGATAAAGCTCTATTCGTGTGCGGAACGGGAAAAATCGATAAAACCATTATCATAAATTATTTTATCTTACATTTATTTTAAATTAATAATCTACAAAAAAAACTATATACAGGACCTATATAAATATACAGGGTGATTCATTGAACTGGAGTTTTGTTTTATAGTCAACAGTATAATGTATATAAAATCGATGTAAACTGGTTTATTTACAAAATTAGTGTATATACTAATTTCGTGTTTATTGGACCATGTTTATAGGTTGATCCACCCTGTCAAAAAATCTCGAATTATTTAAACAACAAAATAAAACAAAATTTGTTTGTGTTGTCTTATCTGTATTAAAAAAAATAAAAATGTTTACGTTAATCATTGAACGACACTTTGAACTTTCTCAATTTTGGAAATTTAGACGAAAAGTCGAAAAGCATGATGATGATGTGAAACGTTAATGTTGTTTAGCATAAAATCGATTAAAAATAAAAAATAAAAATTTTATTTATTTTTGATGGTTTAATGATGTTGACTGAAGATACGAGGAACGGTGTCAAACGGAAATTTTGGAAATGAAAATGGTTCGGCAGAAGAAAATCATTAAAATTCGTTTAGAGACACAAAATATAAATCAATCAAATGTGGTTTGACCAGGGGCATCATAAAAATGAATAGGTTGTCTAAAATATACATACCTGCCTAGTTTTACCGGATGTCATTACATAGTAGAACGACGTTAGCCATAAAAGTAGATTGGATGATTTTGACTGAGCATCTTAAGATTAGTAGTCCTATATAAGTAATTCTAGGCATCTCTCGCTTAATAAAAACAACGTCACGCCTTGGGTCGACTAAGGCCTTACAACCGATTGACGTGAAATTTTAAAGACAGAGGCGTACTTATCGTACATTAGAATTTCCATGTAATATGCATCATAATGCAGCATCATAACAGTATACTGATCAACGGAGTATAGTAGTCTCATTTATGCCTTTTTGTGATAATTTCACTAAATAATTACCCAAAGTTAGTTAAGTCCTCAAGTAAGCACAATTGTCCATCCTGCAAGTTCTGGAAATTATTCCACATCTCAATGTCATTAGGGAGCTCGCGATCCAACCTACATAAACTTACAGATTAAGAACACCTAATCGTGATTTTTGCTCACCCCATGAATCAAACCAGAAACCCCAGTACGTTACTTCCTCTGCCACGAGTGTGACATAAAAAAGTAAGTACTTCACGCTTGTCGAACAATGCATCGGGTACAAATGAGGTACATGATTACAGGACTATATACCCATATTTTGAAGATTCCCACAGCCCTCAAATTTAGAAGGATCCTTAGAAATGCAGGGTAGGTTTATGATTATTAAGAATTACCAACCATTTTGACACTCATTTCGGTTAACCGGTTACTATAGTCCAATTAACATGTTACCCTCTGAGTTTTCTAAAGAGAGTGCCGTCTTTCAAATTATTTCTTCTCCGTTGTTTGTGCCCTGTTTTTGTATGCATTCTGACATCAGGAAAGTTTCATACTTTAATGTCAAAAGGTTCTAAGAGTTATAAGCTGTATCTACCAAAAAATGGCATGTTATTAGACGTATATCATGCAGTAGCTCGCTCATTGATAACACACCATCATAATACTACCCTATTATATAATGTGGATTGTTTTCTACTCTCTCCATGGTTGTCATTATTACAGCTATCAGACCTTTTCCACTCAAATCGTTCACTGGTACAAACCGATCAACAATTTCTTTAGTTTTGAACTCACCGTGGAGATAATGATTACCTGAGAAAATGTTTATCTAATACAAAATGGCGTATTTTGGGATCCCCAGGTGAGTAACGTTTATTGAAACACCCAATTTTGTAATTTTATCTCAAATAATAAACCAACAAAATAGCGCTATGATTGCATTTCAACATACCGAGTCATTTATAATCTTTGTTTTTCCACTTTTATAAAAATCAATTTTTATAAAAGTTCATCACTCCTCCTTATTTTGAGCTACCTTAATACAGTGATTAATATGAATCCTCTAACATGAGAAACCATCAATCACAACAACTCAATCAATCAAAAATATTATTTTGAACGCATGTTATAAATTTACATAATTATTGGTAGTTAGGACGTAGCCTATAAAAATTAGAGCTTTTATTAAAAGCTTTTTGCAAACATAATTAAAACAAACAAAATTATGAAAGAAAATCAATAATCTAATAATTTATTTTTCATTTTCATTTTCTTCCATCGTTTTAAAAAAAAAATAATTTTTTCTGCCCCAGCCAAATGTTGAAGAAAAAGGAGCCCGTCTACCAAGCGATTTGGGCGGAAAATACCGATTTCGACGAAGTGCTTATATCGCCTGTAATGCTGCAGGATCATATGCCCGATAAGGTGTTAGCCGCATTAAACAAGGTAAGTGTATTTCTTCTATACAAAAACAAATTTTTATGTTCATGTTATTTTGTTTATGTTATTTTGTTTTTGTTATCATCACTAATTAATTACTCTTATTGTTTTTTTATTAATCCTTTTTTTACCAACACAATATTTTAAATTGAAAAATCCCGAAATATTTTCCTTTTTTTTGGGTTTTTATATTTTGTTTTTACAACAAAAAAAAACCAAATTGAGAAAAGCTATTTTTGGAACAAAAAAAAACTTACTATGATTTGAATTTGTTTTTGATTTTTGGTTTAACTGTTTGACTTATTTATTTGTTTTATTTGTACGTTTCTTAGAACTTAGTTTTGTTGTTTTATTCTTAATACTTTTCGTTTTGTTTTTTTGTTATACCTATATAATAAATGTAGTTTTTATATTTTGTTAGATTAGAAAAGTTTAGTTTATTTGTTTATCAAAATTCTGTTGTTTTATGATTTTTTGTTTATTATTTTGTTATTTGACTCCATTTATAGTTAATTAATTATTGTTATTCGTGAGTTAAATAAGCTATATAGTGACATAGTCACGAACTACATATTTTATTATATTAATTCACATAAAACACAAATATTGTTGTTATACTCGTTATAATGTGTATGGTTAATAAATAGCAAAGTTATTTATATGAACTATTATAGTTAGATTAATTATTAAATGCACACAAACACACACAAACACTGTAAATATATGTACGTATAGTGTGTATTATGTTAAATTGATAGTTATCACGAAACACATGGTGTTTATGTAGTGTTAAATTTTATTTATATATAATCATGTATAGTGTCATTTTGACCGCGAAACAAGAACCTTGGAAGTCCAGAAGGTTTTAAGAGTTTCAGCAAACGTATCACATTTCAATAGGTAACATTATTCGTACGAACATTATAGCCTCACCGTTAAACCATAATTATCTTCATGAGGTTGTAGTACGAAGCGACTGAAAAAAATATCAGGTATCGTCACACCAACAATGAAGCTGAACCACACCTGTCTATTTTACATTTTACTTGTACTGTTTGCTGAATTACTGAATCATATCAGCAACTGCTTCGAAGTGTTTATATATGGTTCCAAATGATTAGATGGATCTATAGGTGTATATTGGATCTATAAGTGAGTATGCATAATGCTGTTCGAGGTGCACTCGAATTCGTGGTCTTCTGGATCATTCAATAATTGCAACCGATCCGGGCTGAAACATACTGATAATGTTCAGTTTTAACGGGTATTGACATATGGAATGCACATAATAACTAAATGAGTTGGACTGGAAGATAGTCCGTTACTAAGTTTAGCTGACTAGCAGCTTAGGAAGTCTCTTCTATTTTACCACAGACGAGCTTCAAGGGTTCGTCTTGGCATTTCTTAATTCGTATTTCGACGTATTGATTTTCTAACAGCAATCCTTATTTTCTGTAGTTTTTGTTCCGTCACTGAGGCTCAATTTGTGACATCCCCTCAACTTGCGGATGTCGGTCTGATTTATGTATTTTAGCACCCTGCATAACTCCATGCTAAACTATGACATGGATTCTAAACTCAACAAGGGATCACTCACAACAAGGTGTTCATTCACATCACCGATCGTAATCGGATTGTGAGCAATCCCTTTTGCATCCTGTCCTTATCGTGAAACCAGTATCTCCTGCTCCAAGTGCCGCATCTTTAACCACTGCGTCATTTAGGCGATTTTCTTCGAATATTCTGGTTTTGTTTTGCCCATGAAGTTAAACAAAACTTTCTCGAAAGCATGCTTTGAAGAATAGTGTTGGATTTCTTAAAAGCCTCCGATAGCTTGTTTACCAAGTCATTGAGTTCTTATATTAAAATAGGTGGCTTAGGAACCGGTTCCAGTATTAGTCTACCCCAAATAGGTCTAAAGGTGTTCCAATCATTTTTACTCCTCATTCCTAAAGATTTTAATTTCTGAATTGTTTTGTAACCTATTCAGATCCGTAAAAGCTCGTGCTTTTGATCTACATTGGGTCTCCCGAATTGTTATCAACTGTCCAAGGCCACTGTCCTTTTGTATAATCAGTTATCAGTTTCCCAGATTCCAATGCCAGGCTCCAACTCTACCAGACCTTTTTTGGTCTTGTCAGCCGCCCCAAAAATTGATTCTTGAACATTTCTACGAAAAGCCTTGTCACGTTCTCTAAAAATTTGGCCTTTTTTGTACTCCTTGGTGACTCCTGCGATCTGAACTTAGTGAACTTTTATCAGGAGTGAACCTCCTGGAGGGTTTCCGTCCTTTTGTTTTGTTATTCAGGATGTCCATTCCATTATTTTGTTTTCCTTTTCAGTCCTCTTCGTCAACGAAATGTCGTTGATTATTTGAACTTACGCTACTTTGGAGACGAGGCATAAAAGACAACGTCCCATAGCTGGTTTTACAATATTCTAAGACAATATTGTATCTGGTTCTAGAAACCAATACAAAATTGATTTCAGTAGTGGTAACCACATGTTTGAAGGAGTAATGAGATTCAAGTATCTCTCTTAATACTCACGATAATAGTATGGGAGAGGATATCAGGGTTCACTCGATTGCCATTGCCATTTGGGCTTTATATTCTATATCAAAATATCTTGCAAATGCGGATAAACTGAAATTGTACAGAGTGTTGATCAGACCCGTTATCATGTATTGATGGGCGAGTTGTACCTTGACGGATTAGTACGAAAGATGGCTTCTAACATCCAAGAGAAGAATGGCCCAAAACGCGCCGTTCATGGCACGCACCGAGTTCTTTTCAAAAATACGAGATCAGAAATTAAATAAGAATTTCTGATATTGTGCATGAAATTAGTCGGCAGCGACCTCGCCGGCTCGGTTACCTTCTGCGTGCTGATTCGAACCGAATAATACATCGATCTTTAAAGGGAAAGCCGTGTTTCGGCGAAGAGGTCTACACGATGGCTACACGGCATAGATAGCGATCTGACGTCTTCTAATTTTCTAATTGTCTAACCACAGTATGAAGAGCTGACTCGTGATCGAAACCGATGGAGCCAGATTGTAAACCCTGTAAAAAAAAAGATCTGCGGACCCTTTGCGCAGTTGATTTTACTTCCATACTTTGTCCCACGAGTAGTAAGGCAAAGAAGTCTCATTTGCGCAGAGATTCGCAGCCCAGAGATACAAAATTCGGAGGGTTCCAGGTTTATAATACAACGTTATAGACAGAGATAGTATTTTCAACTGTGTTTCCTACTGATCAACAGTACGTGTGACTACTTCATCCAGTCCAGCTAGCGGTATGTTTAAGCATAGACTCATCACATTAAGCGAAGAACTAGTCGTCTGATCGCCACGTCGTAACGTAACACGAGCACTGGTCGAAGTTGTAACGCAAGGAGTTACCATGTAGTTTAATGATATATAATGATTGATTCCACCAGGCAACTGTTGTAAAACCCGATTACAAAGAACAGACAAATTTTTAACAGAAAATAAATCATCAGACCAGGTTTGTTTAAGGCAACGAACCGCCCATGTGGCTCAATGGTTAGAACACTGCGGTATGGAGCGGGAGGTACAGGGTTCGAATCCCGATACGGGCAGGATGCGAAAAAGAATTTTGAACATCGATCGTCTGAGGCGGTACGATCGGTGGTGAGAATGAACTCATCTGAGACCCAGCTAGAATCCGTGTGCTGTCCGATATTCCATGTCAGGACTATAGGCTGGCATGGAGCTTTGCAATGTACAGATGTTTTTTTTACGTAAATCGGACCTGTAGCTGGAACATACATTAATATAGTGGGAAGTCACAATGGGCCATTAGTGCCTGAGTGACAGACAACACTACAATAACAACAAAAACAAAAAAAGGCAACAATCAACCGAAAAGCAATGTTATATAAATACTCAACATATTGAATTCTTCATCTCATTACATCTTCATAATACTTTCAAATTTGATAGACAGATTCCAATTTAGAAGCTGGGGCACGTTCAATGAAGCATCGAGTGGAATGGATCGTTTCTTTGATCTAAAGCTAGTAGTAAATAGGTAGACCAATACTGGTGGATTGTTACTGGTCATTCATACAAATAGCCAGTTATACATGTATTAATCATTTCAGCGTTGATATGACCATCGATATTGACACGCTACCACCACCAACATAGAATAATAACCCTCCATTTGCCGTTCGTGTTCGAATGAACCCAATTCTAAAATTTAAATAGCATAATGAAAGCTTAAAAATTGTTATAAAAGATTATTTAATTGTAAAATACAAAAAAAAATCTGAAATCAATCAACCATAATCATCACCACCTCCAACACCACCACCGACCCTCATGCCACTACTTTGTGAAACAAAAGAAAAATGTTTAAAACAATAATCCAATTTGCACAGTTAAATTTTTCCGTTTCTCTCACAACACATTAATTTTCATTTTTCCAGTTTTTCTTCTACTTTGATATATTGAATTTCCCATTACAACATTATTAGTACTTGTGTCATTCATATATCCAAAAGCACATAATACCGATATACATAGTTAGTTTATATACTGACTTTCGAGAAATGGGCAACGGCGTCCGAAGGACGAGGGATATATATTATATTGAATCGAATTATAAAAGTTCATCGTTGTGCAGAATTTGTTGTTGTTGGGAAATGTACCATTAGCACGCGTGCTTGAAAATACAATAAACAAATAAAAGTTTTCGATGGAACTTAGTTATCGCACTTATCCCGAAGCTAAATCGGGGAAAAAAAAGTTTTGGTTTTTCAATTTTTTTGTAGGTCTCGCATTGTTGTGCTTTTTTAAAATATTTAATAGGAAATTTTTAAAGCTTTTTGTTATGCAAACATATATATGATATTATAATGTGATAATGGTACTTAAGTTGATATTTGTGTCATGACGGGGGATTTTTCCTATTTGAGTTGATTTTTATACAGTCGCCCAATCGGTAAGTTTCCATTAAGTGTAGTTCGGTTGACAGTGTTACGGTACTCAAAACTCTTGAAACTTTTGCGTTCTTTCAGACAAAATTATCGGGATGGTTAAAAGAGCATATTAACAAAAGAGGAGTTGACTGCTTGACTACATTGTATCTCATAATTTTGAAGGGTCGTTGCGAGCCAATATTTATGATGATTTCTATACGATTGATATCAGTTAGTGCTCAATGATCCTTAAAATTCCCTAATTTGAGAATCACAAATGACATTCTTTCAAAAGAAGTATTTCTGGGCTTGCATCTCTAGCAAGCTATTGTTAGCGCTAAACAATCCACTTCCAGTTCACTCAAGTTAGCAAACTAATGTTAAACAAATGTTCTTGGAACTCTGATCTTAAGAAAATCCAATAAGTGACTCAAATAAAACTTAATTTCTCTATACTAGATCTAAAACTGCTGGATTCATGAGGTTTTTCAAGCTGAAATATATCCTGGGTATCCTTGATGAACTACTAGTCATTCTGGCTATATCTATCAGCTTCCCAGATGATCTGATTTTTACAGTTGCTGGGAAACTTATGAACATACGAATTATTGATGAACTGTATACTTATATCAGATTGCTGATTTTTTTTCGTTATGTTTTATTTGGGTGCCGGGCAGACTTTTAGACTGTCCTAGCTCCTTGTAACTGTCAGAGCTCCTGCACCCAACGCGCGATTCTTCAAGTAAGGGTTGATAGCTGCCTTAAACTTGTGCATTGTCTTAGTATAGACCTGTTACATTGATACGAATTCCCTCGTTCCTTAGAGTGACTTAGTGGTCTTTACTATAGTCCCTAATTTTAGATAGCTATCTGGAAGAATCATTTTTCATTATTTGCAAATGAAGGTCTTTTGAAAATTATTGTAGATTAACCTCCAAAATCATTTACTTCTATTTATAAGTTACTAGTGTTTCCTATGTGAACATAATACCACTTGTTCGATGGCCTGCTGTAACTACTACTTGCCATAGAATTCATTTTGCGTCATATTACAGTACTGATATATATTGGAATATGAAATGAACTAAGAAGCTAGCTTCAAGGAACATTTTTGCTCATACTCTAAAAAGGTCCATGATTATTCGTGGTAATTGAAAAACAACTAACCTGTCCATTTTTTTCAATCACTCTTTAAGTACATTTATACCTACTAACAGTTTGCCGACTAAAATTGAATTCTACAAGTCTTTTAATGTAATGTTTTATAATAAGGATTGAGGAAAGACCTCACTGGATCAGAGGTCATTCAAAAGTCTTTGAACATGACATTGCTATATCCAAAGCGCTGCGAATGAACACCAAACGGTCGGTTGTGAAGCGGTCCAACGTTGTAGGTCTAAAAAATTCTCAAAAAATGATCTTGGTTGATAGAACTATGGTGCTGCTAGCAGTCAGCAACCGCAAGTTGAAGCTATTCACTGGTTACCATATGTAGGTCATATCCAGTTCACCCGACGGTTGCCGGTTTCGCGAGTCAGAAATGGCATATAAGAACTATATCATATGCCATTGCGTAGTTATTTTCCGAATGAATATCGTCGTTCCCACTAATTAAAGTCTGAATATATGCTGGACGTCTACTGCATAATGTGTCTACTGCATAAATGTGTACTGCATAAATGTGTCTACTGCATAAATGTGTACTGTATTTCAGACTCAAAGTATATTACTTTTTCACATTGTGTAATGGAAGGTTTAACAAATCTCAACTCATGACCATCTCTTAATTGTTCAAGAGTATAAAAAATCCGTTAGCTTTCATATGAACTACATAGTCTCTGATAATCCAGTTTCGTTTAAAACTCGATATTGAGGTTAGCTTATGTTAGGATAGCTGTTCTGATATATCGCCATTCTTTCTCTTTATAACTATCCTGTGTCTTAGGACAATAATCATGTGAGTAAACTCCAAAACTGTCTGCATGTTTTATTATAGACAGTATGGTCACAGACTTTGTACAGATCGATATCTTCGCTTACTATTTAGTTCTACGCTTTTGTATTTAAAGTGATTTTCTATTAAAGGAGTATGACAAAAACATTTCTATGGGCCTAATGAAACAAAAAATAAATAGAAAATCAGAAACGCCCATTCACATTTTTTAATCAATCCATGCATTTTTTGATAAAAAAAAGAGAAATAAGATAGCGAATATGAAATATGTTAAAAGAGACCAACACTATTTAAATATTATTTTTACAAACCAATACACGCATACTTTATATTTTGTATATTGTATCGTCATTTTGTGCTGTTTTGATTATTTCAGTAAATATTTTCTGGCTTGCAGAAAGCGAACTAGGATAGTTCTATATCATACGGTGATTTTCTCTTTCCATCATTTGAACTTGAAACAGATGTTGTCTATTCATCTTTTATTTAAATTTTGAGAACCAGAAACGTCAAATTTTTTGAATTGTTTGCTGTTTTATAAATGAGTAATTAGACACAAACATAATTACAAAAGTATATTATCGTTGTGTAATTTACTTATAGTTGAAATTCAAGATTAAAGCCTGATTTCCATTATGAACAAAATACTGACACTTTAGTCAAAATAGGATAAAAAAATATATTTTAGTTATGTGAGAGAGAACTGAATTCAGTACTGAATAAATTTTTATGGTCACGAAAAAAATTATTATAGCAGTTCTGACAACATATATCAAGAGAAGTATTTTTATTCAGTACTAAAAAAAGATTTTATAGGAAAAAATGAATATGGATGTGAAATCGTTCCAATGCAGTGAACTCATATTTAAAAAGTGAAGTGATTTCTTAAATATGAAGCATTTTATAGTTGTTTCTTTATGGTCAATTCACAATTTTAACATTTCGTTTTGTGTAATTTAATTTCATTCATAGTGGAAAATGAATAACTATGTAAAATTTATTCTTTTTATATTTATTGTTGTAGATTCAAAATGTTTTTTCTCTA
Source organism: Tipula lateralis (assembly GCA_963932295.1). Taxonomy (NCBI): domain Eukaryota; kingdom Metazoa; phylum Arthropoda; class Insecta; order Diptera; family Tipulidae; genus Tipula; species Tipula lateralis. Next base: position 62,626,986 of record OZ010736.1, on the reverse strand, counting down.
TTTTTTCAATAACAAAAAAAAATTATTGGTTATATTATAAGCATCTGTCAAAATATATCCATTTAGTTTTGCTATAAAACAAAAGGAAAAGTTAAAAACGGTCTCTGTCACTCTAATATTATTTTTGATTTTTTTTTCTCGTTTTGGTTTTTTCAGTAAAATAACAGGTCATTCAATAAGTCCGAACGATAAGTAAGAAAAAAACAAAATTTTGACAAAACTTGGTTTTATTATTCAACATAGTAGCCTTCGAGGGCGATACAACGAGTATAGCGATTTTCCATCTTTTCGATACCACTTTTATAGTACGATTTCTCTTTCTCGTCAAAATAGGTCTCAGTTTCAGCAATTACGTCATCATTGGACTTAGATTTCTTTCAAGCAAACATTCTATTGAGTTCTGAAAACAGGAAAAGTCACTAGGGACTAAATCTGTAGAATATGGTTAGTGAATAAGCAATTCGAAGTCCAATTCATTCAATCGCTCGCTTCCCAAAATACAGACGCCATCTCCTTACCGGCCGACAGTTGCGTCTTTGCTCGCTTTGGTTTCGGTTCGTCGACGCAGCTGACTGTCATTTTAATTCTGGTGTAAAATTGTGAAGCCATATCTCATCCATTGTCACATATCGACGATAGAATTCCATTTTATTGTAGTTTAGCAGCACCAAACACTCCTCTGAAACATCGATTGGTTGTTGTTTTTGGTCGACTGTGACCTCACGCTGCACCCACCTTGCATAGAGCTTTCGCATACCCAAATGATCATGTAAAGTGGGTGTTTTTACCATCTGATATCTTTACAGCTATGTTTTTTATGTTTTCTGCGCTCTGCATCATTTGTGCTGGTACGACCACATTTAAATTCAGCAATCCACATCTCTACCATTTATCTCGATGGATCAGAGTTCGGATAATATTTACCAAGCCATTATTTGGTTTAAAGGTTAGTAATAAATAAAAATCATATGGAAAAAATTCTAGTTACGCCATCTATGTGTCATCCTATGAACTTATTGAATGACCTAATACTGGCAGTATTTTTTTTCATTACCCAGCATGTAGTTGCAAGTAGAGGTAGTTGTTGACGACGACGGAACTCAATAACGGTGTTATTGAGATTTCGTCGATTTCGAATTTTATTTTTGGTAAAAATTTTAATTTTCTTGCTGCTTTTGTGTTTTTGTCACATTTTGTGTATTTCGTTTTCCAATAGTTTTGTTAGTTTATTTTAATTTTAAGCTGAGTTCATACTTCGTTCATTCATTCATTCGGTAGTTTTGCTTAGACGAATCATAATATGGTAAAATTTCAGAACGATTTTGTCACGATCTATAAAAAATTCATCCCACTGACACACACGTACACATGATATGTATTTTGTTCCGAATAACATGACTTTTATTTGCTTATTTTTCAGTTTGGTGTCATGTAGTCTCTGTTTTACTCAATGTTCGTTCAGATAAAAAGTTAAAGTTAAACTATCTCTTGTGACAAAATGTTGAAACAAAAATTGTCATTTTGGAGTACTATGATTGGCCGACATTTTTTTTTTTGAATGATTGAATGAACGAAGAAATTGAAGAATGAATTGACAAAATAGTCAATGCGGGATAAAAAATATAATTTTTCTTAAAGTGCGAGTGAAATTAAAAATATTTCCAGTAAAAAAACTTTATTCAGTACTGAGTAAATTTTTATGGTTACTGAGAAAATAATTATAGCAGTACTAACAAAATATATGATGAGAAGTATTTTTATTCAGTACTGGCGAAATATTTTATAGGAAAAATAAATATGGATGACTTTTTATGGTCAATTCATAATTTTAACATTTCGTTTCGTGCCATTCATCTTAATTCATTGTGAAAATAATTGAATTTTTTTTTTCAAAAACAAAAAAAAATTGGAAATTTATTGGTTATGTTACACGCATCAGTCAAAATATATCCACTATAAAAAAAAGAAAAAAGTAAAAATCGATCTCATTCACTCTAATGGCATTTTTGAATTTTTTTCTCGCTTTGGTTTTTTCAATAAAAAATACTGACAAAATTTTTTCCATAATAGAAATCAGTCTTTATGGAAAAAATACAACCAGTATTTTTTTTTTAACCAAAAAGAGAAAAAAATCAAAAATACCATAAGAGTGACAGACCAATTTTTTCGTTTTTCTTTTTTTATAGCAAAACAAAATGGATATAGTTTGACAGCTGTTTATAACACAACCAATAAATTTCACATTTTTTTTTATTTTTCACCAATAAATATAAAAAAAAACTTACCATAATTATTCATTTTCCACTATGAATTCAAATAAATAACACAAATTTTGAAATAATTAATTTACCATAAACAAACAACTATTAAATGCTTCATATTTAAAAAATGACTTCATTGCATAGAAACGATATCACATTCAGATACATTTTTCCTATAAATATTTTTCCAGTACTAAATAAAAATACTTCTCGTGATATATTTTGTCAGTGCTGCTATAATAATTTTTTCAGTAACCATAAACATTTATTCAATACTAAATAATTAATCTTTTGTTCTGGAAATATTTTTTATTTATCTCGCACATAACGAAAAAATATATTTTTATCCTACTTTAACTATATGACAGTATTTTTTTAAAATAGAAATCAGGCTTAAGTTACTCGTTCTAATTTTTTATGATTAAATTTTTTGTTTTGAATTGACCATTTGTATTTGTTGCTTAGTAGCACAAGTAAAAAAAAATTTGTTAAATTTTTGAAATAGTAAAACATTCAGATTGTTCAACAAAAAAAAGGAAGGATAATGCTTTTATATTTATCACCTTCATTTAATTTTCCCAAAATGTTTGCTATACGACAATGACTTTTATACATCTTTTCAAATAAGTTTATGATTAAGACTGCCACTTTCACAATGTTCAAAATGTCTCAATCATCCGGTAAGCAATTACTGCTCCTTGATTGGAAAATTATTTGGTTGCCCATTATATTCCCCATGTGACCACCAATCTCATATGCACTGGGTGTGCTGTTAAAACCACCTTTGCCTCTTAAAATAGTAAAAAAAAACGTCATAAAACTCTTCTTAATATTCAATTAATTAAATTTGGGCTTGAATTATAAGCTGCGGCAGTTGGAGCCGGAGGTACCGGGTTCGAATCCCGATAGGAGCGGGGGTTGCAAAAAGAATTTTTTACCATCTGATAACGATCGCTGGTGTGAATGAACACATCTATTACCCCCTGTTGGAGTGCAGAACTCATGGGCCAACCCATCTTCCACGTCAGTACTATAGGCTGGCATGGAGCTATGCAATGTGATGATGGTTCTACGTAAATCGGACCTATAGCCGCACGTCCTCGATTTGGCTGTAATGGCGTAAGGTAGGATGTAACTAAGCGAACCGCGAAACTCAGAGGAGTGCCCTGAGTCAAAACAGATTGGAAAGATAAAAAATAAACAAACAAAGAAAGAAAACAATCTTAGTCACTCCTATTTAGCTTGATCTTTACAAACACAAACACACTTACAAATATCTCAGAATCGCTATCTAGTGACCTGAAATAACTTGTTAAGTGACACAGTTTTTAATTACGAGGCTAGCTTCTATACGGACGCTTAAAAAATAGATGATAGAGTCGGGTGTGAGGTTTTTCAAAACGAAAAGTCACTCTCCTCGTATATAAGATATTACTTTAGGAGGAAGCTAGGAGATCTGTGAATGATAGATTACTAATTTTGCTAACGGGACATCATATAAGGTCACTGTCTCATAGATAAGCATATGGACAGACATAAAGTCTTTTTAAATGATAATTGTTGAAGCTATGAAGATGTAGAGGAATAAGATATACAATACTCCTTTTGCTTTGTTAACGTATCTAGAAGCACGTTTCATCAAAAACTCAGCATGGTTAGAGTACATGGGGTATGACTATGTTCCAAATTGCGTTCCGATACTTTACGGGACAGCATTATATTACCTTACCTTACCTAAAGTTTTCACCATAATTATGCTTGTAGAATCAGATGAAACAATCGAGATCAATTCTTTAATCCAACCTCCAGTAACGCAAATCGAACTGGTTCCGTTTACTAAGACAACTTTAGAGTTTGTAAAGAGGATGTTAGATTTAAGACCTCCCATTTAGAGGCAATAAAATCAGAACTATCACTGTTGGTCTGAGTCAAAAGTCAAAAAGTATAGGTTCACTAACCACTGTGTTGATGTTATACATCATTTCGCGAGTCATCAAAGTGCTTGTATATATTTGAACTTTTACGACCTAAATTCGTGGTGAATGTCCCCACATTAAATGTAAATATATTTAAAGAATATAAAAACGAATAATTTAATTAATAAAATAAATTTATACATAATTTTTATTTAATTATAAAATTCATAATTAATTTAGAGGTTCAATTTCCAGACGCCAACTCGCTTTAATAAGATATCGCTCTGTCTTTTTCGGTCAAGCTCGATTTCAATCGATAATTTCGTATGATAATCGATAGCAGAATTTTTAGCTTGAGTGCCACATACTTGCGATCGACACAACTTCGTGGCCCTGCATAAACGGTATATACTACAGTTATCTGTAGTAGTGACATTTCATTTTCCAGTTCAATACCAACGGATGTCATACAAATCGGTACGTCTGTTTCTTAACGTACCAATTACAACTGTACAACCAGCTGAAATAATAAGATTTTGTGATTTCATTTGAACTTTGCGGGCGCGATAATCGGCACCGGTGGATAAAGTCGAATTGTTTCGAATATCACCCGTTCTAAGTATTTCATTTCGATGGTATCGGCATATGTGGCGGGATGATTAGAATTGCCAAATATTTTATATTGTTCCTGGTATACTCTTTCTTCGATATCTTTGTGGATGGCGAGTTGGCATGCGATAAAACTTGATCCCGCCGCCGTTGTATCGTGTTCCTCGAACGTAATTGTGTCAACTTCTTCTTTTATATCGTTATGCCTAGATAATTTCTTTGAACGTTGGTTTGGTAGGATATCAAAATTTAGTCGTTTTGGCGGTTGATTAGGCCGTGGATAGTAGCCAAGAATTTCTCCTGCAGCGACTTCAATTTCGTCAAATTGTAATATTCGTTTGTAATATTTAGTATCAAAGCATTCATTTATATTGTTAAATCGTTCCAGAAGATTAGTAACGCTTTGTCTTTATCATCTCCAAATGTTTTCGGGCATGTTTTTAAAACTGTTCGGATTGCAGCTTATTGTGGATTTTGCTAAACCTACACCCATTTTTTGAAAGTCATTCAGATATGTTGATAAGAAATTTTTGGCAATAGCTTCACCAAATGTTGCTTTTCATAATGGAATATTATATAATATTAAGAGAAGATGTGAATCTGTACAAAGTATATATTATCTGTTGTATGACCTCAGATGTCACAAAGGTATCCAGATCTGCACCATAATATTCCTCTTGAAGCAAATTCCTTGTTATAGCAGGTTCGCTCTACTTGGTAAGATACATGTTGTGGCCTATCAATCGGTTTGCTGGTACCAAGGAAGGTGGACGTTGAACTGATCCGTCATCTTGTTTATAGAAAGTTGGCTTAAGCGCTTTAATGGAATGACTAATTCTGTAGCAGATATAGTTCAACCAGTTGGTTCGCCACGACAGTGAAGCAAAAAGATTATAATCGATGTTATAGGGATACTGTAATCGTGTGTAAAACAGATGGGAGCCATATGTTGTTAGATTTTCACAGGGAAATAGGTTTGAGTCTTAAGGGTTTGCTACCTAAGTGCACGACGCACACTCACAGATGTGCGTCTATGAACATCCATTCACTCTGAACATTGAGCCGTGAGTCAGCGATCTATAGTATGAAAAATAGTTCGGATCAATGAAGTTCAGTACCCTTCAAACTTCATCTTTTATCAATGGCGCGCTTATATGAATAGATGATTATAGTTACTATTGTGTTAGGTTTACAGCTTTGAGTCAAAGATCAGAATCCAAAGCTTTTATCTCAAGAGTCAAGCTAGACCGATTATTTTAAATAGATTTACAAATAATCCACAACTTTTGGACCATTTGGATAATGTGTTAAGTCTACATTGCGTGGCTTTACTCGCAGAGCATATTTAGCGAACACTCCAGAGCAACATTGTGCGCATAAGCTATACCATCTTAAAATTTTGGTTTTCAAGTTCAGTCACAATTCATATACTGAATTTCACTTGTTTTGAATGTGATATACAGTTCTAAGCTTCCATTCAGAGTAACTTGAAACCAAGTTAAGATAATATAAGTTGATGTATCTTATATTATCTTAACTTGGTTTCAAGTTATTCTAAATGGAAGCCTAGAACTCTATATCACATTCCAAACATAAGTAAAATTCAGTATATGAATTGTGACTGAACTGTCCTGCTGAATTACATGGGTTGAGACTAAAATAGTTTATGTGAAAAACTTCTATATAGTGAGTTTCTCTTATGTAGATGTTATACTGGTTGTAATCCAGATGGCAATCTCAGTCCCATCCCTCAGTTCCAGGAATGAGGTCTCACTTCGATTATTCTACCATAATGGTATTTCCATTCCTTTTTTGCTTTTATCGTTGTTAATATTCCTTCTCGCCCAGACGATGTCAGGTAATTTACATCGCTTAAGTTTATTTCACCTTGGTTTTTCTCTCTCACATCACTGACTCCTCTAACTCTGCAAGTCTTGATGCGTCTGTATCAGTTCTAAATTGCTTGCTATAAATTCAAGAAGAACAGATCGCTCAAAGAGAACCGGGCACGAGATGGGAGTTTTCGGCTGTATATTTATAAAATTCCAATTAAAAATTAAAAATTTATTAAATTAATCATACACACACATACCGATTCTAATTTCGGTTATGTACGTATATATCGTCTTGATGCGAGCAAAAGAATAAAGCAACAATTTTCACTGCCAGGAAAAATTTGTGTTCGTAATTATCTTTCGTGTGGATTCTTGTAACAAGATTACGCAAGTAATAAGACAAAAAGTAAAATAAATGTAAAAGAGAATTATTCTGTGTAAAAAAATGTGTATAAAAAGCTTATGAGCTTTTCTTATTAAAAACTTTAAAACGATTATAACAGGAAAAAATCCTTTTTTTTCTCGAATTCTCCTTGTTCTTATTCATACAAAAAAATAAGAATAATATCAATTTTTCACAAAGAGAAGCAATAAATAATATCGAAATGATGGGGAGATGTGGGAAAATCTGCAGGTAGAAAAACAATCTCAAAGCTCTTAAAAATTATTGTTAAAACGTTTTACACATGTTGGGTTGGGAAAATTTCGAAAATTAGTTTTGAAATCGTCTTATATACCAACTGGATTGTATAATCTAAATGACCCAATAAAAGGTAACTCGTAAAGAAGGGCACATTTAAGTTATATTCTTCCATTGACTGGGGTTGACAGTGATTACGTAAATGGTTTAATAAATAAAATTTGAATCATTATCGAGCTTTAAAAATTCCTGTACAATATATATTCAGCACTGTGAGCCATCTTCCTCTATAAAAGAGATTGAAAAACATGACGTCAGTATTCTTATAGTCTATGACTGCTTACTTCGATAAATGTGGACTATTTTTAATTATGTTAAGTAAATTATGTTAAAGTTTGGAATGATATATCAATATTTATAAATAGTTTAATAATTGTTATTTGTGCATCAACAAAGTTAGATGGATTATATAAGTATATATGGTTTGAAAGTCTTTCCTTGTATTTAAAACGTCTCAAATAGATCAGAAACGCAGCTGTTAACTTTATAAATGGTTTTCACTATTAAACCTTATAAACACGGCAATATATCACTTTAATGGGACTTCAAAATGTTTAATGGGACCTCAAAATCAATAAATAATCTATGGCTTAGAGGCCGTAAACGGCCCTTACCGCGTCGCAACTGAGACCTTACGAACCATTTTAACGATTGGTGCACATTGTAGGTGGTCAGCCCTTGCAACGAATGTTTTTACACACAATCGCGTTTTTATTTTATCCGGTTGCATGTTAATTTTATCCGGTTGCATGTTAAGTAATCCGGTTGCGAGACCGCGGCGTGATGAGAAACTCTCTTAACCATTGAGCTACATCCTCAAAATCAATACCGACAGTGAAAAAAATTTGGCACCAACAACACAATAATTCGGCCCACCGATTCTCAACGTTCCCTGATTATTAACAAAGATACAAATTTTAAAACGTAGGCATCCTGACGTTTCGTTATTTTCCTGACTAGACCTAGAGTTTCTTCGATTGTCTCACCATTGTCAAGTTCCAAGTATAAGTCTTCTGATCGATATGGGTTTTTAGACAATATGTTATTTTGAAGATCTTTAGTCTGCCGAACAGATGCACAATCTGCCACTAAGTCGCCGACCTAGAACTTGCTATTTATTACATAATATCGAATAGTACTACTTATGAGATTTTGTAAACGATGCTAAAAGCTACAAATATTGCATAGGATTGTTTCTGAAGAAAATTGGTTGCAGTTCACCCGAAATTTTTGGAATCGTCGCTCCATCGCAAAAAAATTCCCGTCCGGATAAGGAATCCCCAAGAATCCTAAACATACTTTGCCTGATCTGTAAAGAAATAATGGTGGTCCGGAAAGCAAATCATGTCCGGCCGTTCTTTGATTTCCAGTGTTTCAATGTTGTTCCCAATGTGGGGTCATAATAACATTTCATCCGTAAAATAGTTTTTGTAGTAATTACGTTTAAGCTTGCAATTGTATCCTTAGTGAATGGCAATATTTCATCAAATTTTTCTAGACTATCAGAGAACCTAACGAAAACCTCGATTCCTTGTTAGAATCAACCATATTTCGTCTTACGGTGGATGGCTGATATGTTTCATCTTAATAAGTTTTAATGAACTTCAACATTTCAGGTTCACTCAATACTGACAAAGATTTTAGGATCAGGTTTGAGTTGGTAAATTGATTGCCAGTTATAGACAAATTGAGCATACGTAAACCTCAAATTATCTGTCCATCTCGTTTACTTGTATTCTTAATGCTGCTCTCCAGGTTTACAATGTCATTCGCAATCCAGTGGAGTATTTTTCAACGAAAGTGAGAATTGTCAATACGCCTGAATGATACTACAATAGTGGTTTGAATCGTTGCGTTCAAATAAAAACATTTTGGTTGTATTCCAAGGTGTGTATTGTAAACCATGATTAGGACTGAAACAGCACTTTCAAATTGTTTCGAGAATAAACGGCTTACGAAGAAAGTTCAGGATCTCTGGGGTAAGGTCCCACAACATGAATAAATTATGATGGTCATCCTATCGTTCGGCCATTTTAAGCCTCCTCCTCTTCATCATCAATAATAGTTGAGTAATAGTAATAGTTATAGTAATATCACAGTAATAGTTGAGTGGAGATACTGACAATTTGCAAAATTAGTCCAGTTTTGGTCAGATCTAGCTTGTTAATACAAACGAGATACAATAGGACCATCTGTTACTTTCATATTTGTTAGCCTCTTCCGGAAGACCTAGTTTGCATTGAAACTTTTCATCAATTTTTTAACCCTTCTCTAAGCAATTTTTAGCTTCTCGATTCATACATCCCTTCAACATCCAGCTTTAAAAGCAAAAATAATGTCAGTTACCAACTGAAGGTATCGGGATTTTGAAGGAATTTACGTGCTTTTGAGAATGGAAGTATTTTCCAAATCATTAAAGGACTGTGTATGTCATTCATACATTGCATCGATTTACCTTTCCTTTTTATAATTTTACTCCATGCACCTGTTTGACTAAAATAATTAAGATGAAATAGAATCTCAAGTGAATGATTTGATGTATATGCTCCTTAGAGTTTGAATTTACATAATTCTTTCAAGATTTTCGCCTAAGCCAAGGCTTGTTGGTCCCTTTTGACAATCCAAAATTGAGTTTCTTAATGGCGCTCGTTAGGCATTATCAGAAGTCATATATGCTTTCAATTAATTATATCCAAAATGGGATGTAACAGGTACACTTCATTGTGTTTGTTAATATTTTTGCAATTATCTAGAATTTGGTTTTATTTAAAACCTATCAATACGTAAGAAATCTGTTAGCATTTCATAGGGGCAAGCATTCAGCTATTAGTTTTATTCTGGAAGTAAACCAATATATTCGCCTACCGATCAAAATAAAATACCAGACTTAATAAACTTTTAGCCTAGATGAACAAGATACAAAAAGAATTGGGATGTCTTTCAGAAAATATGTTTAAGTATCTTTTGGCATGTAGTATAAGCCTTCAACAAAATGTGGAAGACTAACTACATCGAAATGCCAAATAAATGACACGCATAAAGATGAGTACTCTGTCTTAAATAGAATAACAGCTGGGGTTTCACAAGAAATCGTCTTGAAGATAGCATAGGCAACTAGTAAATTACAAAACACTATATTCAGCTGAACTAACAACCAATGCCAAGCTTGTAGTTCTATGATGTCGACAGATACTGAAACCTATTTGGCTATAGGGTATATAGGGTTCAGGATTGTTCCAAGAAGGGCAATGTTAAGATTCAAGCTTTTCAAAACAATGTCGAGTCAATCCGCCCGCAAATACTGGCCTCCATTCTCAAACTCTATTCCACAGTTGATATGAATTGCAAATGCCAAACTACCAAACGAATCCATTATAATGCCTTAATCAAATCACTGTATAGTCATCAACACAGTTGGATACACCATAAATACAATTCATCATTCACGTTAAATCAATATTTGCTACCTATGTACGTGTATATCGACAATGTCTGTTATATCGACAGACTCATCATCATCTGTCTAACGATAGAAAATCAAATTTGTGACGTTTGAAATTTCCATTATGATGTCGAGCTGAAAATCTATAGAGATGAAAATAATCCGGTGCGCTTACGTAACGTTAATGTATAAAGCGAGGTTCAAGTCCATAGAGATGAAATCGGATTATCAACCCTTAATTTTGTATTTTTGATTTACCATTTTTCCCCATCATAGATTTTCATTTTTACTACCAGATGAGATGGTACAAAAAATCGATACCCTTTTGTTTCAATATTTTTCTCGTTTTTCACTGTTGCGAATAAAAACAAAATTCCAATGAAAATTTTAATTAATTTTCCATTTTTTTTTTTTTATTTATTTTAATTTAATTATATAATTTGATTTCATATTGTCATTTAAATATGTCGTGTCTATAAATACTCGTTAAACGAAACAAAATATTTTCTTTATCGCGAATTTTAATTAGGAAAATTTAGCGTCTAATTAAAAGTCTATCGTTTCCACCTGGGAGTTGAGTTGTTTTCGGTTAAATGAGGAATAGGGTGCGTATAGCAGATTAGTACAGTTTTTTCTTAGTTCAAAATGTGTCACAACTAATTAAAACTTTTCGGAGTATCCTGATTGTGCAATACTTTGACGTGATATCGCTGTTTAATGTTAATAGGTTGCGCTGTGCCTGGAATGGGTTTGAGTGCTGATTACGTTGACTAGATAATAACTAATATTTAGCAACAATATATATATATATATATATATATATATATATATATATATATATATATATATATATATATATATATATATATATATATATATATATATATATATATAATATATATATATATATATATATATATATATATATATATATATATATATATATATATATTTTATATATATTTATATATATATATATATATATATATATATATATATATATATATATATATATAGAATTCAACCTTTAACAGGCAATATTAAGTCCACTTAACATGTAAATCGTTCCCAGTTAAATGCATCCACATAATTGAGACCATCCCGCTAGAGACGAAATCTAAAAGAGATTCTTCGGCATCTGATTAAGATCGGTGTTGTAAATGAACACATTTTAGATGCCCTGATGACCATGTCTAAAATATCCATAAATAAGTTAGAACAACAAAAGATACAGACGAACTGTTCCGGAGATCCAGTATCTCACGCTACGTTAAAACTGAAGAAACATCTGTAATACTGGTCAAGACTCTCGTCAACTTTTCAAAAGTATCTAAATACAGAGTGGGCCATCTATAGTCCCTTTTTCAATTTGTAAAAAACACTCACATTTTGGAATGAAAAGTCAACATATTTTGTCAAATTACATGCGTGCATCCGAACATTAACATTTATGGTGACTTTTTCCAATAAAAGAGGATCAATGACAATTTCAGCTCGAATTATGTCCTTAAGTTTGTTGGATGGTTTGAGGATGATTTACTTATCATGTACCTTACCTTTAAAATAACCTTACAAATCCAGTCTTCTTGGTGGCCAAAATTTCTTGAAATTATACGATCAGCAAATTTTGTTGTCAATAAATAGATTGCTGCTCCACTTGTGTGGCATCTTGCTTCGTCTTGTTAGAACCAGGGTGGTCATTTTGTGGTGCTTTATCACATTTAGTGATAAAAAGTATGATAAAACGAAATTGTTGTAGCTTACTGCCGGTGAATCATGAATGAACAACTTCACGTCGTATATTAAAATGAGTAAAAAAGACAACAATATCTTCCATCTCGCCTTATCAGTCAACATTTTATACTGTTTGTCATATTTCATGTTAAAATTGTTTCCAAGATCATTAATTAAGTTGTATTGATATACTTACCACATTATAAAAATGTTATCACTACCTATTCAACCAATTCATATAAAAAATGATATAATTACTTTTGGGGTTATGTAGAAACGTCAATTTATCACTCTAAATTATTCATTTCTCCTTAAAATTCATTATTTCCCCTTTTAAATTTATTGCACAGGGCTGTGTTTGTAGACTTCTTTAATATTTTTTATATAACGAAAAAAGTCTCCAATTGTGATATAAAAGTATGATGACACAAAATGACCATCCAGATGACGTCCATACGCAATTCATTCAATTTTGACAACAAAAAATCAGTTAACATGTTACGATAACATTCCTCATAGGACTCTCCGCTCCCCAGATTCAACTATTTAGGTTAATGACGTACCCATTAGGATGAAAATAAAACAAAACGACCACGATTGAAATGGTCTAGTAGCCTCAATTTTTGAGTAAGTTGAATTTTGTCTGGATGCAAAATGTGTCGTAATATAATTCGCGAAATGCTTAATTCTTGTGAACGATGCCTGGTTGATGTTCTTGGTTCATTGCGAACACTTTCACAAACAGCTGACACTGCATTAGGATACAACAGACATAGTAGACATAATATGCAAATGAGATAGTTACACCCACAAGGCTGATTGGCGAAAGGCTACTTATAAACCAACCGGCAACATTAAGCATAAAGGAGTGCTACAACTATACAGATTAGAACATTATATAAAATTAGAATTCGATTTCTCTATTGATAATAAGCGGAGCGAGTGGTTGTTAAAACTCGACCAATCATAGTGAATCGAGCTCAAGATGAATGACGTCGAAGGGTAAAGAAGTTTTCAAAGCTATATAGACATGCTTCCTATATCTACCTTTTAAAGGCAACAGTTAGCGTCTATTACACTAACTTTGACACGAATGACTAGAATTTTTAACAGGGCTTGAAACACCTCTCCTATAAGTTACCAACCAAGTAATATTGACACCTGTCAACATTTAATAATCAGAGAGTACAGTTCACGACATTCAATAGGATTGGCAAAGATCATATTAAAGCACCCAAGATATTTAAACGTTTGTAAAGATCGGATTCAAAAGGTGTAATGAACGTTAGTAGGGCTAACACAATTTAGACCAACACCGTCGTTTTTTCAGAATCCCTATGAGAAATCAATAATAAATATATCAAAAACAATAATCAAACCACCAGCTATCGAAACGTATAGCAAGTAAGTAATCTGGCAGGCAATATAATTTTTAAGTCACTTTGTAAGATCCGATAGGCCGAACAGAAAATATCATTCAGATCAGGCAGAAATTGCATAGCTCTAGTATAAACAAAAAGCAAAGAGTAAACTGTTGTCTAGTTCACTCGAACTATCGGAAGAGTCAGTAGAAATAATTTAACTGACTGGGCCTCCCAGTCTAAAGCATTCGTTGAAACTAAAACTGCAAATACATACTTTACACAATATCAACAGCTATAGAATAAGTTGGCGCTTTTCCTATCTTTTGGAGTCTTCATAAAAAAGGAAGAGCTGACTGAAGGCTATGAGTTATTGATCTAAATCGATGAATACAGTGAGCAGTAACATTTTCCATTTGAGCGTTTCCATGTAGGTTTTGTCCCGTTTGCAACAAGGAACTAATGTTATATGCTTGTGTATTACTTTTGTCTCTCCAAGCATCTCCAATTAATAGTCTTGTTGGGGTGATATTACCATGTTGATGAAAACCGCATGTCACTGTCATCAAAATAGTTGTTCAGGAAAAGAGTAAGGTTCGATGCCTCTGGGATTCAGTTAATGCGACACCCAATTTCCGTGGTTTTGAATCATTTCTAATGCTATTAATTGCTTTGATTAACTTCTAATGATTCTGCTTCCAATGAGTTCTATTTGTGTTTGTCTTTGTTAAAAAATTCGATGCCTTTCAACCCATTTCAAGCCTAAAGGCTACTACTCAGATTGATTTCGCGTGAAATTTCCATACGATTTTACCAAAGTGAACTCAGAAATGAAAAATTTCATTTCTGTTTTCACTAAGCAGTACTCAGTTCATTAGCGCAAAAACTATAGTTATCTCAATGCACCAAAGATGGTGCGCATAAACTCTACAAATTTGTTTCACGCGAAAATAATGATTAGAACCATTTTTTCCACGTGAAATTTGAACAATTGAATTCTCCAAAAAAATTAATTTCCATTTCACGTGAAAATAAATAAATTTTTGGAGACCGTGGTAAAATTTCATTTCACTTTCAAATGAGTACTAGTCTTAATGATAGAAATTCACGAACGTGGCTGTAGTATTTCCCAAAGCAAAATGGGTAAAATAACGCTATCTGCCGAGAAATGATTTTCTCATTTTTCACAAAAATACCCGAGTACCCGAATTACTCGGCTATTTGCTTGCTCATCTCAATGAATGGGTACTATAATCGGTACTCCTTACTCGGCTGTCTCAAAAGGCGTCAAGAGTTTCAGAATTCCTTTACACTGCAATGCCTCCTATTTTTGTTCGTGATTCTTTCGACTAGTGATCGACACTGAGCGGTATATACTTTTTCAAAGTTTCACCCAAACAGACTAAGCGATGTTGTGTTGAAATGTTAACAAATTTATGTTCCACTGATCTGTAATTTCGATCTATAAAGCTCAAAACATTTGAGCAACATGAAAACCATATCTGATCCAAATTATTCACGTTCACAACCCATATACGTGGTATAATTAACTGTCAATGAACTAAAGGATTGTCCTGCATGATAGAGACAATCAATGTAGTCATTGTGGGCACAGCCAAATATGGAGGAAGGTAGACCGGCACATAACTGCCCACATGACCACGGAGACGATGGTGTCGAAGCACGTTTTCGGGAAATATTTTATGAAATTTTGGTAATAAAAGTAGAAATGCGACTACAACAGCCCATCCTACCTTTCCAATGTTTTTGATTCCTATTTAAGGATCAATTAACCAATCTTAAAATACCGGATATCTTTGGATTCATTCGAAAACAAACAGATTTTGGGATTGCGAGTGTACATCAGGGAATAGATGTCACAATGGACCAGTGGAGCGTGAAGCTTAAAAATATTGGTCTATTTAGTGGTGGCTGAATTTTGCTAAGTACGTTCACGAATCTCTATACTTGATAAGTTATGTTATCTCGAAATATCTCGCTCTTTAACAAAGTTAGATTGTCTTGGTTGGATCCGAACAACAATGGACTGTGCACATAATCATTTAACTAGTAATCGTTACAATATTGTTATTGATTTTAGCATTTTGATTTTATCTTCAGTTGGATAATCATTTTCTCCGTATTGACAGATAATACTTAACGAAACTGGACGAAAACTCAATAACGTTGATTAAATTTCTTCCTGACTTGTTGGTTTATGCCCAACTTGTACTTTAACACTTATCATGTGTCCATGTAGAGTTTAGAGCTAGGTTGAGTTGAAATTAGGATTACGTTAAATTCAGTATGGCGTCGAACGTTTCCATGAGAGAAAAAGCGAGTTAGCTTGAATTAGCTTCATATTTTTTTTGTAATTAATCACCATTTGTGTTTATCATCTGTTGATCAGTGAAGTTAATAATTTTAAATGTGAATAAATATTTTATACTTAATACCTAATACTTAATAATGGTGTTTTTTGGTCGCTGTGGCAAAATTACAGTCACTTGCGGTCACAAGCAACAAACAAAATAATCGTCGCCATTTTAAATTTCTAAAAACATTAAAAACATTTAACGAAACTCGATCCCAAATTCTGTTTTCATGAAAGCTCACCCTAACTCTACCTTGTTTCAGTCTCGCATGGAACATAATAAATGTCGGTGCCTTTCAGGCACAAAAATGTATACACCAAAAAAGATGTTTACCGTTCAAAACTATGTCTTTTGCGAATCGCGTCGAATTATGTGCCAACGAATATAATTCTGGAGAAGATTAAAAGATGGCACTAGTAATAGTTGAACGAAATGTTTACATTTTTTAACTGCAGTTTTTTATATTCAACGAATTATTAACGAAACCAAAATTCAAAATTTAAAAACAAAATTATTTTATAATCGAAATTGGAAATTTTGGAAGTAAATGGGCTTATATTTATAAATAATAAAAAATAAATAAAACAAAATTTGTTTTTTTTTTTAAATTATGTCATTTCAAAAAAAAATACTTCGCGTGCCATCTATTGTTCTCGTTAAAACGTATTGGTATGCCATCTAGAAATCTTCTCCGAAACTTGTATTTAACGAAACTTGTATTTAACGAAATCATGCTGTGGTTGGCATTTACTATGAAAATTTACACGATTTCCTTATAGTATTATATTTATAAGTTATTTGTATACATCTTTCTTACACATACAAATATATAATTTACTGTAAAATAACGATTCGTAAACTGTTCGCAATAAGTTCGCGTCTTATGTATAAATTTTTTGTTTGTATATATTTGATGTGACAACTGCGCATTAGCAAAAAATTTAAAGTATTATGCGAGGTTTTTTTTAGTGTGAGACAATTTTATTGATAATTTTAATTTAGTAAAATTTAGTTTTACGAATTATATGGATGTGACAATATTTCATATAATGTTCACAATTTGTTGCATATATTACCGTCAAAGTAATAAATCCGGTTACTATATAATTGCTTTCCAATCGACCAACCGCTAGTACCCGCTAGTAGTTTGTTGCGTGTCTTTGCTATGGTCGATTGGAACGCTAAAATTGATGAATATGTGTAAAACATAACCTATATGTGTAAAACATAACCTATATTTTATTATGTGTGCAAAAAAAATGTCAAACATCTTTATCAAAACTTTTTTTGTTAGTCTAGACTGTTGCTACGATGGAAATAAAATTATTTTTAGTTTTAAATACAAATAAAAAACATTATATTTGAACGAAAAATCGAAACGGTTCTACACTTCGCCACGTAGTGGTGAAATTATGCGTAACTGCTTCTAGCTACTCGTGAAAAATAGCAAGAGCAGTTGCGAGTAGATAAATTAGCAAAGACACACAACAAATTACTAGCGGTTCACTAGCGGGTACTAGCGGTTGGTCGATTGGAAAGCAACTTATGTATAATCACCGGTTATTATGTATAACTAACAGTGTATTTGGTGAATATAATAAATATCATTGAATTTCATTAGATTTATCAGTCTTACCGGTCATTATACATATTCGCCTAACTGACTTGGTAAATACAATAAATTGTTTTTGCTTAGGTTTCGCCTGTTTTTTTGTTTTAAGAGGGAGAGAGGAAGAGAGAGAGAGAGAGAGATTTCACTGAATAAACAAAATGTCATCCATTTTACGTAATAAACGACATAATTCACGAATTATAACAAAACAAGTCAAAGGCTAAAGGCAAAACACAGATGACTACCAACAACTTAAACGTTTTGATATTGTGAAAGTTAGTGATGATATAAAATTAATTTATCCAGTGGCTGCAGACAACGCAAATATTAAGTATTATGTCCATATTGATGAACTGTTTAATGTAATCCACAAAACACACTTGGAAATAGGGCGGTAATCGGTAGAAATCGAATGATGAAAGAATTGTAACGGTTAAAATAAGCATTGGTTCCCAAGAAAGGATTAGTAGTTAAGCCAATAATTTCAACTGAAATGAACTCCAGATGTCATGTGGACCTTATTGATATGCAGGCTCAGAAGGTTAACAATTACAAATTTATACTTAATCAAGATCACTTGACAAAATTTATCCAGTTACGTCCATTGAAAAGCAAACATGTCTAATGTTTTACTATATATATATTTACGATTTTTGGAGCTCCAAGGTTGCTTCAAAGTGACAACGGTCGTGAATTTTGTAATAGAATTTTAGACGAAATGATGTCTATGTGGACCAACTTAAGAATGGTTTATGGAAAACCGCGTTACAGACAGTTACAGGTATCTGTTGAACGTGCTAATCAGTATATCGAAGGAATGGTAACTACATGGTTAGAAACCAACTGTACCACGCACTGGACTGAAGGCTTGCAATTTTTACAGCTCATGAAAAACCGACCATATCAATCCTCCTCATGATTTTGAAAATATCCGACTGAAGAAGAATTACAAAGCATTATCAATTTGATGAATAGTGAAAGTAATTTAGAAGAAGGTAACAAAGACGTTGGAGATCCCGATCACAATGACGATGTTAAAGACTTCTTGATCAACGAAAACAATTATTCCAGTTACAACCGATTCAGCGGTCGGAAAATCGTAAACTCATCAATTTGTGTTGCAAAAAAAGAAGTAATCTTATTGCGGAGAAGCGAAAAAGCGCTCAAGAAGGACTTAAAATTCAAGCAAATAAAATGAAGCAAGTATCTTATCAGAAGTTTCCAGTTAGTAGAGTTGGATCTACTGGTAAGATAAAAGTTCCAGATGTTGATAAGGCTAGAACAGACTCAAGTCATATACTAAAAAATAAAAGTGGTATCTTAGAACAAATGTACACCCGAAATCAATTTGTTCTTTGTAAAGAAGAGTTTTTATAACTTGATGATGTACCAAATGAGCCGATATCTCTTCGAGAAGCTGCTAGAAAATGTTCCATTTCAGGTGGGCAGGGATATACCAGGGGTGGGATGTTGTACTATCACTTTCATTCAAATCGACTTTTAAAGTCGAATCGAAAAAATGATAGATGCTATGTTATAAAATTTGCGATTTCAAACTGATCTTTTTTCGAACATAGAATTACAAAAACAATTAAAATTTGACGTTTTACTTTTATGACAACAAAGCGTCACTTAAAATTACAAATTATGTATAAGTGTTGTTAAAAAACGAAACAAATGAATATTGCTGTTGCCATACTTATAAGTGCAGTTGAAAATGAATCTTCAGAAAAAAAGAGATAATCTTAACTATACCATAGAAAGACGATTTTTGAGAGATCGGTATAATTTTATGGATCTGCCAAATAAAAAGTGATATAAAACCTCGATTTGCTTAAGCTTTCTAGGCTAGAGGTTGTACTAAATTTGTATAGGTTAGGGTCATACTAGCGAACTGTTGGTGATATTTTGTTCCATAATACGAACCAATCATATTTCTCCAGGGCCTTAGATGTTATTACGCAAGCTTTAGAGGCAATTATCTGCCGAGCATTCATAAAATTTTCGGATGCTCGGTGTCATCGGTTGTATTGGCAGCACACATATAAATATTATCGCACCCCACGAAAACGAACACATTTTCGTGGACCGAGGGAGAAACCATTCCATGGATGTGCAAATTGTATATTAAAAATTATTTTTTAATAAAATATTGTAAATGAATATATTTCTTGAATATATATATTTATTAAAATATTTTGGATGTATTTTTACGGTCTACAATTCTTTATAATATATGTATATATGACTCGGACAACAATTTCACTTGAACTAAACCTAGTGATAGAAAAGTATCATTATCGCGAGTCGAATATATTACAACATACTAATTTTCGACTTTCTAGTCGAATTTCGAAAATTCGCAATTACAACATGCCAACCCCAGATGCACTTGTAAGGGCCAATGTGATTCAAATAAATGCAGAAAATGTAAGAAATTCAATAGGCTTTGCAATTTAAAATGTCACAACAGTTTGACATGTGCCAATAAATAATTTTTAAGTTTTTTTTAATTGAAATACAAACTATAATATTACTGAATTTCTATTATTATTTCTTAAATATGTAATTCTAATTTGACATAAAAGCAAGAAGTATTAGGTTTAAAATTTTATCACTTTAACCAAAAGGGATTGGTAATTATTTACAATCGCCGGTAATAGTAAATAATATTCAACAATTTATTATTATTATAACCGGTAATTATATATATTGACCAATTTATTACTTTGGCCGTAACACATATACCAGCAGATAAGCATTCAAATTTGAAAATTATATGCTACAAATAAAGAAGCTAGTTCGGAAAGTATCCTAGCCTTCAGATCAGATTAATAATAGACTAAAGGCTGATTTCCATTGTGAAAAAAATTTTGTCAGTATTTTTTACTGAAAAAC
Organism: Tipula lateralis; assembly: GCA_963932295.1. Lineage (NCBI taxonomy): Eukaryota > Metazoa > Arthropoda > Insecta > Diptera > Tipulidae > Tipula > Tipula lateralis. The sequence continues at coordinate 62,606,243 of OZ010736.1, read as the reverse complement.
CAAAGCGAGAAAAAAATTAAAAATGCCATTGGAGTGACAGAGATCGTTTCTTCCGTTTTTACCAATAAACATAACCAATAAATTTCCAATTTGTTTTGTTTTTGAAAAAAAAAGAATTCAATTATTTTCACAATGAATTAAGATGAATGGCACAAAAAGAAATGTTAAAATTATGAATTGACCATAAAAAGTCATCCATATTTATTTTTGCTATAAAATATTTCTCCAGTACTGAATAAAAATACTTCTTTTGATTAAAGCCTGATTTCCATTATGAAAAAATACTGACAAAATAGTCAAGGCGGGATAAAAAAATTATTTTTTCTTAAAGTGCGAGTGAAATAAAAAATATTTCCAGTACAAAAAATTTAGTCAGTACTGAATAAATTTTTATGGTTACTGAGAAAATAATTATAGCAGTACTGACAAAATATATCAAGAGAAGTATTTTTATTCAGTACTGGAGAAATATCTTATAGGAAAAATAAAGATGGCTGATTTTTTGTGGTCAATGAATAATTTTAACATTTCGTTTTGTGTCATTCATTGTGAAAATAATTGAAATAATGAATACTTATGTTTAGTTTATTTTTTTTTAATTTATTGTTGTAAATTTAAATAGTATTTTGTTCTTTCTTATTAAAAACCAAAAAAAATTGAAATTTATTGGTTATGTTACACGCATCTGTCAAAATAAAAAAAATAAAAAGGAAAAAACGATCTCAGTCACTCTAATGGCATTTTTAATTTTTTTCTCGCTCTTGCTTTTTCAGTAAAAAATACTGACAAAATTTTTTTCATAATGGAAATCAGCCTATATTTTGTCAGTACTGCTATAATAATTTTCTCAGTAACCATAAAAATTTATTCAGTACTGAATACATTTTTTATACTGGAAATGTTTTTTATTTCACTCGCACTTTAAGAAAAATTATATTTTTTATCCCGCCTTGACTATTTTGTCAGTATTTTTTCATAATGGAAATCAGGCTTTATGTGTTCGCAAATTTGTTGCAGTTCATGATAAAAGAACGGTTTATGTATCATTTCTGTTCTACTTTGGCGTACAGTTTACGAACACCTTAGTAATGTGAAGTCTTCACAAGGTGTACGTTTTTGATACGCCTGGTCTAAAGGGTGAGTACCAAAAATTATTTTAGAACAAAAATCTTTGTTTCTCGCCTACTACGATTGTTTTTCACTTTTTCTCCCGTTTGATCATAAAACAATAATACAAAACAAAAACCACCAAAAAAAAATTTTATTTAATGAGCCTAATTCCATGTAAATCTTTTATCCTTCTATTCTTTTATAAAAGACAAGTCGTTTTACGATCTAGTTTAGTACTGATGTTTTAGTAAATTGTAGCTACTAGATAGTGGTATGTTTTTATAATTAGATTCGTTCCCATTGCCAATTAGACCGAAAAATAGGCCAATGCCAAACAGTATATCCAAAAATAGCTTTAAACTAGTTAATCGATTCCCCTAGCTGCACTTCAAATATAGATGTAGGTGTAGATGGTCGAGAGCTATAATCTTAAGATACCCCGATCAATAATTTAGTTCCCTAAAAATAGTATTTTTTTTTTAAATTAAAACGTGATAAATTATTTTGCATATAAATCATAAATCATCATAAACATAAAACATCTCATAATATGATTTTTATTATATTTTCAATTATTTTTTATTTTTATTTCTATGTTCCAAATCTGTTCTCTGATTTTTTATAAACAAAAAATTTTTATAAAAAAAAAATTCTTAAAAATCAATTATTTAGGTCGAACTTAAGATAGATCAGTCTTTTGATTGTCTAAATTCGTCTGAAAATGTTTCAACAGCCACTGTAGATTCTGGTACCAGACCAATTAACGATACAAGGTACATAAAATTCATAATTTTTTAATTTTATTATTTAATTATTATTTTTTTTAATAAGTTTTATTATTATTTGCAATTCAATAATTAATTATAAATATATATTTTTTGTTTATGCTTATTTTAAATATTTTTAATTTTTTATTTTATTTTTTTTTTATTTTGTAGAGGTTTGATGTATAACATTGTATGAATATTAACACAAGACACACACACACACGTATATAAAATCACACGCATACACTTAATCTATTTACAAAATATATTAAAATAATTATTGTAAATATATAGATTTAATTTTTAACCAAATCATCCAATTGTTTTAAATTTTTATTTAAAATTTTAAAAATATCAATCAACAAGCGCTTATTTCCAATATTTAATTTATTTTTTATTAATCAGAGGTAAGTGATTTTTAATTTTATTATTTAATTAAATTTTAATTTTAATTTTTACAAAAGTTTATTTTGATTGCTTCGCGTCCCTCGCCTTTTTTTAGCAAATATCGAGTTTATTCAGCATAATTTGTTCCACGAGTCATACATTCGCTATGAGGTATAAGCCGCTGGGTCCAGAGAATACAGTAAAAGAGTAGTTTTCCAATTTCATTTCTAAACGTATCAACAACGTCATCTAATATTCACTGCAGATGGTCGTTGTACGGTGGAAGAAATTTAAACTACTACTTGGTGCAATCTCGTGACGAAGAGCAGTTTTCCATAGTTATGAAAATAACAAAACTTAGTAACCTTACTATAGGTTTGGTTATGAAGATTTTCTTTGGTTCATAGCCATACTATCCTGAGCAATGGGCCGTTGAATATTCCTGTTTTCTCCCACAAATTCGGTAGATCATAAAGAAGGCATGCTTCCAGATATTTCATTGTTCTTCATCTTGACCTGTGAAACAGTGCCTCGTAAGAACTCCCACCATGGAATGTTAAAGTGATCTGCCACCTCGACTTAAAAGAGGTGTTTCAATAGAGCGTTAATGTGTCCGGTAAAATACAAATACATACCTTAGCGGATATTTTGTAGAGTTTTATCGTATGCCAGTCAAAAACTTCTTCACAAAAGATGGAAACAGAATATTATAGTTATGTGAGTTGAAGAGTAAACTTCAGAATTAAGTTAGGTGTGTTCCTCATTACTTATATACTCCAAGAAATAGTTCGTGGTCATTAAGGTAAGAGCTATCAAATCGAAAGCAGAACTTTTTTACTTTTTCTTTTATGTTCGCTTAGTGTCAAGTCCAAGATGAGACCCAACTATTTCATTAGGCTGAAAAGACCAAGTAGGGGATATAATGAAACACTTAGTTTTATGCATAACAGTGCAATAGCATCGTCACCCACATATACAATCAACTTAAAGACTAGCTTCCTCAGGTTCAACAACAGGTTGTTAATGATTAAACGACCCAGTTTTAACTGCATGCCAATGTCCTATGATACAACCTGCCTGGATTAAATATTTAATCAAATTACATCTCTAAAGTCAAATTACTTAGAACCAACATTGGTCGGTAATTGTACACATTTTACTTTTCAAGGCTTAAAACCAGCCTTAAACGAGGCTTAAATTTATTTATTTTGTGGAAAATTTTTTTTCGTATTTTTGCAATACTCTACCACAGCTTCACATTGGAGGCAGAGATTTATAATACTAAAACTTAAAACTTAGATTTACTTGGTTTGAGACTTGCCCATAGAATTCTCCACCTTTTAATTATTTTATCTGCACAACCTGCAGCCAAGTTAATCTTAAGGCTTCCTAGAGCAACCACTGAAAATTTATGATAGTTGCTTATTTACCTTTACTGATTCGGAGACGTCTTCCGATTGAAAAACACCAACACTAGCTTTGTAACCCACTGATAGCTTATCTACTTAGTCATCAAACTCTGCGTTGGTATAAGAGATTTTGGAACCGGTTCCGTTAGTGAATATCCCAGAATAGTCCTTAATCGATGTCAGTCGGTTTTAGAGGATGACTCCAATATCCCGGTGATGAACATCCTCTATTTCTTCCTAATATTGTACCTAACCTAATATCATTCAGAGGTTTAGCTAGTTATACATCTTAATGCTAGCGGGCTTTACATCGTCGTTGCTATACAGTAAAAATTAAAATATTTAAGTTGTTGCCAGAATACATGAATTTTATTACTTTGCTTTTTCATTCACATAATAATTTATATCGTTGGGAGAACTGAGTCGAAGATCCAGGTGGCTTCTAACAATTATGCCTTTAGATGAAATCTTGAGCAGGATACAAGCCAAGGCAGACTTACAGTAATCACGGTTTAAGCAGAGTTTTTTTATTTCCTATAGAAGTCCTGACCAGAGTCTCTTAGGATCTCTTAGGGTGCTGGCAGCACTTAATTTCATTACCCACTTCTACAATCCACATTATTCGTTACACCAATGCAATTTGAGGAGAAACTTCTAGTTAACCTCGGTCAAAGGCCAAATGGTGGACATGAATCTTCTAAAATTCTTAACTTATTGAAATTTGTATGGATTACAATAACAGTTCGTGTTTTCTTGAAGATACTATGATGTCCTTCCTGCATACAGCTCTCAAAGCCAATACAATTGGACGAAAAATTGGACGAATCGTTGCTTAGTTTTGTACGTCCTGCTCCTAGGTTCGATTATCTCATTTGGTTGAGAATGGTAAGTGCAATTTAAAAATCCTTGATCCTTAATATTAAGTTGGTTTTCTGAACATAAATGACTCAAAAAAGCGTCTCAAAAGCTCATGAAGTTTTTACTAGAATCCTAAAATATTTGAATTCAGATCAACATATTGCGGCAGTTTTTGTCATTCAAAGGATAATCCCCATTCTCCAAACAATTAGTGCTTGTCTCTTTGTTGTTATATCTAGAATTTTGAAACAAAGCACTTTCAAAATCTTCCATAATTTCCTTGTTACGTCCTACCTTACGGTGACGCAAAATCGCGCATTTACGGCTTACAAATGTCATTTATATATTACATTGATTCAGACCTCTAAAGGTCATCAGACGTTAAAATCTCGTTTTGCATCCCACGTCTGTTGTGATATATACCCGATACCTATGTACCGCTCCAACTACCGCAGCATATGTGGCACAACAAATCTGGTGCATGGATATGGTGCAAAATGGAATCATCGCTATCGTTTTGTTATAGCAAAATCTCGACGGAAAGTTCATGAGACGCTGTTCCTGTGTTACTGTATTCTATACAGTTCGATTATATTCGCTTTGAAATCATAATGTGGTTTTAATATTTAGTCATTGTCGTTTTACCAGAATTATGCGAAAGTTATGCCCTCTAACTTTAGACATCGTAATCTAGAAATTTTAAATCATGAGGTAAAATTATCTGTCCCTGCTGTTAGGCACGTTTCTATTTGTCAGACGAAAATTGAGGCATCTTTGAGATCTGCACTTTTATGTGACAGCCAAGATCCTTGAAGGGCAACTGACTTCTATGCTATTTCTTCGGAAATCGAAATTATTTACTCAGATCAATCAAATTATCCGGCCGTTTGGACCTGCCAATTTTGTGTGCCTTAATTAGGCGCTAAACCTCGAAAATAAACCATGCAAACTATTGGGCTCTTTCTGTGCTCATGTTTTGCATATTCTCTCCACGGACTATATTACTTGAAATCGCAATTCCTATTGAAGTTGAAAATTTGTGGTAGGTTGAATTTGGCTTCGAACGGTTCTTCGAATGGAGGTTGTGTGTTAATCAGTTGTCAAACCTTATCTTCCCTGATGAAATAAAGTAGCAGTTCTTCAACGAGGAACACATATGTGTAGGAACAGGTGAATCATGATTTTCAGATGAGGTCCGTAGACAAGTTTAAATGAGCACTTCGTACACTGTTGTTCGGATGTCAATAAGAATGATTGACATTTCTAAATCTAATGAGTGATATTGCATTTTATCAGTCTTCAGGATTTTAACGTTGACGTATTTCGACTATCCCTATTTATTAGTATTTGTTGTGATTCGAGAAGTTACCCTAACACACCGAAAAGTTTTAACTCTATCTGTGCTCCTTTGGCTGGTCGTTATGTTTAATGGACAGAATTGAGATTTGTATTGTTTTGGTTATAGTGGTTGCAGACATGTCACTCATATAGTATATGATCCAGGCGTTATATTAAAACAACCTGTCCATTGATGTCTATATAGCAATTATCGACCTGATGGAATGATGAACTATCGAATTAAATTTGGATATATGTAATTTAGCCTTCACATTCAATTAAGAATAGTAATAATAGAAGTCATGCACTACAAAATCGTTATCAAATAATTAAACTATCTGTTGTGCGTGAGGTTCATTCAAAGTCCTCCATTTCTATAGTTTTAATAAACGAAGAATTTAATTCCCTGATCGTTCATTAATCATCTATTGCCTAAATGACTGGATATGGTTAATTTTTATTTTCCACTGGTTTTTGACTCCAATCGTGGCCCCCCAAAATATCTTATGATAGCTTAAGCTTAGTTACGACATTCTTCATATAGCATTTTTTACGATAGGCTTTAATAGCTGATTAATACGATTTTCACGATTGCGCCTGAAAGACGTTTATAAAATTATTAATTTTTATTATATAGTATCATTCAGGAGTATCACGTTTTCTATAGTATAATTCAGGGCAACTTTGAGATTTATTTGCCTTACTCGGTGTTTGGCACTGTGCAAGAAATCTCTTTTGACTCACATAGAGGTCGGGTTAGTTCGGAGATACAACCACCGCCTCTATCGTTAAAAATTAGCACCTCGACAACATATAACAATATATGCATAAAAACAAACAGATTTTAAATATTTTATCGTTCACACTCATCCCAATCCCCCAAATAATTTCCTATGTAACCACCGCCCACGTGCAGCTTCAACATAATTTACTGGAAAACCAACCAAAATATGTTATTGTTATTATAAATAATTTATGTGCAATCAAAATAAATTTTAATTATATTCAATACAACAACAATAATTAATCGGAAATATGCTAACTACGAGTAGTGCAGAGTTCCTGGAAAATTTATAATGAAACCAACCATGCGGGAACAAAGAAAACCAAAATATTTTCCATAGTTTTTCCTGCTTTTTGCGTTTTCTACTCCTCGTGCTTGCTCTAATTTTTATTTATAATTTTTTATTTTGCTTTATTATAAGACAATTTTCCAATTTTCCACTTTGTTTCATAAATAAAATAAATAAATTTATTCTGTTTCCATTCGTAACGTCGTTACCGTCATCGTATTCGATTTAATAAAATTATTTTTTTTTTTCGAGTAACTTTGAATCGACGACGACAACGATTGCGACGACGATGAAAAAATGTTCGTTAATTTAATTTATGTTTTTCCTTATTTCATGTCTATATATCACTTGTGTGGGACAACAACAATCCAGGTTATAACAACATTCGGTCCACGTAAACCGCATCGACAAGCATCGAACGCTAATTCATCAATTACATCGGATATTGGTGATTTAATGAGTTTGGATCAACGAGCCCATTCACCCACATCGCTACCGATAATCAATAGCTATAATAATAATAATAATTGTACAGCATCCCCACCAGCACCGCACAAAATCTGTTTAGAAACTAGCTTCACCAGTTTGCAGAGCCCCCTCGAACCGTGCATCGACGGTTCGAGCAAAGGATCGTCGATTGCGGGTAGTCTATTCGGTAAAAGTCAATTGAGCTCAATACTTCAATATGATGTGTCGAGCATGCACGAGGATAGTATATTGGCGCGGAATAGTAGTATATCGGGACCGACGAGCGAAGCGACAACAGTTGTATTAGTTTCGGAGCAGGCCGGTAGACCGGGTAAAAATGTTGCGTTCGAAGTTGACTGTACAACACCGTTTACAATGCAATCGACACCATCACCATTTCCAAGTATATCACCGGCACCGGCTGCAATGTCTGTCACTCCGTGTCAAATTCCAAAAAGTATTTTGCACAAGCAACCGACACCACAACCGTTTGTTATGCGACCATTCGAAACGATGCAACGACGTCCCGTCAGCCTTTCGATGGCGAACGTACCGTGTATGAATTCGAAAAAATTCGATCTCATACACGACGATTGGTTTGGTTTAGCACCACTGGCTAGTCCCGAAAGCCTGTCGGAAATTTCGAGTATCAGTTCGCGAACAAGTAACGCCATCAATTTGGCGGCCAGCATCGAAAAGTGCTTGCAACGTTTGTCGGCGAATAATACGAGCGAAGATGAAATTATTGAAATCGATGAGAGCCAACTATGTACACCGAAGGTGTTACGACGGGCACCGAAAATCACCGGAAATCTATCGACGTGCGCAGACGATTGGAAAAGTGTCGACTCGTACAAACGAATGGGGCAAATATTTATTGCCGGTGCTGGTAATGAAATTGTTAGCTTATCTGTTGTGCCTTCAATGAATAGTTTTAATCATAGTAATAATAATAATAATAGTATTCGTAGTAATAACAATAATAGTAATAATAGTGATTCGAGTGATTTAAGCTATGAGACCGCATCGAGTATGATGGACCGAAATTTAAACATAATGAATCCAAATCAATCGACCAATACGACAAATCTCCAATCCAATATTGATTTGTGGATGCTGCAGGAGAGTTCCAAATCAGCCGATAATCTCGACAACGATGACGATGATAGTAACAATGATAACAATTTGAATCAATTGAAATTCATTGCGATCAGTGATAGCCGTATACTAGATAATAATAATTCAAAATTTTCCGAATGTCCTCAATGTCCGTGCCATAATCGTGTACAATTCCATCCACTAACGATCCTTTGTTGCCAATATAGCGATCATCGACGTTGCCGTTCGTCTCTCAAATCAAATGCAACGAATACAACAAGCTCGAGCGGTGACACATATTTTAGTGCACTATCATCGTTGACGGGTGGATATAGTGCGGGCGGTTACGATTCGGGAAGCTATAACAATTCTAATTCTAATTCAATTATAGATAATAACATTAGTAGTAATAGTAATAGTAGTAGTACAAAAACAAATCAAAACCAAAGTACAATACAATATAATCTGAAACCGGGTGTCTTAGAATCACATTTTCCTGTTTACTATCCAGCAACCGCTAGCAACGAGGATAAATTATCGCTACTACCACCGTCATCGTCATCATTATCGGCGTCGACACAAAACAACAACAACAATAATAATAGTAGTAGTCAACCAAAACGTATTAGTTTTAGTAGCAACAATAGTAGCAGCAGTAGCAGCAACATAACCAAAAAACGGAATAATTCGGACGACATAATTATGTCGAAAAATGAATCTCTACCGCTATTGATTAATTTAAATGAAACGAAATCGATTGGCGGAGGAGGCCATGGGCTAGGAGGCGGTGGTGGTATATCATCGTCATCATCGCCAACGAGTTTTGTCAAACGTAAACGAAATATTTATCCGATGGATGCGGGTGGTAATTTATCGATGACACAAAGTTTTTTAGCAACATCCCCCACCCGCAAAGGGGAGAGTAATGTATAATTATGTCTTTGGCTATATACATATACAATATATAGAATATATAGGTAGATAAAAAAAAGCGCGCGCGCTAATGTACCGAAATGTGTCTTGATTCGAAATACAAAACAAAGTTGCAGTTCGTCCATCGGTATATAGGTATGTATAACAAGTACATAGTATAAATAGGTATATATAGATGATTATGTAGATTTTAAATTATCGTCCATTTACTCCAGTATATATATATAGATATCTAGCCAATTACATTAGATAAATACCAACATTATTAGATATATAGTCTTCCAAAACCACTCAGACTTTCGAAACTTTTTCATCCGGTACGTCGCTCGAGCATATCCTCTAAATTCTCAATGTGATTAACTTTACTCCAATATAACAAGATCTCTCGATAGAGCAATAGTCTTCGTCGGTTTTGTTGCATTGATAGAAGACTGTCTCGTGATAACAATATTTGGGAAAGTAGGCTTGCTGAACGAGACCCATAATTTTCAATTCCATGCATTTATTGACTTCCGTTTGGAGATCATTATTTTTGGCAGCAACCAAAACCGGCTCACCGGTTAAGCTCTCAAATGCATAGCCACTGAGATGCGAATACATCATTTCGAACTGCCCAAGCAGAGTAGTGCACAGAAGAATCGAAGCTTGGTAGTCACTTTGTTTCAAAACTTTGAATGCTTACATCTAGTTTTCAAGATTATCAATAGCACTTGTTTCATTGCGTGGAATACCCAATCTTCGGTAATTTGGGCCAGTGCATGAAAACACGATCTGATTTTCATGACTCAATAATTTAACTCGATATATGTGGTTACATACCAATCAGGATCATTCCGTTCAAGAATACCACCGACTCTGTGACGTTGTATTGCTTTAAGTTGGCGATATACAACAGTTGTAAAACAAATATTACCACCAACTCCCATCAGATAAGTATTCATCCCACTTTGCTTATAACTTTATTAAATAATGTATTATAATTTATTTGTTTAGTCTTTAAGTAAATTATTTTAAGATAGAACCCTTATCACCTATCCACAATGCAATCGATGCTACTAAAAATTTGTATTTTAATTTATTTATTTACGATATCAATAATTTAAAAAATGACAAAGTTCCTAGACTGCATTATAATTTCAAGAAGTAACGCGTCATAATCCATTAACTTATCCTCTACTTAATTCAATCTCAACCACCCAATCGACCAACTCCATTTCAATAAAAAAAAAGATATTTATACTAAATTAATACAATTAACTAACTTTAACAATTAATAACGTGCCAAAATAAAATATTAATTAATATTTTTTTGTTTCCTAAATATAAAAAGAAATTTTTAATGTCAATTTAAAATTAATTAAACAATAAATAATACAAACAAAACATAAATCACAATAATTAAATTAATTATCTCGATACAAAACAAAACTTACTACACACACAGCTTTATTATATAACAAAACTATTATTAAAAACAATTTTTAATAAATTTTACATAAAACAAATTAAATTAAATTAAATATTAATTAAAATTAAAACAATAAAATAAACTAAATTAAATTTATAAACTATATAAGTAGAGAATCAAATACATAATTATAATAAATATTATGTCAATAATTATTAGAAATGACAAAAAATAATTAATTAATTATTGTAATTAAAATTAACGAAAATTGGAATTAAAATTAAAAAACTGAACAAAAATGGAATTTATTAAAAAGAAATATTGAATTGATACAAATATTATAAAAAAAACTAGTTATTTTAATTAATATAAATGAATGAAAAATTGGTGACCCCGGTAAGTATTATACGTAATGGCGGCCATTTTAAGTTATTTTCCCTTATACTTTGCTAATTATATGATATGATAGAAGTACAAACCAACGTTGGTCCTTTGTTTGTTATCATAAGACAGGAATATGTTCAATAGGGTACCGAGTCCAGCCCCTACCGGCATTGCAATACTGAAGGTAATAAAGAAAATGAATGTTAGTCACCGAAACGACTTTGGGTGATAATCGACAACAGAATTTGTTTGTTGCATATACCGAATGAAATTGAATACTGTAATAATGAACGCCCAGTCAATCCAATCAATAAATTAAACCGTCAAAATAAATAATAATCTAGGATTATTTTCGGAAAGGGATAAATGCACTGCCTATAAAAGGACAATGGGTGGAAGTGAATTATTTCACTGAAATACCGATGGCACAATTACAAAACCATGATATTGAAGCAGGGTTTTATTCATTAAAAATTTGGTTTCCCACATCGGGTATAGTTTCTGATACAGTTGGGATTTTACATGCAAAGCGTAAAAACGAAGACACACATTTGGACTCATGAGTGCAGCAAAATCGTTTCAGCAAAAAATGCATATAGTGTAGTTTAGATTACAATTCTATTTTATTATTTAGACGATATTTGAATAGTATTTGCTTAATTTGAGCAGTATTTCAAATATTTAGCTTTTTGTGGCGTTCTTGAGCAACTCCAACAAATACAAATAAAACTTATCTTACGCCACAATTAATTAATAAAAATATTTCGAGTTAAGTTCTTGTAATTCACTAGTACTGTCGCGTCACAACTAAATAAATATATACGAATCGCACAGTATAAACGTCAAGTCCGGTAGCATATGCCTGATGATGGATTTGATCTTTTCGTTCACACGGTCATTCAATGACGTCATCATCATCAGATCGAAACCGGCCAAGTGGATTACAAGATACAAGCAACAACTCGGATTAACAATTACATTCAAAAGTTTACATTAAAGCAATACCGCTTTCTTCATATTCAAATAATAAGAATTGTTTTTGGTTTGCATTGATGAGAGGAGAAACGAAATGATTTGACTGTATAATTCCAAACTAGTAACAATAGTTGCTATCCAATCGTACAACCACTAGTACCCACTAGTAATCGTACAACCACTAGTACCCGCTAGTGAACCGCTAGTATATACTTCGATCTTATCTTTGCTAAATTTACTATGATTAATTTAGCAAAGATAAGACCCGAACTACTAGCGGGTGCTACCGGTGGACTATTAGTTGCTTTCCAATCGAACAACCGCTAGTAACAGGTAATAGTTCGTTGCGTGTCCTACCGCTAGTAGTTCGTGGTGTGTCTTTGCTAAATAATTTGCGTCTTTGCGAAGTAAATTTAGCAAAGACTCGCAACGAACTACTAGCGGGCACTAGCGGTTGGTCGATTGGAAAGCAACTTAGTAAGGTAGTTTGGTTTTTATCTTTGCTAAATAAACCAGTTGTAAAAATTATCTTAGATAAAAACCGAATTTTCAATCGACTAAAAGCTAGTACCAGCTATAGTGAACGTCTCTCTCCTGATTTCGAGGATTTTTCTCTAAGGAGAAGAAGGCATTTAGTAGAGAAAATAATACAAGATTTTTGGAATATTTGGTCTGGTGAATACCCGAACCAATTGCAACAAAGAAAGAAATTGAAAAGCGCCCATCCAAATTTGAAGTTAAACAATCTAGTGCTTCTAAAAAACAAGCAACAGCCAGCCACGCGTTGGTAACTCAGTTGGATCATTGGCACACATAACGGTCATGATGGGCTAGTTCGAGCCACAACGGTTAAGTGTTAAGAAGCCACAACTGGTATTATCCAATGAGATATGCTCGGAATTCATACACAGCGCGAAGAACCATCACCATGACATCTGTAAACAACTTAAGAAGTGATCAAAATCATAGTAGTTTCAAAATCATAAGCAAAGCTTAAACCAAAATAAACTCCAAAATCATTACGATCCAAGAGGTACCACCGCATTGGAATCAATAATAGTGCTCTGAATGGAAATGAATACCTGGCCATTGAGAAACTTCCTTATGTTCATCATTACTTCTGGACTTTTCAGTTATAAGCAGAGGCTAGAATTTGCAATTACTGTTCGATCATCGGTTGGAAGTTTCTGTTTGGTTGTTTCATTTAAATCTTGCAGAATCTCTTCTATACGAGAAGAGATTAATTCATTGTGTTTAAGGAGTTCATCTCAATATAGTTAGTAAAAATGCCTCCTCGGATCGCGGGGCGAAGGATAATCATCGTAAAAATAAAATTGATAGTCTTACTCACATTTTTCCAATGTCCGTGGACTCGTGACTAATAAAAATTGTGCACATCAACATCTCGAATCACACAGACATACTAGTGCTATCGGAAAGAAAGTATCTTATAACATCTACGAGAACGAATTCTACTTCAATTCGTGTTGCAATGTGAAGTGTGACATCAGAAGTACGAAACTTTCTCAAAGACCGCTCAAACTATTGTACTTGAAATACCCCTTCCTAATGAAATCCTTTTTTAATTAGTTTATATAGATCCCCGAATCAAACGGATTCAGAAACGATTCCCAATCAACATTCCTACTGCGAATTAAGTATGGTTGGTGACTTAAATGCCCACCATAAAGAATGGTTGAATCACCAAAATACGAACTGTGCTGGGCGTCAGACGATGTGGCTTGGTGTTTCGCTAAACTTTCGCAGATTGTTAGTGATTCCACATTACAAGTAGACATATTCTGGATCTTTGTCTTATAACAATTCCGCATTCCATGGAAGCACGTGTCGAGGCTGGAATTGGAAATTCTGACCACTACCTGATAACAGTAAAAATGTCTATCGAAACACCACCAGAATTTAGACTGCAGCCAAGGCGTCTATGGCATTTTAATGAGGCTGACAATGGTGGGTTACGATGATGAGTTACGGTCAGTTTTAAAACATTTCCCGTGGGAGAGCCGTTGTTTTTATAACAATCATATAGACGACGCCGTTTCTAATTTCACCGAAACCGTTCTACATGGAATGAATAAATATATCCCATCATCCTTTTCCAAACCCAATCCAAATTTTAAAATCTTTTCAAAAGAAGCCGCCAAAGCAGCCAAACAAAATAAATCTGCTCACAAGAAATATAACCGCAACAAAGTTTCGTTTGAAGACTATAAGCCCACGCGTTACATCAGATTTAAAAAAAAATCTGTGCTAAGGAAGCGGAAAGAGCCGACAACAAGAAAGCCGCTAAGGGTTCCGAGTTGAAAATCTCCGATCGAAACTTTTACCAGATGGTCGCATCGGTTGCCAATATTTCTAAAACATCTATTTCAGCATTGAAATGTGCAGATGGTGCTTTGGTGGTGGATCCATATTTGCAGGCCGACTTACTGGCAAACGTCTTCACTTCGAACTCGACCTTAGTTGTCCCAGATGGAGTTACGCCTCCGTCAATTCCGTATTGTGGTTCCAAAAAGGAGCTCGGAATAAATTTTCTTAAGGAACCTGACGGCAATGAACGTAAATAAGGCCACCGGACTTGACGGAATTCCTGTTCGAATATTGAAAAAGTTTGACAGTGACTTGGCTCCAATATTAACTAAAATTTTTCTCCTTTTTTTATAAGCAAGGTAAATACCCGAACGCCTGGAAGAGTGCGATGGTGCAACTGGTTCTTAAACGTTGTTGTGATAAAACTGATCCCTCAAACTACCGGCCAATATTAATTGTGTCAGCCGTGGCTAAAGTTTTTGAGAAATACATTAATCAACAATTGGTGCATTAATCTTGAGATTAATAATTTCAGATAAACAAACTGGCTTCCACGAAATCCGCTCCACAACCGATCTCTTGACGTATGTTGCAAGCAAATGGAATGTTACCCTTGAGCAACACGGAGAAGCCTTTGCAATAGCTTTGGATATATTCAAGTCTTTTGACAAGGTTTGGCATGAGAATCTCATTTGCCAACTTGTGGCATACGGTTTGGATTCGATGGCCATCAAGTGGATAAAAAGCTTTATCAAAGACCGAAACATCAACGTTGTGCCAAATAGGAGATCATCAACGACACACTCTCCAAATGCCAGAGTTTTGCTGAGTGATGATGAAAAATTGCACTCTTTTATTTCATTTGAGCTTCAGAGCTAAACGGTAAACAGTTGGAAGTTGCCACTTCACTTAATTCCGATTTGAGTACAATATTTGAGTGAGGAGTAATCAGGTCAAAATTAACGAGAAAAAAATACAAATATGCACGTTCTCGCGTAAAAGAACGAATACTCTTGTGTGGTAAAAGCCAAGTTCTCGTGGGTTGTGGCTCAATTCGTCTGTTTGGTGTTCAGATTAGCAACAGTTTAAAAAGGAATGAACACATTATAGCATTGGCCAAATCAGCTTCACTTAAATTCGGGTTCCTGAATAGATGCAGACAGTTTTTAGATCGCATCAGGTTCTTCAGATATATAAAACCTTTACTAGACTCAGTTGCTGATAGAGTTCAGCGGCGTGCCATCCGAATAATACGAAACTCCAGACTTA
The DNA here is from genome assembly GCA_963932295.1 of Tipula lateralis. Lineage (NCBI taxonomy): Eukaryota > Metazoa > Arthropoda > Insecta > Diptera > Tipulidae > Tipula > Tipula lateralis. The sequence continues at coordinate 62,590,438 of OZ010736.1, read as the reverse complement.
CGAAAGATCTAGACAGTCTACAGCACCGCAGGGATGTTGCAGAACTCTGCGTGTTCTATAGATTAATAAATGGTTTATGTTCTACAGAATTAAAGGAGAAAATACCACCATTTTTTACACCAGGGCGGATAACACGAGGAACTATCAAGCTTTACTTGAAAGACCGCGCGTTGGGTGCAGGAGCTCTGACAGTTACCAGGAGCTAGGACAGTTTAAAATTCCGCCCATGTAAGCTAAACATAAAAAACAAATTATCTTGAGATGATTGGAACCCTCACTATCATAATCGATGATATGATAGGGTTGTGATGCTGCTTTCAATTTCCCAATTTCCCTCAATTTCCGATGAGAGCAACAAAGTGACTTATTCGAATCAACCAAAATCACAGTGATTGAGAATAGAATGTTGTTGGGAACAAATATAAATTTCGTTATCGGAAAATCAGGATTTCAAACTATACTTTAACTTTGTAAAACGAATATTATACAATTAACGATTTTCCATAATAAAAATTACACAGACGTTTTAATGTTTGGAATTAGCACAAACCATAAACCAAGTTTTATAGTCACGTCGATATTTTAATACCAGAAAATTTGCAACAAAATAATAAAATTTCATAATTGTTTTTTATGCGAATAAATATTTTAAGTTTTATGCGAAAAGCAATCAAATCTAAACAACAAATAAATTTTTGAACCACTTTCATCCAACCTAGAACGTTAGGGATGGAGTTTTCAATGGACTCGAATGGGCTAGAAAATTTTTCAATAAAAATTCGAAATATTTTATAAGCATTGAATTTATTTATGTATTTATGCTTCTCCATGCACCATGAAGTAGTGCTGATTAATTTTGATTAATTAATGAATTATTGATTATATATGTTAATATCACTTAGTAGTGTGTGTGTGTGAATCTCTTGTATAAAAAAAGTTTTAAATTAAAATTTAAAAATTAAATAAATTTTACTGCTGCATAATGCTAACGGGAGGTTTAACCCCCATTAGGACACATAAATCATTTCTAATTTTACGAACGTCTGCAATTGGCATACCCCAATCTGTTTCCGAGAGTATAATGAGCACCTCATCCAAATTTTCGTCCGATAGTCCGCTGGTATCTCCATATAGGGTAAGCGCTTCGTATAATTTCGTTGCAGTCGATTTACGTATATGAACATGTGGCTGACCTAGAAACACTACCAATTTACCGAATATTTTCGGACATAATCTTGGCACTTGTATTAATTGGCACAGTACACTTATGCTCGAAATTAGTTTATAAAGTTTTTTGTTGCCTTTCATCTCCAGCATCACGGATCTAAACAGTTCGTCAGTGAATTTCGATTGATCGTCGGAAACAAGCGCATTAAATGTACCAGACGACAGTAGTAGATCCAAGAAATTTAGCATCGGATGCGAAATCCGATCATTCGACATATTTTGATTAAAAACCGCGATCACTTCGTTCCCGATGCGTTCAATATCGTGTGGATGCGATTTAAGGTATTGGAACATAGCGGCCGAAGAATATTTGATCAGTGATTCAGTTAGTTGGCCAATACTTGCGCTTAATCCTAAAATTAGACGTGGCGAATAGTCGGGTAGCGCGAGCATCGAACAAAACATGGGGAATGTGTGATCGGCAAAGAGCCAAAGCACTTTAGAACTATCCTCGGGGAATATTGTTTTTAAAGTGTCGTGTTGTCTTATATGTGGAATTTCTGGTTTGCTATGCACTAGATTACAAAATAGTTTGCCAGCTAAACCTCGAGTTCGATCGATTTTTTCGACAGCCTGCTGTGCCAATCCACCCATAATTTGATGTACAACATCTGATTTTAGCAGACCATGGGGACATGTTGTTAAAATTGTAAAAAGTGTATTCATACTGGCTTCGCGCACCCATGCACCTATATCGCCCCGATTATCTTTTGTATACTCGTCGAGTGCTTTAAGCAAACACACAAATATCCGATCTAAATTATCGCCCTTACTGATCGAAATCCCTTCCGAAGTTGCATAACCAATTGTTTGGATAAATTTTGACAACGACTTAACACTATCGCGACGAGCTTCTGACCAATTTGCGGTGATCGAGTTCTCAGGATGTCCCGACAATCTCAGAGCACCGGGCTCGGGAACGAGCGACTGTCGTATCAACATCGTTAAAATTTCATCGAATTTAAGCATCAACATGAATTTGGGAAGCGATCCAACAACTGATATGTATCCCATTCGAATATGCTCCTCAAGATCATTCTCACATCCCTTTAGATAAAATTCAAGCAATTCAATATTTTTATTCTGGTACTTGGGATTGTCATAATAACTTTGGCATAATTCGGTTAGGGCCATAATCGCCGATTCTCGTATTTGAGATGATTTATTGACAAAGCATTTATCGACGATAGTCTGCCACGATTCAATACACTGGTCGGAGACACAAAGTTTTGCCAAACAGGCATTTCGGATAAATTCACAACACGACTGTTTCATCATTTCACCCGATATGCCACGGAATTGATCGCGTTTTATGAAAGTGGCCACTAAACAGTCTGCTTTATCAATTATTGTCGAATTTAGATATTTTCCTTGTTGATTTTGTTCCAGCTCTAGAACGCTGAGCGCGCGAATTATTTCTCCAATCGCAAGTACAGAACCATGACGAGTATTTATATCGATTGAATTCGATTTTTCGAATAAATTTCCAAGGATAGTAGAGGCCATGTACTCAGGGGCGCGTTTAGTAAGCACCGCAAATGTTTTAGCAGTTAAATCCCGAATTGCTGTGTCCCAATGATTAACCTTCCGCTCAACTAAATGATCAATCAAGGGATTTGTGTATTCCGAAAATTGCGCGATATAATCACTTATCACGAGATACGAATTACTCCGTAATCCAACAGAATAGAAATCGGCCGTAGTTAGGATATCTATTCCTTGAGGAAAATTACCAAGACGTCCAACATTTTCTTGGAATGCAGCTGAAGCAGCTCGACGACAATTAATCTAGAAATAAACCAAAATTTAACCCTGAATTGAACATTAAATTTGAAATAATTACCTCACGATCGAAAACTGTGGTTACTAGCAAACCAGCGGCTATTTTTTCCACAAACGGTTGCAAATCAGCAGGATTGTAGGCACGTGCAAATGCCCAACTCATATAACAGGCAGAATCTCGAATGTGTTGTCCTACCGACATGTATCCTTTCATTTCATCATAGACCAGCGCTTCGAGGAGATGAGGCACCATAGTTGTGAGACGATATGGTAACAATAAACCTCGTTTGGCTAATTCGGCTATCGCTAAGCAAGCACCATGCCATGCTTCATGTGGCTCTAGTGGATTAAAAATTTCAATTACAGATCCAACCACTTCATCACCCATCGCTTTTGGTAAACGGTTAGTGACTCGCCCAACACCTTTAGCCGACAACCATCGTATATCGCTACTCGAGCTTCTAAGTGCTTGTAGCAGCTCTTCAATCACATCTTCTATTTCTTCAGGAATCACCATATCAGCATCCTCCTCATCAGCTTGTTCGGCTGCTCGATTATCATTTAGATTATTCTGAACAGTAGGACTTACAAGATTAGCAGTCAACGATCTCGAACCTCTTTGATATCGCCAAGCTGCAATTTTCGGCTTTAACAACACAAGTCCGAGCCGTTGAATAATTTTTATATAATATTTGTATTTAAGAAAGTCTGTCGACTTCTTGTAATCACAACCAAGTATCCAACTTAATAGAAACTTGGCATAGGGTAGCAAATCTTCTCGTTTACCATGTTTCAAAATAGCAGCGATTGCGGCTAGTTGTCCAAATTTGGGTGACTCGGTTTCGGCATTATGATTTTTTGCAACTAAATCGAAAAACTTTTTGAGATACGATTCTTTTACATCGATTCGAATAAGATATTTTGAACAGAGGAATGCGGCCACCATTGAACATGTATCATTGACCTGTGAATTAGCCAAACATATTTGATAGATCCTCTCCATTTTTGGTATTTCGGCGACATGATTTATAATCTCCGGATTGTTGTTGCTCGAACTGAACGCATCCAATCGAGATAAATGAAACGGATTCAACACCAGTATTGACATCCATAGAATAAGCATATATCGTGTCTCCCAATTGAGCAAATCAGAAACATCCTGTTTCTCTAGTGCAACCAGTACAAATTCTAGATCACTGAGCTCGTGAGGAAGAAATTTCACGAGTATTTTATACGTTCGGACATTCGACAGCTGGTACAAATACTTGAACGCTCCATGGTATAATGTATCTGGAGAGTTCGCATCGCGTATATAAACTAGTAAATCGTCGATAAGTCGATTGATGTGCGGATCGAGAAGATGTGGTTGTTCTTGGTATCGACCCAATATTTCTGAATATTTCTCGTAATTCTTCTCGAAGCCATCGCAATGAATCATCGCCAAGTTTTTTATCATCGCACATACCTCATCCAATTCTGTGAATAATTCGAGCGTATTCGATGGACGATCGTCATCTTGAAGATTTTCATCATTTGATTGTTGCATTGCGACACTTATTTATTATGGTTTTAATGTATTTTCTTTTATATTTTCACGTTTTTTATTGCAGGTGCGACAGACTTTCATCGGCGTAGCGTATTGCAATGTTTTGTGTATTATAGATTTGACAGTTGTCTTGGGTTTGTTTATTTGAGTACACTCGCATAAATAAGTGCTGAATAATAGAAAGTCGCTGAATAATTTTCTAGTGTAAAAAACTTAAACATTTTTTAAATTAACCAAAACTACTCATTTATAAGGATTTTTAATTATATATTAAATAGAAATAAGATAATATCTCCCTTTACGAAATGAGATAATTTATTGTGGCATCTAGCTTGAAATAGCGGAACCAAAGTACAATGAAGCTTGTCACGATTATACGTCACAAATTATAAACATAAACAAACCTCACTTCGGTTTCGAAAGTTCCAATTTGCACACGAAACTTATTCAATTTTGTTCGAATTAAATAATAAATTGCAAGATAATTTAATACGTCAAGTCACGGTTCTTCTGTGGTATTTGTGGTGATTGTAATCCGACCTTTGATAAACTGGTACATTATATAAATACAGTGTAAAGTAACCGGGTACGTAAAGATGTCTGAAACAGTTGGAAAGGTAATAAATTGCCTGGTTTTATTTAAGCAATATCTTATATTTCAATCGATTTCAAGGTTATCAAATGCCGTGCTGCCGTTGCTTGGGCCGAAAAGCAGCCGCTAGTCATCGAAACAATCGAGGTTGAACCACCACGAGCACATGAAGTTCGTATTAAAATTCATGCAACCGGTGTTTGCCATACGGACGCATATACTCTTGACGGTTTAGATCCCGAGGGTATTTTTCCAGTAATTCTTGGCCATGAAGGTGCCGGTGTCGTGGAAAGTGTTGGCGAAGGTGTCACCAAGTTTAAACCAGGCGATCATGTCGTACCGACCTATGTTCCACAGTGCAATGAATGTCGATTCTGTAAAAGTAACAAAACAAATTTATGTCAAAAAATTCGTTTAACACAAGGTCGCGGTGTTATGCCCGATGGTACATCACGATTCTCGTGCAATGGTAAACAACTTTTCCATTTTATGGGAACATCAACATTCACTGAGTACACTGTTGTCGCTGATATATCCCTTGCTAAAGTTAACGAGAAAGCCGCATTCGATCGTATCTGCCTATTGGGATGTGGAATTCCAACCGGTTATGGAGCAGCATTAAATACTGCAAAAGTTGAAGAAGGTAGTAGTTGTGCTATTTGGGGATTAGGGGCTGTAGGCTTGGCATGTGCCATGGGATGTAAACGCGCAGGAGCCACTCGTATCATCGGTGTCGATATTAATCCCGATAAATTCGAAGTCGCTAAAAAATTCGGTGTTACCGAATTTATTAATCCAAAAGATTACGATAAACCGATTCAACAAGTGTTAGTTGAAATGACCGATGGTGGTCTCGATTATACATTCGAATGCGTTGGAAATGTGCTAACAATGCGGGCCGCACTTGAATCGGCGGCAAAAGGATGGGGTGTCTCGGTCATCATAGGGGTTGCAGCTGCAGGTCAAGAAATTGCTACTCGCCCATTCCAGTTAGTAACCGGGCGCACGTGGAAAGGAACAGCATTTGGTGGATATAAAAGTGCTGATAGTGTACCAATTTTAGTAGACGACTATTTAAATGGCAAAATCATGATCGATGAGTTTGTTACGCACACGATGGAACTTGACAAGATCAACGAGGCGTTCCATTTAATGCATGAGGGTAAAAGTATTCGCAGCATTATCAACATAAGTTCATAAAATATTAAATTTACTTAGCTACCTCATTACCAAAATGAAATATTTTTATAATTTCTAATTTTTTTAAAAAATAAAAGTTAAGAATAATCAAATTAAAAAAATAAAATTTATTTGAAGTGAAACAACTCATTTTAATTTATACGTTAAGTAGCCATTTATAAAAGGTCGATAGGGCAATATTTGAAAATGGTCGAATATTTGACAGTTTGTGGAAACAAAATTCAAAAATGGATTTAGACAATTCGAAATTATTTGGTTCCAGCATTTTGGTAAATAAATGAGTAAAATTTTGACGAATTATAAAACGATACAATATTATATTATTACACAGAACAACACATTTGGAAATGAAACGATCCAGCCGAATGATATGGCGATAACGAATCTAGAGCAGCGTAGACTGCAATCCCATGCCATGTTTTCCGATCTTCAAAAAAATCAATTTCAGAAGTGTGAAGAAGATTACATTAAAAATCAACACATGCTGCGAAATTTTTATGATCAAGAAACTAGTGATTCAAAATCGAATGTAACCGGTGAAAATGATTTAACGTTTGGTCTCATGTTTTCACCACATGATGGTCAACAATTTTCACGCAGCTCGGACAGAAACACATCAAGCCATGACGAAATATTCGTATTTAGTGTGCGAAATATTGAAAAAATCGCACAATTTTTGAATTTAAACTACAACAAACTCAAGGACCTATTTATTAAGATCATAAACGATGAAGAAGTTAATCCAGAGTTGTTGGTCGACTTGAATTTGAAAATGAGTACGGACCAGAATGAAACTCATTGTGAGGAAATTGAAAACCAGGTTTCAGAGTGTAAAAGTCTAGTATTCGATCAGAGTACACAGACTAATCCCGAAACCACACAAGTACATTCGAGTAATAAGTTTAACATTGCACAAATAATCGATGATGCTATCCAATTGAAACCACCATCATCTACTCAGGTAAATCGCAGCCAAACTGTTAAAACATTAAATGAATTAATATCTGATACCAAAGATATACAATATAAAGGTATTTTTGATCAATTCATACAACCGCTTGATGAATCCATCCAAGAAAACAATACAACAGTACACGAACATAATGTATCGAGTAACTTGAGCCAGGATCCTCGAAATATGTCAACCCAATTACTATCGATTGTCGATGTAATGCTACAAAAAATAAAATCAGATAATAATTCTTGTGTCCAAAGTAGGAATACTGATAGTCCGGATTTGTTTAGCGATTGTTCGGATGATGATTGCATTCCACAAAGCTAAATTTAGTGTATTTTTAAAAGATTAAACTTCGATGAATTGTGAAATAATTATTATACATTTTTTATAAATAGTTTTTAAATTATTAAATTGTAGTTTTTAATCTATTTTAATTTTTCGAACCCACTCGCAGTACGTCAGTATAGCAGGGTTGGTCGTAATCGATTTTTGTTTACTAGTTTGTATTCCAATTTGAGCGTTTGGATCAGAAACTATATCTGTACTACATAAATCTTTACAGATCGGAAAACCGGTTCACATTGTTCTAGTGGATTGAGTGAATCTTTCACTTACCACTCAGATATCATCACATGGAAACACTTTAATTTGAGATTAAACATAAGAAGTAAAGAATTAGGGTAAGAAGCAAAACTTCTCTTCAATCTGTTCTATGTTTTATGTTTAATACAAATTCTTTCGTTGTTCCCTTTTAACACCCTACCTTACGCTAAAATCGGAGGCATCAGGCTATAGGAAGTTCATCTGTACATTATATGTTTTACTTTGTGCCAGCTTATAATAGTTTCGTTCTGGACAAGGTGTCATAGATCTGTCCATTAAAATTACCAATTGTAATGGGATAGTGGAAAATACTTCTTGTATCTCACAGTACCTTCCGCTTCACCTTTCCCCACTGCACAATTCGAACCGTTCTCAATTATAACATAGCATGTATAAAATGATAATCTGTGTTACTATCATTTTATACAAAGATATATGTTTATTCCATCCGATATCTTCATCTTGTATCTATACTCGTATTATTTTTTCTAATACTGCTATGGTAAGCCATGTTAGTCCCGAATATTATCAGTGTTTAGACAAGCACTACTGTGAAGTCAAGTTAGGCTTATTGTTAACCTTTGGTATTTCCATGGCCTCTAAAACATGCCTAGTTGTTCTAATAATAATGCTCCATAAAATTCTAGCTGTGGAGAAGTCAGTCTTGACTTGTTGGTTCCATCTTCGTTTGTTGAGGGATGACCTTTTGACTAATCAACTAGTATTATCATATCTGTACCCAATATCATGTCGATTGACGTAGGTGTTTTATTTTCTGGGTCACCTATAAAATCAGAGCCAGCCATGTATTGTTTGTTGAGTATTTAATTAGTTGGTAAGCATTCCCTTAATTGCTGTACAAAATGAAATTTCCACCGGCTGTTATATGTTGGCATTGTGAATCTTGTGACTACCTCTGTTGTTGTTGGTAAAGTGAAGAGTGGTTGAAACCAGCATACGTATGTTGCATTGTATCTGTAGTGTTTTCCATTCATCAAACCAATCATTTTGGGGTTTAGTTAACTCCAGACCGAAACAGTTTTTTAGCGACATTTGGAATGAGCGTGTTTTGGTGCTAGCCGTCATTGACAGGATTCATGAAAACGGGAGTATCACCAGGGGAAAATGAAGATTGGTGTATAATGCACTAAACTCAGTTTTCTTCAAAGTCTTAGGTAAAAATTCAGGACCCCCCCCATCCTGCAGAGATGCAGGAGGATATCAGGGGCGCATTAAATTAACCGTGCTCTAATGCCAGATCAATTGATCTGTACAAAAAGGCTGTAGAGGAAGTAGGAGAGGTGTGGGAAGGCGCGAGGCTGATGGCTGTAAGCAGGGAAGAGATTCCTAGCGGGCCAAAAGCGCGACAGGGAATTGGAAGATGGTGAGTCAAGAGGATGCCAAGGGAGGCTCCAGATTATCTACAATGGTAATCAATAAGGAGTCTCCAGCTCCTCTTGCCGTGACTAAGGAAATAATCGACTTCTGTTTCGGGTAAATTACTCTCAGTCTACAAAAATGACGATGCTGGAACACACTTAGAGGAACCTGGTGAGGACGACCGTCCGTCCACACAAGAAACAGTTGCACCAAGAGAAGATACAGCCCAACCAATGAAGCTTGGGGAGGAGATGGGTAACCGCCTGTCCCTGGTGTCAGGAGATTCACGGAGGTTCAAGGGTCACGGAGGTCGCCAGCATCAGGGGCTGCGGCCGCCTTACTTCTCAGACTGGCTGGATCAGGAGAGGACGTGCTCATTATTCAAGAATCTTTGATAAACACCAACAGCTTCTACGGCATTATGGTTATAATCTAATATACTCAAGAAATTCGGAGTAAATCAGATCCTGCATTCTTGGAAAAAATAATTTAATTTGGTTATTCACTTCCGTTGTAAGACCTGTACTAAGGTATGGGGGTCAGCGTGTGGTGCCTAGCTCTAGATAAAGTAACTTACAAAAAGGGGACCAAGAAGGTGCTAAGAACGGCCTGCATGCATATAAGCGGGGTGCTATGGACAACACCAACACGTGACTTGAAAGTTATGTTTCATCTTCTTCCCGTCGATATTTATGTTAAGCCGATGGCGGCGATTACGGTCATCCGACTATCAGCCATATCTCAGTGGAAATGCCTTCAGGTATGACACTCGACGATAATTAGATCGCTAAGGAAGGAACTGGCGAATCTATACTACGTAACACCGACTTTGTGCTTCCAGAAAAGGTTCCGAACTTCCTGCTCCTCAAGGAAATCTTTACAGGAGCGGGTCATTTGCGGAAACGGAAGTATTGCAGTTCTTTACGGATGGCTCCAAGCTACAAGGTAAAGTAGGAGCTGCGAAAATTGAAAGAAGATATAGCAGTTCGTAAATTGAAAGTAAATATAGCAGTTCGTCTTTTTGATCACAGAATTGGTTGAGACATAATGGGGTATCCTCGACTGATATCACAATTTATGTGGACAGTCAGGCGGCAATCAAGTCTCTGACGTGTAGAGTGGCGTTGGGTTGCCACTTGTCTCTGAATGAGATGAGAGTGCATTTCAACATTCAGATAGTTTGAGCCTCTGGCCACCCGGGTGTCATGGGGAACTGCAGGGCGAACACTTAATGTACTGAATATTGTAAGATGCGAGAACTATCACGCTACATAAGTAGTTTAAACTGGTTCTCATAAGGGTAATAGGTAACTAAGATCCTTTGATATTACAACGGACCGTCGCCGGTCTAAGTGTGCTGTATCAGCTACTAAACCTTACTCAAGACAAAAAAACTTGAGTTATCGAGTGGCATCGATAACTCAAGTTTTTTTGCAAGTCATCTAGAAGATTAGAAAGCAAGTCAGAAACAACAGTCTAGCAGAGGCATCACGAATAAGCATAAATGAAGATTATCAGTGAAATTTGATAAATATATTTAATAGCAAATCAACCAAAAAAAATACCGTTATCTTTCTTATCTTATCGCAGAAGTTTTTCAATTATCATCATTTGTCGTTTTGATTAACATTCGCAATTCATAACAAAATTGAAAACCAGTTCGAACTGACGTATATTAATGTTAAAAACCAGATAAATTACGCAGACTGTGATTGTCAAAAGCCATGTCCGGAACAGCTGGGAAAGTAAGAATGCCACAATAGTATATATTTACAACATTTACCTTATCTTCTACATTAATCAATTCAAGGTTATTAAATGCCGAGCCGCCATTGCTTGGGCAGCAAACCAACCACTTGTCATCGAAACAATCGAAGTTGAACCACCGCGAGCACACGAAGTTCGTGTTAAAATTTATGCAACCGGTGTTTGCCATACGGACGCTTTTACCCTTGATGGTTTACATCCCGAGGGTATTTTTCCAGTAATTCTTGGCCATGAAGGTGCCGGTGTTGTGGAAAGTGTTGGTGAAGGTGTAAACAATTTTAAAATTGGTGATCATGTTGTACCCAGTTACATTGCACAGTGCGGCGATTGTCGATACTGTAAAAGCAACAAAACAAACATGTGTCCAAAACATTTTGCTTTCATTCAAAAGCGTGGCTTAATGCCCGATGGTACGTCACGGTTTTCGTGCAATGGAAAACAAATTTTTCATTTTATGGGTACAAGCACGTTTACTGAGTACACCGTTGTTGCTGATTTATCGTTAGCTAAGGTGAACGAGAAGGCATCATTCGATCGTATATGCTTGTTAGGATGTGGAATTCCAACGGGTTATGGAGCTGCGTTGAATACTGCAAAAGTCGAAGAAGGGAGTAGCTGTGCTATTTGGGGTCTTGGTGGTGTCGGTTTGGCATGTGCCATGGGTTGTAAACGTGCAGGAGCCACTCGTATTATCGGTATCGATATTAATTCCGATAAGTTTGAAATCGCTAAAAAATTCGGTGTGACTGAATTCATAAATCCGAAGGACTACGACAAACCGATTCAACAAGTTTTACTCGAAATGACCCATGGTGGTCTCGACTATGCATTTGAATGCGTTGGAAATGTATTGACAACTCAGGCAGCTCTAGAATCGATAGTTGGTTATGGCGTTGCTATCATTATTGGTGCCTGCGCTCAAAATATTTCAATCAACCCACTACAATTGCTTAGCGGACGTATGTGGAAAGGATCAGTGTTCGGTGGTTATAAAATCGATGATATTCCTAAACTAGCAGAAGACTATTTGAATGGCAAAATCATGATCGATGAATTTATTACGCACACAATGGCACTCGATAAGATAAATGATGCATTTCGTTTGATGCATGAGGGTAACAGTGTTCGAAGCATTATCAGTATTTGCAATAACGATTAAATTTAAAATGTGTTGGTTTTGTAAACAAAGTGAAGTATACTCGTATGTACAGTGAAAATTTTGATTTTTATGCATTTAGGCAGCGTTCGTTTTCTCATATTTCGTTAAAACTTGAAGCAGTTAACATTGACTTTAAGAATCGTCTAACTCCTCCTCAAATTTTTCGCGACAGTAGGTCTACTGACCTACTGGTCGCGATAAGTCCAGTGGTTTGGTTTTTTGCAGTCTTCTTGTTGGAGTGGTAGTCATACTGATGTAGTATGTAGACGTTCTAGAAGTTTTGTCGCATGATGATTAATTTCATTACCATGAGGTTGTCGTTTCGAATTAACGATGCATCGCACGATCTTATTTTGAACTGTTTGTATGATTTTGATATTTAAGTTCTTGGCACAACCCCAGAGATGGCTCCCATATGTACAGGTTTTAGAATTTGTTTGTATAACAGCAGTTTGTTGTGGGTCGCTAGTTCAGACTGTCTCCCTAAGAACCAATACATTTTTTGGGAATTTTATGTTTAGTTCATCTCTTTTCTTGTTTATGTGTTCCTTCCATTTAAGCTTAGCATCTAAAGTCATGCCGAGATATTTAGCAGTGTACCGCATACTGCTATCGAGTTTATCATAATTGGTATATGATTAACTTTTAGATTTGTAAAGTTCACTTGGATTGATTTTGCTTCATTTAATTTAATTCACCATTTCTTTGTCCAATTACATATCAGGTCAGTAGCCCGCTGTAATTTACTAGTAAAGTCATTGGTATTATTTGCTGTTGCAAGTATTGTCATGTCATCGGCGAAAGTCGCTAATGTTGATTCTATAATTGGCTTATCTCTTGTATATAGGAGATAAAGGATTGATCCAAGAACACTCCCCTGTGGTACTCCTGCTGTTATTCTTTTTAATTGGGAGTAATCATTATCATATCTTACTCGGAGGTGCCTCTCTGATATGTGTGATTTTAAAATTTGAAAAAAAGAAGAACCTTTTCAAATAGTTGAAGCTTTATTTATGCAGGTTTGTTCAGCTTAAGTATCATAATTTCTTCTGCAACTTTCCATAGTCTTGGTACATATCTTTATTTTATTCTTGATTGCCCAATTGTTTGGGGTAGGGGTAGGTGATTTGCAAACAAATCTGCTATTTGTTTAGCATTTCGAGCCCAATTTTCTTTATTTTTAATTGGAGGAACCTAAAGTTTAGGCCTTTTAAGGAATTTAGTTGCTTTCCATGATGAATAATCGGTACCTTTTTGCCCAGTTAGATTAGCTAAGGTATTTATTAACTGACTCATTTTTAATGTCTTTTAATAGGTATTTTAATTTGTTACACAAATGGTTAAATTCCTTCTTGTTTTCCGGATTGCGATATTTTTGCCAATTCTTTTGTGCTTAAGAAGTTCTCTCACTTCTTTTGGATAGCTAACTTTGCGCGTCATTTCCTGCCTATAATTTGCAGTTCTTTCCCATGCAGAACTTTGGATATCATGGATGAGCTTATCTACAAGTAGTTCGTCTTCTATGTATTGGGCTGGTCCATGTATGGTCCATGTATTGGGTTCTGAATGCTTACTCTTTCTGTTAACTGTGTTTGAAAGTAGTTCCAATTGGTTTTGATGTTTGTTAATTTCGCATGAGACAGACCGCGCAAATTGCAGAAAAATACTGATATGCTCAACAAAAGACACTTCGGTCAAATCCAAGCAGAATCGAGAACCCAAATCACTATAGCAGACGAACCAAAGTCTTATTCGCAAATTTTAAGACAAACCTCAAAAGGAATTGAAGTTAGCAGCAAAACTAAAATTCTTGAAAAGATATTTAGAAGCATAGAATTTATAAATACTCGTTTAAATAAACAGGAAAGGTGCCTGCAGACCTTGGTTAGGAGACTGGACAACCAAGAAAGTCTGAATGAAATTACGTCACTCTTATATCAGTAATGTTCAGTAAAACAATAAGAATGGTAATGTGGAATGCTAATGGACTAACGGATTGCATACCAGAATAAGAAGTATTTCTAAATTCGGAGAAAATAGACATATGTTTAGTTTTCGAAAGTCATTTTACCAAGGTTTCCTTTGTTATCATGCCATCCATCCAGCAGAAAAGGCGAGAGGAGGATGTGTCATATTCATTAAGGAAAACTTGAAACATGAATCTTTTAACGATGAAGAAGCCAAAATGCAAGTATGTAGTTGGAATAACAGTGCAAATAACTTATAATCAGGAGTACAATATAGCATCAATATATTGTCCACCTCGACAAAAGCTATAAAAAGAAGATTATATCTCATTGTTTAAAATATCGGGACATCAATTCGTCGTAGAAGGTAATTTAAACGCCAAAAATGCATACTGGGGATGTGGAGTATCATAATCCAAAGGAAAATTATTATTTAAGGCTGCACGAACGTTTAACTGTGAGTTCCATTCTGGTGGTAAACCAACGTACTGGCCCACAGATAATAACAAAATACCGGATCTCATAGATTTTTATGTGACAAAAGGGATATCTAACAATTATATACTCATTGAAGATCGTGATGATCTTTCATCTGATCATACACCAGTAATTAATGACCATAAGTGCCACAGTAATAAAAAGACCATACAGCGCACGGTTAAAAAATCATCAAACTAATTGGGACCACTTTCGGAAACTGATTGAAGACAACACAGACCTAGCAGTCCTATAAAAACACCTCAGCATCTGGAGCCTGAGCTGGAGCTGCTTATAAAGGTTTGTTCGACTGTGTTTGTGGATGTAACCCAAGCCTTTGATAAATTATGGCATCAAGACTTAGAACATAAATTGATCCGTGATCTTCCCAAACAATTCTGTCTAGTATTGAAATCGTATATCGACAATCGACACTTTCGTGTTAAATATGAAGACGAATACTCAGAGTTAAAGAAAATATCAGCAGGAGTACCGCAACGAAATGTGCTAGGGCCAATATTATATAATCTATGTACTAGAGATTTGTCAGTTATAGACGATACAACTATAGCAACATTTTCTGATGATACTGTAGTTCTAGCAGTTGGAAAAAATGTGGACGAGGCGAGTAATAAACTGCAGAAAACCACTTATACATTATGAAAAAATGGAGAATTAAACTGAATGAATCAAAATCTGTTCATATAATTTTACTAACAGGAAAGTTAAACGGCTACCCGTTCGAGTTCGTACTCAAGGTATTCGTAATGCAAACACAGCTAAATATCTTGGTATGACCCTTGATGCTAAGCTTAAATGGAAAGAGTATGTTAAGACATAAGTAGCGGAGAGTAACATTAAATACAAAAACATGTACTGGCTCTTAGGGCGCAGATCAGAGCTTACAATGCACAACAAACTGCTGTTATACCGGCAAATCCTAACCAGTTTGGACTTATGGTATCGGGCTGTGGGACTGCACTAAGAAGACAAATGTAAAAATGATACAAACATTCCAAAATAAGATTCTAGGCAACATGGTGAATGCTCCGTGGTACATTAAAAACGCCAACCGTCACAGGGATCTAAAAGTGGAAACCGTCAATTGAGAAATAAAAAAAATATGCAAGGAAACATATGAAACGCCTGGTTCACAACCAAAATGATAAGATATACGTAGCATGTTATTGAATCGAGACTCATTAAGACGGCTACAAAGGATAAAACCGTTAGACTTGGGAGATTAAGATTATAATGGTAAAATTGACTGCTGTTGTGATTTTTTTATTAGGACTAACCAATGTGTTATAATCTTTCAACCGTGTATACACTTATGATATAATTAAAAAAATCAAAAAAAATCGCATTGCTCTCTTTCATAATCATTGTTTGGGTAAGCATCATCATAACTGGTGAATGAACTGATAAAAGACTTTCACTGTTCTCTTTATGGATATAATTATCAGAAATCCCTCTTGTAATAAAGATGTCTATAAGATCTGGAGTCTTGCGGATATCCGTAGGCCAATTGATAGACTGCCTCAGTGAAACTCGCATTTTAGTTGTTTGCCTGCTGCGAACCGTGATTCCCAAAAGGTATATTGTGCGTTATAGTCACCTCCAATTAAAAAGTGCCTTCCTAGCTTTGTTCTCTGGATGCCCGATAGGTCCCATTTTTCGTAGAATCATCAGCTTATAGTACTGACATAGACCATGGGACGGCCCATGGATTCTAAACTCGACAGGTGATCCAGATGAGTACATTCACACCACCGATCGCACCACCAACACGATCGATGGTGAAAAATCCCTTTTTGCATTTTGCCTCGGATCGGGATTCGAACCCGGTACCTTCCCCTCCAACGCCGCAGTTTTAACAACTGCGCCACTCGGGCGGTCTCATTGAGGTATAAATCGAGTGACTTTTCTCGGTGTTTCTATTTTAAGCCTGAGGTTGACGATAGCCTTAATATTATAAATTTCTATTTGTTCTTGGTTGTCAAAGGTTATCATGAAAAGTGGCAGACTTATTCTCATGATTTCAGCATTTCCCTCTCTGTTTTCTCGTCTCTCTTTTCTGGTAATAATGACTGCATCGATTATTTTCTGGCCTTTGTTTTGCAGATCCTCAATAAATTACCTTTTAAGCAAGCTGGATGGAAACCTGTTGCCATTAGTTTAACTGATCGATCATTTTTATCTTCGTAGGTTTATCATTGGTGATCATCAGAATTTAATTTGTTGGCTAGAGATTTGAAATCTTCAGCCTCCATTGTATTTATTTTCCAGATGTTATTATTGAGTGAATATTACGTTGTAGTCATTTCGTACTACTTCCTTTCATCAGTTTCTGAATACTGCCGTGATTTGTTATTCCTAGAAGATTGATCGGGGGTGGAACCTGTTTCTTTTTTTCTGAGTCACGCACTTTTTGTGCAGTACATAATTGGATTGGCGCTTTTGATGTGGATTTGAATTGGCTCAATTTCTGGTGACGATTCAGTTTTTCTATTGCTTAGGTTGGTTTCTTTTCTTGGTTTCTTATTTACTCTCTTGGATTTCCGTAGGTTCCAGTTGGTTTCTCTTTTAAGCTCGCCTTTATCGGTGTGATATTCGTCTTCTGTCTTCATCTGAGGCGAGTATTGGGTTGCTCACTAATGTTGAGTTTCCTGCGCTGTTAGTTTTATTTATTGTATCATTTAGCATAATGTTTTCTTTTTTTAGTACCGCAACTTCATTGGTCAGCTGCACAATTAATTTTTCCATTTGGTCAAATTTATTTATTATCTTCTCGTTGTTTATTATAAGTGTTTGAGTACTGAGGGTGGCTTCAGTAGTTGGCTTGTGCTCTAAGAAGTTGTGGCGTTCTTGAGCAACTCCAACAAATACAATTAAAAATTATCTCAGTTTCGGAATTTCTTCCAATCCTGGGCCCTTCTGATTTGAAGCCAGAAGACACCCTCTGTCTTTTAGTCTGGTTCCCTGGGGCAGGCGTGGTCGTATTCGACCTGTTTCTTCTTCCAAGGGAAGAGGGAGTTTTGCCGTCAGAATCGACAAGTGAACGCTTCAGTTCTTGTCTTTTCTGTCGCTGGCATCCCGACAATTTCTTCTTAGTTGAAGAGCTTTTGACCACTTGCACCTCCGACGGTTGTACGTTAGTGTCTAAGGTAGTAGCTGGGGTATCATTGTTCCCTGTTAAATGTTCCATTGATGCCACCAGAGATATGTTTTCTAGAGAAGCCGAAAGCACCTCCAAGTTATTAGGATTGGTTGTACTGTTCGGTTCCTCTAAATTAAGATTAAGATTTGTATAATCCATAAAATACTGCCACGAGTGGTGGAGAAAAAAAAGTGTCCGTCTGTGAAGAGATCCCATACACAGATAAAGCTACGTGATCCGGAGGGCGCCTCGTGTCCGGATACACCCAGCCATCGGGCTTGGTTATCAGCACGGTACGATTGACACCTTAACCCAGTTGTTTAGCGCTGTATTTTTGCATGGCTCCCCACTTAAACTGGTAAGCTAGTTGCCCGATGGTCACCACCCGATGGAGCTGTCAACTAGTGCCAACTTGATTCCCCCAAACAGCTTCACACTTGATCATCGGATTGGTACTATAACTGATTCCAAAACCAATTAAGTTATTTTGGTGGTCCTTGATTTTGACAGCCAGAGGTGGACGCCAAAATCTGGGAGATATGGAGTTTCAGGCCGTTAAAATCAAACAGTTTCTTATTTATTTCTACTAAATAGAAAGATTTATTAGTTTTATGTAATTTAGACTTAGATCCTAATATATTTGTATTTATTTATTAATTTATAATATCGATTATCTTTTATTTATTTATAATATGTAGTATCATCTATAATAATTTATTACTCGTATTATATAATTTAACAAATTGTTTTATTGAATTTTTATAAATTTTTAATTTATTTTGTGTGAAAAAATAATTAAAAATATTTTTTTTTTGTTAATTTTATTTTCTAATTTTATTAATTTATAAAATTTTTCTAAAAATTGGTCTTTTCATTTTTGGTATAAGTTCTTCACCTTAAGTGGCCATTACCTGTTTGTTAGATTATATATATTAGCAATTAAATACTGAAATAGTGTTATATAATTCTAAAATCGCAGAATAGTTCAGACGAAGGGTTAGTTGATAAAATTAAATTGGAAAGTACAAACAAAACCTAGATGTGTGTGTAGTGTATGTGTGTGTCCGCGGTTTAAGTAAATTCGTGCCTTTCTCCACTGTGTATACACATCCACTATCTAATGTAGATGTACAGTGTTTTTATATATTGTCGATTATAGCGCTTCTATGAAGTGTGTATCTACGGGTTGAAATTCTTAGCCGTTCTATTACTGGTAATAAATGTCTCTGCTATTTCTTTTTGCCCACTCGGCTCATAATAATCCTCTTGTTCCGTATCATCGTCATCATCATCGTTGTCGTCGTCGTCGTCATCATCTTCATCGTCGTCGTCCGTTTCACTGCCATCGATTTCGTTAGTTTTACTATCTTTACGATTAGGATACTGTTGATTGATGTCTTTGAGCCGTTTGAGTAGTAGACCAGATGGCGACGACGATATGGGCGACGATAAAGACGAGTGCGACGATACAACGGGTGAATCGGATAAAAATAATGATAAACCAGGTGATGGGGTTGTATGGGTGTCCTTGTATATTGGTTCGGTGGTTGCGGCCATTGGTATTGATGTGGTTGGTGATGATAAATCATTACTAGTTTCCTGATTGCTGTTGATGTTGGCGATAGTGGCTTGTTGTTGCTGCTGTTCCAAACGTTCGAATAGGTGCGGGAAATGTTTTATCTCCTGGATTTGAATCATTTTAATTTTTTCATGATCCAATTTGAAGCGCATGGAATAATTTTTTAAGAATGTCTCTAATGATATTTCGCTAGCATTGGCGAGTAGTTTTTCTAAACCATCTGGTATAACTATTTTATCTGGAAGTAAATAAACAAAAAATAAATAATTAGTCAGGTGTATAGATACACGCGTTACATATATAAATTTTAAACATTCACTTCAGAATTGGTCGAGTCACGAAATGTTGTTTTTGAATTATTATAATTTGGAAGGTCGTAGTTAATTAGACATAAATAATTAATCACACGACAAAGGAATTTTAATGCGAGAATAGAAAATTGATATAGTTTACACAAAATAGTTGTCTGTATATAGTGTCAACCTATAGTCGGTTCATAAATGTTAACCAAATGATAATCGACAACTGTTCTGTCTAAAAGGATATTTACTTTGAGGCAGATACTTGTAAGCCATCGTTTGTTCCAACTTGTATCACTGTATCAGACAATTGCCATCAACCAAAGTGGGGGCATAATTTCTGATTCATACCTGTACCTGTATAAACCAAAATATTCCAGATTATTCTTTACGATTTGGATCTATTGTACTCGACCTTTTTGCTTACTATAAAAGGTGGGTATTCACTTGAACTGCATTATTTGTTCCGGAATAAAACGATGAAACCGGCAACCGTTAAACTCAAGAAAGTTCTCTGTTGGAACATTAGGGTCACTATCGGAACTCTAGAGAACCCAGATGGAACTCACACGGACAAATCAGGAAGCTTTAGATGTACTAATGAAAACTGATTTTCCCGAAAGTGAGAATTCAAATTAAGTTGATGGAAATCAACTCCCGAACCAACTACCAAGTTTCAGAGATTGGAGCTTGTTGGCTAAGGTGGTGACAAAAGACAGAATCCAATGGAGCATCGGTTATTTCTCAAAAATTAAACCACCAGGTCCAGACGGGATATTCCCGGGTCTCCTACAGGAAGGACTGGAAATTATCTTAGACCATCTTGAACATATCTACGGAGCTAGTTTGGCCCTGGGGTACATTCCAAGATCTTGGAGAAAAGTCAGGGAAAAGTGTTCATCACAAAGGATGGAAAGCCTAGATATTACCAGGCAAAAAGTTTTCAGCCTATCAGCCTGTCCTCTTTTCTACTTAAACGCTTAGAGCGATTGGTTGACAGGCATTTCAGGGATATTGCACTATTAGTAAATCCCATACACCTCAAACAACACGCATACCAGAAAGGCGGATCTGTTGAAACACCACTTCAAGTAGTCGTTGGACGGATTAAAAGATCACTGCACAACAAAGAATTTGCCTTGGAAGCGTTTCTGGCCATTGAAGGAACTTTTCACAATGCGACTGTCAATGCAATGATCTCTGCAGCTGAAAAACATGGCATAGAGGCCACACTCGTTCGGTGGTTAAGCATCATGCTCAGGTCAAGGAGAATTACTGCAGACTTATGTATAGTGATACGATGACGGTGATCGTCCGAAAGGGATGTCCTCAGGGGGGATCTGTTTGCACTCTTGTGGTGTCTTGCGGTCAACTCACTCCTAGTCCACTTAATGAAAACGGATTTTTCTGCCAGGGTTATGCTGATGATATCGCTATAATACTGGTAGGTAAATATACGGATGTATGTAATATGTGATCGTATGCAAACGGCGATTAACATACGAGTAGAGAAAACTGAGATGATTCTTCTCACTAGACGCAGGAGTCTTGGAAACTTTAGTCTTCGAAAAATTAGAGCTCACACGATCCCACTCTCTTCGGAAGTCAAGTATCTGGGGATCTGGTTAGATCGGAAGATTATACTTGGAAAAAACATAAAGAAGAGAAAAGAAACAAAGCATACAACATTTACTGGAAATCCAAACAGTCATTTGGTAAATCATGGAGCCTGAAACTTAGACGCGTGTACTGGCTATACGTTTCAGTGATCAGACCCATAGTCTCATTTGCCGCATTCATTTGGTGGCCTAGAACAATGAGCGGGATTGGAGGGAAACCTCTAAACCACCTTCAAAGACTGGTACAGTAGGAGCAATGTGGAAGTGGGCTGGCACACAACAGCCCACATGCCTTTAGACATTATGGTGACGAAGCACGTCTTCGGGAAACTATTTCATGCAACTATTACCGGAAATCATAAATGGGACTATAACAGCCCATCCTACTCCTCCGGTAACGATATGTTAATCTTTACTGACGCATCAGTATGCCATAATCTAGCTGGTGCAGGGTAATACATACCAAATCTTGAGAGTGAATTATCTATTCCGCTTGGTACAGCACTTTTTCAAAAAAGGGATCAATTGCAGAGATCGTCGTATCTGCATTCTTTTTGACAGCCGCAGGCTGCCCTAAAGGTGATTGGTTCCAATACTATTTCATCGAAACTTGTTTTGGAAACGATAAGTGCCTTAAATCGACTAGGCAGGCTGAATAAAGTCAAAGGGAATACATTGACCGATAATTTGCCCCGATTGGGTGCGACATCCACCTTTGTGGGACCTGAGCCCGTTCTAAGTGACGTCCCTATTTCTTAAACAAGAAATTGACTATCACTTTGGAGATCTGCACCAAAAGAAATTGGATAATCTCATCTCTTGTCGTTTATCCAAAATCTTGGATAAATCAGTAAACCATCAAAGATCCAAGTCTTTCTTAAATTATGATAGACGCATTTTAAGGCACTTGCTGGGCATTCTCACGGGACACTGCTCCCTAAATAGTTATATATTTCGAATGAAAATTCGAAACACCTCATACTGAGAATAGTGTAGGGACGGGGAGGAAGAAACTGTTGAACACTTTTTGTACTCCTGTTCTTCATACTCTTCCCATAAACTGCACTGTTTCGACTCACAATTCCTATTTGAGGACCAATTTACGACCTTGAGGATACCATCTATCTTGGACTTTATTAGAAGAACAAACAGATTTCGGAACTGAGAGTGTACGCCTAGGAAGGGATCTCACAATGGCCAATTGAGCCTGAATGACTGGGGAAAAACGCTGAACGTGACCCAGTCAGCGTATTCAGTATCTTTTGAATTCATGTGTTATATTAGAAATGTATAGTTCATCCCAGATTTCATGATTTATCAGAACTCGTTATGTACCATCCACGTCACTTTTAATGATACGCAAGTTCTTCTCTCAGTCTATTCCATCCAGTTTAAACTGTCACTTCCATAAATTGTATGCAAAATATTTCGATTTTAGAAGATGAAGTAAATAATAAAGTTCTTGTATGCTGTAATCGTCTGTATAATACCACTTTGACCTGAACAAATATTCCCGTACAAGTTGTACAGGAAAATTGCGTTTCATCAAGTGCAAGAAGATGAAAAAGCCGTACAAGTTGTATTACATGAAGGGTGCAATCTATAAGTCCCTCGTCAACTAAACATGAACCACTGTTGTGTCTCAAGAATATGAAGAAATTTTCAGGAAACTGATACCTGTAATCGGAGACCATAAACCGACCGGAGCATACACTAACGAGTGCAGAATTTGTTTCTATAGTGTTGATAGGAGATTTCAGATCTACCGGTGTCTATTTGAACGATTTTCGTTGTGCCGTTTTGTTGAACAGTCGTGTACGGTTTCGGTTCGTATTGAAGTTCCAGTTATGACAAAAAGTTCAGGTTATGATCAGTGTTAAATAGGACAACGTCTATTTGAACGACTCAAACTATGTGATTATTACAACTGTACTTTACAATCTCTTTGGATATAACCAAGGCTTTTGACAAGGTTTGGCATGGGAATCTCATTTCTAAACTTGAAGCATACGGCTTGGATTCGATGACCATCAAGTAGATAAAAAAGCTTTCACAAAGACCAAAACATCAACGTTGTGCTAAATGGGAGATCATCAACGACACACTCCTCAAATGCCGGAGTTCCTCAGGGATAGTACTGTGAACCCTATCCACAGTATTGCCGATGATGCAACATTGCACTCTTCTATTTCATTCGAGGTCGAGCCTACTCCTTCAGAATTAAACGGTAAGCGGCTGGAAGTTGTCACTTCGCTTAATTCCGATTTGAGTACAATATTTGAGTGGGGAGTTAAAAATCAGGTCAAATTTAACGAGAAAAAAACACAAATATGCACGTTCTCGCGTAAAAGAAGTCACAACGAATATCCTTTTGTGGTAAAAGGCCACGTTCTCGTGAGTTGTGACTCAATTCGTTTGCTTGGTGTTCAAATTAGCAACAATTTTAAATGGAATGAACACATTATAGCATTGGCCAAATCAGCTTCACGTAAACTCGGGTTCCTATGCAGACGGGTTTTTAAAATCGCATTAGGTTCTCGAGATATATATGAAACCGTTATTACACCGTTTATAGAATACTGCTGTCAGGTTTGCGGTGGAGCATATTTCATTGCTCTCCAGTTGGTGGATAGAGTTCAGCGGCGTGCCATCCGAATAATACGAAACTTCAGATTTATGAAACATCTAGGCACCATACAGCACCGCAGAAATGTTGCAGAACTCTGCGTGTTGTATAGATTAACAAACGGTAAATTTTCTGCAGAATACGATAAATGCGTTATGTTACCCGGAGGGGTAACACGAGGAACAGTTAATGTGCATATGTTTACGGTGAAGCTACCGAAACCTCGAACTGAAAGTGCAAACCTTAAGGCGGCTATCAACCTTTACTTGAAGGATCGCGCTTAGAGTGCAGGTCCTCAGTTACAAGGAGTCTAAAAGGACAGTCTAAAAGTTCGCCCTACATCCAATTAAAGCTAAATTATAGTTACTATTTTTTATCCCTTTGATTGATCGGCCTACATAGCCTATTGAGGCCGATAAAAGAAGAGTATGAAGAATGTGGCATCAAACTAGAGCAGAAGACAAAATTGGACTAACCAATAAACCGAAACACTTACGAAAATAAATCAATGTAATAATAATATATGTCTTTAGGCAGTAAATGGCCCTAACCGCGTCTTAACTGAGACCTTACGAACCATAAATACGTAAAAGGTGGTTAAATTCTAAGGGCCGACGTTGAATGTGAACCACATCTAACCGTCAAGTTTTTTTCTGCATTCAATTTGACATTTCTCAATTTCAGACTAATTCAATTTGAACCATGGAAAGATACACAATCGAGCAACGCGTTAAAGTTATTCAGACATATTATGAAAATGGGCGTTCAAAACAAAATGCATATCGTGCACTTCGTGATTTTTTCTGTCAATTTAATCGTCCAAATGTGTGTACAATCGGAAAAATCGTGCAAAAATACGAGCAAACCGGGTCTTTAGGAGATTTTAAAACACCAGTGCATGCTCGTACAGCTCGAACTGCAGAAAATATTGCTGCTGTTCGCGATAGTGTGGCTGAAGAGCCGTCCACCTCAACTCGTCGTCGAACCAAACAATTGCACCTCGTACGCTCATCGTTGATGAACATTATAAGGTGCAATTGACTCAAGAACTAAAGCCTCTTGACCATTCCAAACGTCATCAATGGTCAGAATGGTGGCAAGAAATGGCAACAGTGGATGATCAGTTTTCGAAGAAAATCATCTTCAGTGATGAGGCACATTTTCCCCTCAATGGATTCGTCAATAAGCAGAATTGCCGCATTTGGGCGAATCACAATCCAAGAGTGACTGTTTGGTGCGGTTTATGGGCTGGCGGCATCATCGTATTTTTTCCAAAATGAGGCCGGTCGGGCAGTTACTGTGAATGATGTTCGCTATCGTAAGATGATAACGAATTTTTATGGCCCGAATTGCAAGATATGGATGTGGACGATATGTGGTTTCAAAAGGACAGTACCACTTGCTACACAGCTAACGAAACAATGGCGCTTTTGTGCGACAAATTCAATGGCCGTGTTATCTTACGTGGTGGCGATGTCAATTGGCCGCCAAGATCATGTGATTTGACACCGTTGGACTTCTTATTCTGGGATTATTTGAAAGAAAGGGAGTACGTCGATAAGCCAGCAACAATTCAAGAGCTAAAGGATGAGAGAATTCGGCACATTAACCGATATTTTTGACCGATATTTTGTTCCATACATAATTGAACCATACTATATTATCATAATAAAACGATTTTACAATAATTTCCTAAATAATATGTGTTATATTTAAAATCAACTTCGGCCCTTAAAATTTAACCACCCTTTAGAATCGAACTCGAGACCATGGTGTGCGATGAGAAACTCGTCATTGAGCGACAAATCAGCGTAATAGTTTTTTTTTGTTTTTTTTTAAATCTCTAATCTGTTTTGGGGCTCAAGACACTCCCTACTTGTTCGCGGTTCGCTTATTTACGTCCTTGCTTTTACGCCATTACAGCCAATTCGAGGACGTACGACTGGCTATAGGACCGATTTTCCTAACCATCTGCACATTGCTTAGCTCCTTGCCAGCCTATAGTGCTGACATGGAAGATGAGTCGGCCCATGATTTCTGCACTCCAACAGGAGGTCATAGTTGTGTTCATTCACACCACAGATCGTAATCTCATGGTGAAAAATCCGTTTTGCATCCTGCCCCTATCGGGATTCGAATCCGGTACCTACCGCTCCAACTGCCGCAGCTTTAACCACTGCGCCACCTGGGCGGTTAGCGTAATAGTTGAGTCATACTAATAAATGAAAGAGGCAAATAATGTTCTTTCTGGAAGGCAACCAACAAACTAAATTGGCCTATAATTCAAACCTAATACAAAGCAGGAAGAAAAGACGTACAGTTATAATCCAGTTCAATTAAAAAAAAATTATCTTAAACTTTCCCAATAACACTCCAAGAATCGAGCAATAAACGACCAATTGACCAATAATGACAACAACTATCAATTAGCAGATATAAACCATAAGGATCCATTTCACAAATACATCGTTGAAATTGGGATGACAATTGATGTTTGCTTAAGGTGGAGAAACTCCTACCGATCTACATAAAAGATCAAAGGATCGCAATGTATCGACGTCAATCACTCCCACGTCCCACAGATTAACCGTCATTGTGTGTGGTTATTGTTCTATGACTGGAATATAACCAATTTGTAACCTAGATATAAGTGATAATGGCAACTAAAGGGATTGGTTTACCACAAATTTTAATTAATTGTTGATTTCCCACACAGCATGTGAAATATGAATATAGAAAAGAGGAAAATTTTCTACAACAACAAAATGATATGGGGAATATTATGTAACCCATATTCGAGTGTGGTTATGTATTCGTTTCTCGAATACATAAATGTGTTATGTATAAATTTATTTATGTATACAGGTGGCCCATGTATAGTGTTTCTTGTTGTTGAAATCCCATCAATTTCAGGTTATCATATTTAGCGTCTATACTGATCAAAGTTAAATAAATATTTTGGAATCAAACCGGGTCAAGCGGAGTGGTTTTGTATTTCTGTAGATATTCGAAATTCGACTCTTCAGAGATTGTTAACTGATTTTTGGCAGCTCAGAATTGTCTCCCATCTATAAAAGAGAGATGGAAGATCAATTCAATGTTCACTTGAAATGGGCGCCTTAGAGCACCAACTGCGTCATTGCAATAAATGATCGAAGGTAAAAGGCAACTCGTTTGGAATAGCTCAGCAGATCGGTTTAGATTTTTTCGGTTCAATTTTTTATTGTTGGGTGGTTGCTACCGCACACTTAGACCGGTGGTGGTCCGTTGTGATACCATTATATGTACGGCTATAGGACCGATTTATGTAGAACCATCTGCGCATTGCATAGCTCCATCCTTCAGCCTATAGTACTGACATGGACGATGGGACGGCTCATGGATCTTAAACTCAACAAGGGATCCAGATGTGTTCGTTAACACCACCGATCGCACCGCGCAAACGGTCGATGGTGAAAAATCCCTTTTTGCATCTTGCCCCTATCGGGATTCGAACTCGGTACCTTCTGCTCCAACTGCTGCAGTTTTAACCACTGCGCACCTGGGTGGGTTCGTACAATTGATATCATTTAAAAAGCATGAAAGGCCTTTAGATGGAAGTGTTAATGTGACAGAGCGATTGATCATTATTTATCTACCAGACGGAAGGGCCACCATCTTAAACTTATAAAACCTACTAGAAAACCAGATTACGAAGCGGAACGTATAACGATTTGTCCCAACTTTGATTCCCGATTGCTTTTATTGTAGAGATTTATTTGTGAACTAATAGAAAAGTGAAGTTCTTTTTGAAAATTGTCACTTTTGAAGTAGATCCTAATAACAGTTTCAAACGGCGTGAACGCAATCGGTGGATATAACTTTTCATGTTTTTGTGCGCATGATAGAGAAATCGCTTAGCTCGTGGAATATTCCTTGTTTGCATTCCTCGATTTGGAATAACGAGAAAAATAATAAATAAATATAGAGGCAATTATAGCAAGATTATTTATTATTAACATTGGCTGGAACCGTTAGAGATTCCACACTCAATGCCACCAAGGGCCCATGGTGCAAACCTAGGATTCATCAAAGCGCACATGCACGCTCTGCAGCCTTAGCAAACTGGAGCAGTTTGAACCAGGGCACGTCAATTGATTTACAGGAATAATCATGGAGTTGAACACAAGGGATCTAATGCGGTCAAAAGGCAGTTGCTGAAGAAGTGTAAGCTGTCATCAACATCCTCTAGACATTCATCGCATACGGCATCACTATATGGCAAGTCCCATGCGATGAAGATGACTTTTCAAACGGCCATGCCTAGTAGAAACCAATATTCTCACATTGTCCTTTTTCAATGAAAGCAGGTATTTGGTCAGCTTCGGGTTAAGCCCCCTTATAAAGTATTTTGCCTTACTGTAAGTAGGGGTGGTTGACCACGTCAGTTTTAGGTTCTATATGGTAACGGTTTTGATTGTTTGTTTCACTATGTGAAGAGGTATAGGAGCTGCTGGTTCAGGGTCTACGAATAATAAGCGAGAGCCTGGTTTAGCCAAACTGTCTGCAACTTCGTTGCCATCAATGTCACAATGAGTGGGAACCCAACACACAATGACCGTTACCTTATTATCATAACCAAGGAGATTCACACATTTCTTACAATCCAGTACCAGTTTAGAGCTGGTAAGAGGATTGTTTAATAAGTTGAGAACTGTAGGATCCCAAACTGCCAGATATTCTCAAATCATGCGATGGACAGTAGTAACCAAAGCCAGTCCCTGTTCAGAGAGTGAGAGAGCCATCTGAAAAGAATACAAGCGATTCGGATATCTGTTCGGATGGATAAACCACCTCATATGATATGTGAAAATTAAAAACAAGCAGAAGCCAATCAGTAACCATGTCGATTCCTGGTATAGCTCGTTTAAATTCGTTAAGATTTGATCTATGACCTGAAGTAGTGCCAAAAACATTCCATGTCCCAACATTCCTCAAGCGAAAGGCAGCCGAACAAGCTGTGCCTAAAATGAAAGATTGTAACTGAGATAGGGAGAGAATGAGCTCCATAGCCAGGAGCGGAGTTAACGACATGGCTCCCGTTACAGCTCGACAAGCGATATTTTGCAAATAGTTGAGTTTGCCAATTGAAGATTTAACTTTAACCATTGGCCACCAAACAACAGATGCATAAGTTAGCATTGATAAAACCAAAGACTTGTAGATAAAATAGAGCATTGGTGATAAACCCCAGGAATTACGAAAAGCTCTACGACATTGCCAAAAAATCGCAGTGGTTTTTTGTAGTTTAAAATCTAGATGACACTTCCAAGAAAGTTATTATCCAGCCTACGTCAAACACCTTGGAGCTGTTTACCTTACATCCGAAAAGTGACAGAAAAAGCTGCGGTGTTCCTACGCCTTGTAAAAATAACCAAATTGGTTTTTGACGGGTTCACGTGTAAACCCTTATCCAGACACCACTGTTCACAAGAAACTAATTGTTGTGTAAAGATCTCTCAATCCTAGTTATGAGTTCATGTAAGGCAGTCTCACAGGATTTACCCGTTCTGTAAGCATGTTGCATGTTACTCAGTAACTAAAGCGGTAACTAAAGTTTGGTCCCTAATGAACCTATCAACAATCCTTTCTCAAGATTACAGGAAAGTTGATGACAGACAAATAGGCCGAAACGATTTGGGGTCGGTGTAACCCGACTTGCCAATTTTTGGAATGATAGGATATCCATGCTGTAATAAAGCAGGAAATACATCATCAGGACCAGCAGATTTAAAGGGTTTGAAAGAGAACAAGCTCCAACGTAGGACCTCATAATTAATTAATCTGAAGGCTAGGTCCCAATTGGGAATTACCTCCGAATCGTTGGTGACTACATCAGTATTGTCGGTTGGAATGGTAATACAGACCGGAAAATGGGTAGTGATAAGTAGGTCGCCTATTTCCTTTTTAGAGGAAGTAAACTTGCCATCAGGTAGACGAAGTGAATCAAGTCTAACTATTATTCTTGCTGAGCGACTAATTGAGTCTAACTGCAGCAGGTTAGCTATTAATTTTCTCACAGAAGATTACCCAAGAGGATCTCTGTGAAGTTCTTAATTCCTTTTTGTAAACTTTTTGTGCAGCTAGAAAGCTATCCCAATCAGACTGAAGATTAGATCTTCTGGCCTTGTTCCTCAGCTTCTTGGTAGTCTTCCTTAACCGTTCGAGAGCAGAACTAGATTAGTTCTTTTTGATGTTGATTACTCTTCATGCGAGTTAATGAATTATTTGTATACTTGAAAGTACGACGGTCAACTAAATATATGA
Source organism: Tipula lateralis (assembly GCA_963932295.1). Classification (NCBI taxonomy): domain Eukaryota; kingdom Metazoa; phylum Arthropoda; class Insecta; order Diptera; family Tipulidae; genus Tipula; species Tipula lateralis. The sequence continues at coordinate 62,560,191 of OZ010736.1, read as the reverse complement.
GCGGAAGGCTTTCACCATAAAATGTGGATTGTGACCCGAAGGAGACGTGCTGAAGACACGCGGAAAGACATTCTGGAGGTACCCTTTGTAACGTTGAACGGCGGTATACTGATTACTGTCAAAGGGCAGTTTTCAACCGCGATCAGAATGGGCAGGTCTAGGGGCGATTGGAACAGATTTGCAAATTACCTGCTTTAGATATTTTTTCCAGCAGTTGATAACCGAATATGTATGCACTACCTGCTTATGAGATTAACCAGACGGTCAATTTCATGTGTGCTCTGTTGTTTTAGATACACTCAGGATAAATGATAAAATAATCTTATATCGATTATGTATAGTCCACGATGTCAGTTTATGAACTGATATAAATCGGATTGCTTTTGTAATAAAATGGGTTCGTACTCTCGACACGAAGTTTCATCCATACTTAAAATACTTCAAAGCTAATTAACAAGAATAGCAAAACTTGCAGCTCGGGTTGGCTGATCAGGTATGATAAAATCCAAGAACAAGACCAAGCGGCGAACGCTCTTGTTTTGTTATTGGATGGTGTAATTAGCCTTTAACAGCCTTTAACGATTATTGAAAAGCTTACAACTATTGTCTTACATACCGCCCATGTGGCACAGTGGTTAGAACACTGCGGCCTGGAGCGGGAGGTACCGGGTTCGAATCCCGATAGGGGCAGGATGCGAAAAGGGATTTTCACCATCGATTCTCTGGGGCGGTACGATCGGTGGTGAGAATGAACTCATCTGAGACCCAGTTGAGGTTAGAAACCGTGTGCCGTCCCATCTTCCATGTCAGTACTATAGACTGGCACGGAGCTATGCAATGTGCAGATGGTTCTACGTAAATCGGACCTATAGCCGGAACGCACAGTAATATAGTGGGAAGTTACAAAGGGGCTATTAGAGCATGAGTGACAGACAACACTACAACAACAACAAAAAATAATTGTCTTACATTATTGTTAAGGGCCTGGAGAAATTTTAGGTCAGTAGAGCAACTAAAATCGAAATTAAATTTCTCTCTGAATCCGAACGATAAAATCATGCTGACATTACAACAAAAATATGGCGGCAGTCACAAGCAAGTGCACTAGCGGATCAAACCTAAAGCTCTATGTCAAAAAATTCTGTAGTCTCGAGGAATTTGATGCAGACAGAGAGCAATTCGTTCATTCCCCACATTACAATATGGGTCTCGAATACACTGAGAGCATTCGTGATTCAGATACAGGAAGAGAGCGGTATAGTATTATCTTCTAAGACATTATATGCTGAGACCATTGCTTGTGCGTTAATAAATAATCGTAGAACATGACCAAACCAGCGGTAAGAATACAGCGAGTTGGAAGAAGACAAAGCCTGGTCTCTGAAACAAGAGATCCAATATTTGGTTTTGACTTGTCGATTTTGAGGCCAACGGAAGCTGAATACTGTTCTAATGGATCAAGTATCTCTATCACTCCGTTCCCATTTAATCCAATCACACAGATATCATCTGCATATGCAAGAAGTTGATTGGATTGTCGGAATAAGATATTGTCTTGAGGTGTTTCACTTTTACGAAAGATGTATTCCAACATGAGATTAAAAAGAATCTGGGACAGCGCACCTCTTTGTCGAACATCGGAATTGATTGCAAAAGTTCTCGATAGCTTGTTCGCCACTTTGAAACAGCATTGTAACTGCGTTACTATCATTTTACACAGATCTACGTCTTTATTTGGTATTCCTAGGTATTCAAAACGGCTTCTCTTGATTAATCGAGTCATAGACTTGTTTGAAAACTAGGAATACCCTCGTGTACATCGGGAGATGTGTCATAGTACTTGGAAAAATCATCCGAATCGAAAAAACTTTATGAGTGACCGGTCGATTTGGACGGAATCCTCCTTGGTAGTCACCAATAACTTCCTTCGCCAGAGGACTAATTCTTCCCAAGATAATGTACCACATAGTAGTTCGTAGGCTATGCCATGATAATTCTGGCATTTCAAGCGATCACCCTTCTTGAATATTGGACATAAGGCGGCCTCTTTCATTCTTTAGACATAACTTCATTTCGCCATACCAATCGAACAAGGTCGAAAAGACCATTCCACAAAGTTAGCCCTCCGTATATTAAGAGCTCTGAATTAATGCAATGAACTCCTGGTGAACGATATTTCTTTAATCTCTGCATGGCCATGGAGAATTTATCATAGGATGAATCCTCGATGAACATTTCTATGGCCTTTATTTGAGGGTATACATGTTATGAAGATTAAGTAGATCAGAAAATCCACCCTGGGCCCGAATGGCAGTTGACCAAGATCTTAAGGTATTCTTTTAAAGAAACCACCACAGCGCTCATTGTTGAGTTGTTGTACTCTTAAGGCCTAAGCCTTCCACCATTCGCAATTCTTATGTCTAAAAATGCATTTAGCTGTCCTCCTAGCAATAACTGCTTTATTTTTTCTTGCGATGGTAACCTGAATCTGCCCATTATTATGAGCTATATTTCGTTGCTCAACAGCAAGACGACACTCCTCATCAAACCAATCATTTTTGGACGTAGTTTTCACTATATCGAGAATGTGCTGGGCAGCTTCATACGGACCTATATTATTGCATAAGTCGGTCTGATTTCTGCCAACTCTAGCATTAAATGCACGAATCACCAATCTGACATCGTGCTCAGGTATAGAGCCCAACAGATTATCCAAATTATTGTAAAATAAATCTTTATCTTGGTGATGGCTTACATCAGTGGGCGCATGTACACAGACAATTGACAAGTTGGCCAATCTCATGTGCAAGCGAAGCTTACATATTCGATTATCAAATGCTTGGAAGTCCGACACAACCTTGTTTACCTGTGGTCCAATGAGAAATCCAACTCCAAGATTTCTCAGGTCATCTCCACTGTGGAGTAATATGTAGCCTTGTAACACATGGTTTCAACCTAAAGGCCATCAATTTTCTTGGAGGGCTACGAGTTAAAGCTGATACTCTTTCGTACAATATGGAAGACAAACGCGCCAGATTTTCTAAGTGATTGCACGCTTCACGTGCCGACCCTTCATCTCATGTCTGGGTACTTAAGCGGGTGCTCTTTTGTTGACATTTGATTTTTTTTACGGATGCCGATCGTTAGCCAAGCGATCAAACCATATTTAGTCGCCTCCCACGACAAACTCTAGATACTCTATAGAAACTGTGGATTTGGTTACATAAATTCTAGAAATGTACAATTCAAACCTAGGTTAATTGTAATTGATTGGCATGTACTTCTCATATCACATCATATCTTATAGTAACGAATATTCCTATTAATCAGTACATTAAACCTTGTAAGCGTGATCGGTCGAGTGGTTATATAGTAGTAGTGATCAAACGAGAAGCTGTGTCTAATCCAACCGGACACCATGCAACATTTTATGTTAGAGTTCATGTTTTGGAGAGCGAGAGATATCTCTTCGACGTCTAAACGGTAGTTATAGTCGATTCTGCCAAAGCATCCTAAATATAGAAGCAGCAAGCATCGAAAACGAACTTAAAAAGTTTATACCCCATATTTACTAACACATCAATAAGTTGAGACGGCATTAAAAAAAATAATAAAATCACCCTACAGTTCAAATTTATTACTAAAAAATTTCGGACAGTGTACATCAAAGAAAAAATAAAAATATATTTTTTATTTTTGTTTTTCTTTGTGTCAAAAATTGTTTACAAAATTTTTATATGTTATACCCGTAGACAGTAATAAATTATTTATTATAATAGAACGTTTATATTATAATTAATATTGTATCTAAATAAATGAATTTTAATAAAAAAACAATTCAAATACTTAAAATTGTTTTAAAAATTCACACTGTTAAAATCGTAACGACTTTTATGATGCCATCTTGTATCGAGTATAACAATTGAATGGAAATAAAAAAAATTTAAATAATTTTTGAAGTATTCACATGTTTGGGTAGTTATTATCGCATTAACAATATGCTTTAAAATATCAATAAATACGATTTATATTATTAAAGTTATAAAGTGCCATCTCTTATCCAATATTTGAAGTATATGTTTCTTTTTCGTAGTTCATACGTCATTGATTTCGTTTTATATATTTTTTTTTATACGGCGTTTAGAACCAAATATAACATATACATGTATAAAAATTGAATGAATCAAACCGTTTTTATTTTTATCATAACTATTCGTATTTTCAATTGGTTTCCATATATGTTATATGAAAATGTTTGATTTAAATATTGATATAAAAATAATTTTCGTTTTCAGTATTTTTCATTCATTAACATTGAGCCAAAAATCTTCAACTTTATATTGGTTCTTATGGAGTGTATGAAAATGTAGACCCCATAAATAAGCTCGATAAATTTAAAGGGTCAAGCATTGCTGCTTGTATATTTAGGATGCTATGATTCTGGAGTAGTGACGAGATACATTAGACAGCGAACAAATCAATATCTTGCAACACTGCAAGAAGACTAGACCCCACCAGTGAAGTAAATATACAGTTTTGATCTGTGTGAGAGGTGTCACTACTCCGGATACGAACCGAGGAGAGTCATATCATATCCGTTATTGATTCTAGTGACGATATACACCACAAGCGATACGTCGGTGAATAATCCTGTTCCGTGTCATACGTAGTATATCTGTATACACGTGGTGTCAAATAAATCTTCTCAAGTAGTTTGGGGAACTCGATAGATAGATCAAGTGAAATATTTATTCTTCGGAAATTTATTCCATCCCGAAATTTACGACAAACAAATTTTTTTCTCGCTTTCTCGAAATTTTGTGAATATTCAATAAAGGAAATTGGATTTGAGAAAAGGGAAAAGTTTTTTGAAGTCACACGCCTACAAAAAGAAACACGAACACGAAGAACATAATAAAACGTTCGATAAGACAACGGCAACAACAACCAATACGAAAAAGGAAAATTTGGGAAATAAAAAGGATTTTCATTTTACGACTTTTTTTTTTGATTTTTAGTATACGCGTTTTCCATATTAATCATAGACAGATGGAAATTATTTATCTCACACTTATCACTTTATTCGAGCTCTCTATTACGTTTGTGCGGTTTTATGTTTTGTCTCTATATAAATGTATATCGAGGTGTGGTGGGAAGATAACGATTATGTAATATTTCGTCATTGTTCTACTTTTTACATAACTACTCTGCTGCTTGTGATAAGGGGGGCCATGGAATCGTTGACGAATATTAAAAAGGGATGTTAGGAAAATTGATTTGAGTGAAGCGGTGGCATGGTTTTAAAATAATAAATATACAATGGGACTAGTGTGCGAAGAAGGAGTAACTCGAAGAATTAGAATATTTTGAAAGGGTTTCACTGACTGACTTCATCGGTTGCCATCACATCGCTATTGTTGTAAACAGCCAGATGGCAGGCTACTCTCTGTGCCATGAAAAGCAGCTTTGATTTGTGGAGGTAACGTAGAGGATATAGAGCCAGGGGCATGGTGAGCTTAGATATTTCCTCCCCCACTATTATGGTAAGTACTGAGAGATTCAAGACACATAAATCTCGACACTTCTTTAAACGATTACCACTACTAAAAACAATTGAGTCTTTGTTTCTAAGCCCAAAGGGTTGAATATTTGACGGATATATTTTGGACTCCTCGATTATGAGACCAACTGAAGTTGAATACTTCTACTTTTTTATGGCTTTTACAGGCCATTGTCGGCTAACAATGTGTCAACAATCTGACTACATCGGTATCGATCACGAGCCAGCTCTTCATTTTGTTGTAAACAATTCGAAGATGACAGATCGAGGTCTACTCCGTTGACTTCTTCGCTTACCGAAAGGCGGTATCCCATTTAAAGACCGCTGTATCATTCGGTTCGGATCAGTATGCAAAACGTAATCGAGCCATAGCCTTCTCACTGTCTTTTGATTTCATGTACGATATTAGGAATTCGCATTAAATTCGTGATCTCGTCATTGAAAGGAACTGGATATGTACCATCAAAGTCGAGTTATGGGCCATATATCACAAGCATGATTCTTCTCTCGAATGTTATAGGAGCGTACTCGTCCATCAAGGTCCAACTCTGACATCCTTACATGACAACTGGTTTGAGCAACACTCAAACACTGTACAATTTCTGGTTTGTTCGCTTTTCAGATATCCCCTCAAAAAGAAGTCCGAAGCAGTCAAATCAGGCGACCATGAAGGCCAATCAGCATCAGCTTTTTTGAAATAACTTGTTGTGGAAAGAGGTCTCGCAGTAATTCCATTGTAGTCCTGGCTGTATGCGATGTGGCACCGCCTTGTTGATACTACATGTTAATCAAGCCCAAAGCATGCAGTTGTGCAGCGCTCCCCATTCACAGTTACCGTTACGTCGTTTTCATTTTCAAAGAAGTATGGTCCAATGATTCCTCCCGACCAAATTGCACACCAGACTGTTATTTTGAATGGATATAAAGGTGACTGATGAATAATTTGAAGGTTTTCCATAGCCCAGAACCGACTATTCTGTTTATTCACATATCCATTCAAATGAAAATGTACCTCGTCACTCATTATGATTTTTTCATGAAAATCGGGGTTTTCATGGGCGAGCTGTAACATCCTATTAGCATATGTACGGCGGCGTAAATGGTCTTGTGGAAGAAGCTCTTGTGTCAACTGAATCTTAAATGGAAACAAATGCAAATCCTTGTGCAAAATTGTGGCCAAACTTGTTCTTTGAAGACCAAGCTCCAGAGCACGGCGTCGAATTGAGGTTGATGGATTGTTTTGAACACTTTCTTGAGCAGCAGTAATGTTTTAAGCCGATTTTGCAGTACGTTGTGGCCCATGCTTGGGCCTATCACCTTTAGACCCTCTTTCTTCGAAATCATTCACTACACGATAAATAGAATGGTTTGTTGGCACGTACAATTTCTCCCAAGCATTTCATTCTACTTCACGACTGCCAAATATAAACTGCCAAGACTAACCTTTACCAAAATGGCGGCAAAATAAAGTAAATATACCTTCCCGGCGGACACCCAGTATTTTGATTTCAGAAGTGGACGTAGGATAGAAAGGAGGATATAAAGACCGATTGCCAGCGGTGAGGTGAGCTTTGACATCCTCTCCCACACTGTTATCGTGAGTAATGAGCGATCCAAAATACTTGAATCTGATCACTCCTTCAATCGTGTGGTTACCAATACTGAAATCAATTGCGTGTTGGTTTCGAAAACGAAAGATTAAATATTCGGTTTTCGATTCGTTGATTTTGAGACCAACGGAAGCTGAATACTGATCAAATATCTCTTTCACTCCGGTGTCACATAAATACCACCTGCGCATAAGCAAAATGTTGATTGAATTGACAGAATAAGATATTGTCTTGAGGTCTTGCACTTTAACGAAGGCTGTATTCCAACATAAGATTGAAACAGAGACAGCGCATCTCCTTATCGAACACCGGAATTGATTGCCAAAATTCTCGATATAATCTTCAACTTTGATGTGCTTGTTTGGAATTCCTTAATATTTAAGCGCATACCATACTCTTTCTCGATTGATCGATTCCAAAGCTTGCTTGATATCTACGAATATCTGATGTACATCGCGAGAAATTTCATAGTCATCATTAACTGACCGATTTGGACGGAATCCTCCTTGGTAGTCACCGACAATTTCCTCCAGCAGAGGAGTAATTCTTTCCAAGATATTGTACGGCATCTAAACTGTGTAGCATTGGGACACTCACACATGGTCTCCACTTTTAGGCCATCGAGTTTCTTGGAGAGCTACCAGTTCCAGCCGATACACTTTCATACATATGATCAGAGTGGCAAATGCGGCAGGTTTTCTACATGACTGCACGTACCACGTACCGTTCCTTAATCTCGTGTTTGGGTACTTAAGCGGAAGTTTATTGTTTTTTGGCGGTATCCGACTTTGTTCCGATTTTTTTACGGATACGGGTCGTCAGGTGGTGGTATTATATGAGTCTTATGTGGGTGCCCCGACCCACAAGCTTTAAATACTACTACTACTTCCATAATAGATCAAATATATGAATATAGAGTCGATTGATCGAATCATAGTTTTGCTTGAAATCTATACAAATAGATCAAACACTTGATCAGTGACTGGTTGATATGAATGGAATCCTCCTAGAAACAATGAACATAGTCAGACAGGTGCCTAGGGAAAACGTATTTTGTGGACACCAACTCTAAAAGAAACTACATTCTGAATTTATTTTAATATTCGATATGGGGCCCGTTCCTCGATGCGCAATTCGATGGGTTTCAGTGATCCTACCTGATTGCATTGACAACAGATTTTTTGTTGCAATTTGTTTGATACTGGTATTGCACAGACATTTGTCAATCAATTTTTGGTTTACACTCAAAATCATTCTCCATATAGCATCAGTCCTTCCTGGTCAATTGGAATCTATAACCATCTGTTTTTTGGGGTTCCTTGAATTCACAAGATGATAGATTTATCTATCCCTCTATTGCAGGATTTATTAGTTCACGAAGTATGTACTCCAAGATGAGGTGAACATTTTTCGAAGACTGCTTATCCCCATATCGAGTGACTGAATGATCGATTTGATCGGAGTTGTTACTTTATAATCCTCAGTTCAACGTTCAAATCGAGTAAGGTAGAAAAGATTTCCGTCGACCTCTTGCCTATTTTTACTTTTTACCGAGTAGTTTTGAGTTGTGCTCGGCAATCCATCGAATTTTATTGCATTCAAAAGACAAATTCGTTCAGCTACCTAAACCGACTTAGCGTTCCTTGGAGGCCTATAATTCATTAAGTTACGCTACAAGCCATCCTTCAAATATGCTATGGGCAGCGGTCACCAGCATAACTAGTTACGATATTGGCCGAAACGGAGCACCATAAAGTGCTCCTCTACGCGGGTGTAGTTATCTTTGGTGTATCAATTGAGAGGTTTCACCCGCTCCGCTCAATACCGTGGCAATCCTGTTTTTAACTAAGCCAGCTAAGTCTAAATGTAGAAATTGTGTTATAATGATTTATTGCCAAAAAGGTGGTCATCCATAGCACGAGCACCACAATTTCACCACCGTTCATGATCATTACAGGTCACAACAGGTCAATTGTATAAGAGTAGAAATGCAAAACTATACTTTGAGAATTTATAACAAACATGATGTAGATATTCGGCAGTACTCCTAACAGCATCAATTTTTTCTAGTGTACGTTGACGTGATTGTCACCAGTATTTACTTTATCTTCCAGTGCGATGTTAGATGCTCCACAATAAATGGTTATCAACTAACTCTCTACGACTGTCAATACTATAAGAAATGTCTTTCGAACCAAAATAGAGGCCAGAGAAACTCGATCTGGAGGATTTTGTATATATTCTGTCAACACTGACATATATAAATACTTCCGTGACAACATGACCGAGGAATGATCGCATGCAGGTGCGCGTACACATGCCACATTTAACTATATGAAATTCGATCTCGTTCAAAAGACTATCACGAGCACGTTTGCAGCGGCGATTGATTCTTTAGAGGCAATTTATGTTCCTGGGCTCCTCTAACGTTGTTAGTTTGTTGGCATAAACAAACAACTTAACGTAACCCCATAAACAGAAACCTAATGGCGTTACATGACATATATACGAGGTGGAAATTCGTTCGCATCATTTCTCGATATTACCGAGTTTTCACTTCAATAGATCAATTGTTTTATCACAAATGTGACATGTGACACCATCTTGTTGGAACCACATATCACCGATGTCAATTCAATTCAATTCTGGTTGAAATTAATCTTCCAACATAGCACGATAGCGAACTCCATTGAGTGCCGGCAAATATAGCCATCATTTTCTTCAACGGAAAAATATGGTCCAATCACAGTTCCGGCATGAACTTCACATGGTCACTTTTTGATCACTTGGTCAAAACTGATATTCAGGATTTTCCTCCAGCTTTAACAGAGCCCGATCAAGGAAGTTTCGGTACTTCAAATGATCAGGAGACTTCAGTTCATGAGTTAACTTTTAGCACATTGTAAACCAAGATCGTTACCGTTACGCTAAATGTATTTTGAAAAATTTCCAATTCCCGTGTTAAATATCCGATTCACCGTCTTATTTGGTACTTTAATCAGTATTTTGTCTCAGTGACCCAGGAACATCCAATTTTGACTCGAATTAAACCACTTTATCACACACAGTATGTCTGGTAGTTGGATAAAGTTACTGGCGACCGAAAGTTGGAGTAACGGGTCTTGATGTTGCAATACTCAAAAATGCGGTTCGGGATCACAATGTTCAAGGGTGTGTTCATATTAAAAAACAAAATTGTTATGGTCCTATTGAATAACCAGATAAATATATGATGAGGTCGTCAAACGCATATTTTAAGAGGCTGCTGCTTCCATACGTGCTGATCCAAAATCTCATGTCTAAAAGTAGCATGGTGGAAAGCTAAGGTCTTAAGAGTGCAGTTAGCCTCACAATGTCGTCGCCTCCAGGTCCTCGTTCGTTAGGAACGGGTGAGCAAAGTGACCCGTGCCAACAAATTACCTGGCTAGCGATCCATTCAATAAAGCCCATTCATAAACGGAACCCTCTGGAAACCTAGTGACCTTCAGTTGTAAGTAGTTGTATCTGCGTTAACGGATCTCTGCGCAGGTGGACCAATTTTTCTCCGAGACTCGTGGGTCCAACATGAAAAAAAACACTAGATAAACAAAAACGAAACCGAGACTGGCACTCTCCAAATTGCCTCCTCATAACGCTAAACCAAAATCGTTCAATGACATTGTGAACGAGCGTGTGTTGGTGCTAGCCGTCATTGACATGAGTCATGATGATGGGAGCATCACCATGGGAAAATTTGGCTGGTCACAGCCAGCTTGAACTGGGACAAACTGGTTCCACCGGATATCCAGGGGACCTGGTTCTCGAAGCGAAAAGAAAGAAGATTGTGGTGCTCCTTGGTCCATCACACAATCTAGGGCAGCACTGATATCAAGGAGACGAGTGAGTTTTTTTTTGATTACTTATTAAATAATAACCTTTTATTGTGTAATATTGGGCAAGAACTATTTATTACTAAAAATCGGCAAGAGGTTCTAGACGTAACCTTCGCCTCAGAAAAGGGCACTCGTTCTCTAGCCATCGTTATATAACCTTATTGTTTCCTATGCCATCCGGAAAGCTTCCAGGAATCCCAGAAGGATAAACTGAAGATGGGCAGTGAAGGAACTGAACTGCATACTGGACACATTCACTAATACCTGCAATCAGTCCTTCAACGCTGCTTGCCCAATAGTTAAGCCCAGGGGTAAGCAAACACCGGCATGCTGGTCCAAAGAACTGAGGACCTACCGGAAGTCGTGTAGGATACCATTTAAGAGAGCCAAAATTACGAGAGAGGCTCAAGACTGGGACTCCTACAAGAGGACCTCAAAGTATACAAAAGAGAATTAAAGAAAGCACAGAGGAGATCATGGAGCCTCTTCTGCGACAAAATGGAAGAAGTGTCCGAGACCATCTCTTAGGAAGATTCTGTTTTCCAATTCTACCAGTCCCAGTTATTTAATTAATCCGAATGGATCCTGGACTGCTTCTAGTGAGGAATCTTTAAAACTTCTTATCGAGACCCACTTTCCTGCTAATTTCATTGACTCGACAGGGACTAGTACTCACCAAGAAGCTTATTCACTGCGCATAGAAGAAATCGTAACCAAAGAACTGATCCTATCTTTGGTTACGATTTCTTCTATGCTATGATAAGAACGGTCCTGACCAAATTATTCCAACAGAGATTCAGAACAACTCGAAGAGTATTCTCCCTGGCTGGAAGTAATCTTCAAAGGGTGTTTTAAACTAGTCTGTATTTCGAGGGGGTGGACGGAGGTTAGAGTGATCTTTATTTCGAACGCGGGTAAATGCTCACATGGCTACCCAAAAGACTTAAGACCAATAACTCTATCATCCTTTCTATTGAAAACCTTGGCAAGGCTGGTTGAGTTCTACATACGCTCAAAAATAAAGCCTAGTGACTGGACCCAGACTCAGTAAAAGAAAATTTGTGGACACAGCTATGCACGCCCGTACTTACAAATTGAGAAATCAATATTCTCGCAAGAGTTTTGTATGGTAACATTCCTTGATATTCCTTTAACAATGTAAAGACGGAGGCTATTCTGGAGGGATTGTTGTTCCTAGCGGTGGATTACCCTGTAAGTGGGTTAATCGATCACATGCGTTGGTGCTTGATGGTTAACTCATAGCTTGGAGAATCCACCAACAGGAGGAGGATGGTCAAGGGAACCCTGCAGGAGGTGTCCAGTCTCCTCTACTATGGAACATAGCAATCAATGGGTTGCTGTTGGAGTTGGAGAGAGAGGGTATCGGAGTGATTGCTTATGCAGATGATGTACGGTGAAGGAAGTATTTCAAAATGTTCTCCTAATCATTGCTGGACCATCAGGTTTTGACTGGCAATAAGCTCGTCTAAAACTGAACTGGTACTATTTACAAGAAAATATAAAATCCCGATAGTAGATCCACCTCTCTTAAATGATAAATTTACGAAGGCACAATTATTTACACTAAGCAAAATTTGGAAAGAGTAAACAAGGCTAATATAGCCAAGTACTTGTGTAAAAACGTCATCGTAAAGAAAGAGATGAGGCCTGTAGCCGGAGCTGGTACACTGGGTATTCACTTCCGTAGTAAGATATGTACTTATGTATGGGGTGAGCGTGTGGTGGCCAGATCTTGATAAAATAACGTACAGAAAAAAGATCGAGAATGTGCAAAGAACCGACTGCATGCTTATAAGCGAGGCGAAGAGGACAACACCTACAAGTACCTTGCAGGTCATGTTTCACCAGCCATTCTAAGTGGAAATGTCTTCAGACAGGACACTCGACGATAGTTAGATCCTTGAGGAAGGAACTGGCGAATCTAGATTATGTTACACCGAATTTATGATTTAAGAAATTTAAGGCCCTCAAAGGAATCTTGAAGGAGAGGGTTGGCTGAGGAAATGGAAACATTGCATTTCTTTACGGATGGCGCCTAGCTACACGGTAAAGTAGGAACTGGTGTCTTCTATGATAAATTAGAAGTAGATATAGCAGTTCATCTCCCTGATCACTGCAGCGTGTACCTGGCAGAGGTGATTGCGATTGAGGAGGTCCTGAACTAGTTGAGACATAATATGGTATCCTCGACTGATATCACAATTTATGTGGACAGTCAGGCGACAATCAAGTCGCTAGACTCTGTTTCTCTGACGTCTTAGAATGACTAAATGAGATGTGTGATTTCATCATTCAGATAGTCTAAGTCCCCGGCCAGTCAGCATCATGGGAAACTGCAGGGCGGATGAACTAGCGAGGCATTGTACAATTCTCCAACTGCTACCGGAAAGAGCAAAGTTGAGGAGGCCCATTACCGCACTCAAGACTGTGCTTAAAAAGGAAGCAGTTGCCTCAGCGGACGATAGGTGGACGAACACCTTCTTATGTAGAGTAGCAAGGCAAATATGGCCAAAGCTGGACTTGAAATGCTCAAAGACACTGATCTTCCTCTGAAGACGTGAACTTAAACCGATAAATCGTGGGGATACTCACAGGACACTGCCTTCTTGGAGAACATGCGAGGAGGCTAGGTCTAGAAGTTAATGAATTTTGCAGAAGCTGTATGGACGAGGAGAAGGAAGAGACGGTAGTCCACTTCATGCCTGGCTTTGGCACACAAAAGACATGAATATTTGGGTAAATTCTTAATGGACTGCTTCTCTGATCTCGAAAACTGTAAGGTGCGAGACTTATCACTTAATAGGGAAATAAGATCCTGTGGTATCACACGGACCGTCGCCGGTCTTATTGTGCTGAAGCAGCCACTCAACCTAACCTAACCTAAGAGTGCAGCTATTCTGTAATGAATACAATTCGAATAGATTCTTAAAATGAGCCACCGGATGACACCTCACTTTAAGACCTCGATCAACTGCTATTCGAACTATCTTTACTGAATTGGTATAATAAAGTGAATTTATGCCCGAAGAATGGAAAGTGGCCACATTAGGCTCAATCTTCAGAAGCGGTAATCGCTTAAATTTATTGCTTGGTACATTATGCTGGGAAGAATTACGCCTCTGGCGGAGGAAATCATTGGTAACTACCAAGGACGGTTTCGTCCAAATAGTAAGTCATCGTTCAGCAACCTTATGCATGATTGTTTCTATCGAAAGAGGCTATTTTATGCAGATGATGTCTGTTTGACTAGCGTAAATGAGAACGGAGTGAAAGAGATACTTGATCAGTATTCAGCTTCCATTGGTCTTAAAATCAACGAGTCGAAAACTTAATACCTGAGTTCTGGTTTGAGAAACCAAGACACTCCTATTTCTTGCAAATGCAGATAACCTTAAATTGTACAAAGGGTTGATTAGACCCGTTGTCATGTACTCGTGAACGAAACAGATCGAGTCAGATTGTTGACACAGTGTGCTGCAACAATGACCTGTAAAAACCGGTAAAAACACTCTTTGATGTTTGAAACGTATAATTGGCTGGACAAAAACCTAACCTAGGTTCAATTCTGATCCAGCAATTTTTAGATCTATTCTAGAAGCATGTACTTCTTCATCCATCCGGTTAAACCCGAGACCTAAAAACTCCATATGGTTTACATTGTGTGTTGCATAGCAATAAATAGGAACAAATAAATGGAACTGAGTTGGGGTTTGGATATTCTTTCCAGCTGGAATCTATTTTGCTTCATACGATTAGGTCTATACCATACCGCTTCCATTTCTCATAATTTATATTCTAAAAATATTTAAGAGTTTTCTTTTGGCAAAAATTCAATTCACATGTTTGACAAAGAATCCGTATTCTTACCTTACTCAAACAAAATTTAATATAAAATTGTTATATACAAACCACACGTAATCGCCCTCGGTTGTATCATACTTGGCTTCGTCGATGAGTTCCATATGAATATATAATAGAACGATAGCATGATAGCGGCTAATGATACGCACAGGACGTATGCGGCCACCGTTAAAACTTTGATAGCCTTTTGATTTTGTTTTGGCTCGTAGAGCCGATCTTTTTTCTCGTCACCCGCCAGTTTAATTCGTTCTTCTGTTATATATGTTGAACCTTTATAATTCATTGCCTTCCGACCCGTCAATGTCGTATATATTACTCCCCCCTCAAAACCAATGTATGTATGTATCTATTCACTTAGTATATTGTCGAAATCAAATCACTTCACAAATTCACTTTTAACTCACTTTTTGTTATTATTCATTTAGAACTGATTTTTTTCATGTTTTTCATCGCTAAATCAATTTTCATATTTCACTGTGCATGCATGTACGTTGGAAAATATAAACAAAAAGAAAATCATTGGAAAAGTTCATTACTGTAATTTATAAAATACGACGAAAGACGTATACAAAGTAAAAAAAGCTTTGATGTGACGATGCGCGGAGCTTTTCCACATAATAAATTTTTATGTTTATGCTCAAGTATCATTATGACTCTTCTGTGCTATACGTACTCGTATGTACCATATATACATACGAGTATATACAGTGTACATAATATTATGGTGAAATGGAAATTATTTTCTGTTTTGTTTGAGAAAGTTATGGGGGCATCTGAAAAGTTCATATCAGCAGAAAAGATACGACGCTGTTATCAGTGGGAAAGCAATAAACAGGCGCGAGTTTAATTACCGTAACTTATTTTTACTCGTCATTTCCGAATGTATTTCTATTTAATGCTTCTATTTGACACAAATCATCTCATTAAATTTTGTCAAAACTCAAAATAATATTTACGAACGTAGACAACCATTAAGAGGCAATCTCACACTCACGTTAAACAACAGAAGTTAACTTTCACAACAATATATAGGGTGTCCCAATAACCGGTTCAGATTTGACATATCGGTTATTTTGGCTCTGGCAACACTTATAGTTACTTTCCAATCGACTAACGGCTAGTAACCGCTAGTGAACCGCTAGTAATTTGTTGCGTGTCTTTGCTAAATTTACTATGGATTATTTAGTAAAGACACGCAACGAACTACTAGTGCTTCACTAGCGGGTACTATCGGTTGGTCGATTGGATAGCAACTAATGTCATTCTTTCTTTGATCGAAACTCAATTTACAATTTCTAAAGGTTGGAAGTTTACTTCCACAATAAAGAAATCTTTTCGGACGAGACGCATTTCCATCTCGGTGAGCTCATAAACAAACAAAATTGTCGCACTTGGGGATCGGGAAATCTACAAGGATGTGAAGAAGCCAATGCATACATTGTGTGTTGCTGTTTAGAGCGGCGAAATTTTTGGATTGTATTTCAAAGATGAGGCCGGCGCAACCGTTATGGCCTACGGATTCAAGTACTACCGCAAGTTAACATGTTTTTGTGGCCAAAATTTTGAAGATAATGGTTTGGACGACCTTTATAGTTCAAGCAAGATGGTGTGCCATGCGATACATTGGGCGTTACATTAGTGAAACTGAGTCAAAAATTCGGTGGCCGCATTATCAGTCGAAATGGTGACGTAAAATGGCCGGCAAAAATTTATGTTTTGACGCGTTTGGCTTTTTATTTGTGGGGTGTACTGAAGCACAATTGCCAAGGTCAGCCACAGCTCCCATTTGAATGAAATCATTTTCCATAAATAATTGTATTTTTAAACAAAACAATAAATTTGGAAATATATTATGTCATTTTTGTTACAATGCGGGTCACTTAACGCGTGCCACACAACGTGGCAACAATAGCCACAACGTTTTCGGTTCGCTAATCGGGCTGTGGAACCGAGACTATGCCATGTCGAGTTATGGATTTCCTGAGCTCATAGATCAAAAATTGTAAACTCGTATCAACATGCAGAAGTCGATCCGTCCACAACTAGACAATTTTTGGCGCTCGGGCATGATAGGACCTTTTTTTGAAAATGAGAAAGGAGTTGTCCTTATACTATCTTTTAACCGAGTTTTTGTTACCCGGAATTAAAGAGATGAACAAACACGACGTTTGGTTCCAAAATGACGGCGCAACCTGACACACTGCAAACGAAACAATTGATGCCACGGAGATGCAAATTCCCACCATACAAGTACGATTTCACTTCTGTTGCACGTTTTTTTGTGGAAAGTCATTAAGGATAAGAGTTACGATAACCATCCAGAGAATATCGAAGTTGTCATTAATGAGATAGAAGCTTATAAAATCGAAGAGTTGATAAAGTTGAGAGGGTTTCGGCCCAAAGTGACAAATGGGAGTTAGCTATGTTGAACCAATGGATATGTTTGATGGAATCTTGACTAAAGCGCGCAGTTGGTAAGATGTTTGGGGAAGGTGACTATGGTTTGGGGGATGGTTGTTCTCAATTGTGTCTATAGCTTCACTTGCTTCCTACACTTATGTCAACTGAATACTGTTGATTTGAGCACTCGGATCATCGTGAAGGTCTATTGGCTTCCATTGGTGATATCTCGCTTTTGAATAGTTAAAGCATCTATTGTTGGGTTGAACTGCTTCAGACCTTTGGTTTGCTTTGATGCCTGGATAGATGTTCCAGGAATGGCCACAAAAATGTCTAGGAATGGTCACATTGAATGAAAAAGTTTAATGCAAAAGTTGTAACGTTGAATACAATAGTTGACATGGTTAAAATAGCAATGGAGTGTAAACTGAAGGAAACCGAATCTCACTGTTTTTATCAAGCTTAGATGGTAGATCAGATAATTATGAAACTATAAAAGAAGAAACCGTACTTAAACAGCAACGGTTATTACCAACCTGATCGTCCAATTAGCTCAATTAAATTAAAGCCACCAACGTCCGACAAAACAAGACCATTTAACATCTTCAAACTCCAGTTTGAAATGACAGTTACGAGAAATGGTTAGTCTAAAGAAGATCGAGTCACAGCACTAATAATGGCGTTGAAAGGAGGAGCTGCAAAATTACTACAAATCGGGGCGGAGTATGAATGGGAAGACCACAGACCACAGACCGAAGTAAGAAAGTGGATGTAATAAAGTGGGAGAGACGCTCCAATAGTTTGCGGCTGATAACGATCAAAACCACTAAATAACACTAGACCAGCCGCAAATGGCCAATAAAGGATACATATCAAGAAAATGCTGAGAAATAAGGTGTAAACGAGTGAGAACACCATCATCTATGTTCCGAAGACTACCAGAAGAAAGGAACGAGGGATTGAGGAAGAACGTCAAAAACCATTGACGGCTTTTTGAGGAGCAAAAGCTGACCCCTTCATTCAAATGCTCCATTACCTTCATCTGCATTTCCATATTGGCAAGATATTATGTGATAGCTGATAGTGATAACTTAATGGAGCGAGATGAAGTAGAAGGTTAATTCATTATGATAACATTAGATAATACGAACTTAATTGTGCGACCGAACTTTATCAGGAATGATTTAAGTTGCAAACGACGACAGATAACAACGCGGGAAAGAAACAGATACCACCATTTCTGACATTTCGTTCTGGTTGTGAATATTGCGGATGAACTCATCGTGATGATGGAGTACCTGAAGAGAATCCATCTTTGCAACAGTGATATGCCAATCGTAAGGAGTTGTGGCGTTCAGAATAACTCAAATAATTCGCAAATACAATTATCTCATGCCACAATCAATCAACTAATAAAGTCGATATTTCGAGTTAAGTTCTTGTAATTCGGTGGCACTGTCGCGTCATTTCTGAACGGGCATAGACGAATCGTACAGCACGAACATCAAGTCCGGTAGCATATGCCTGATGACATGTATTTGATCTTTTCAATCACACAGTCATTCAATGACGTCATAATCAGATCTAACCCGGCCTAGCGAATTAAAACATACAAGCAACAACTCTTTCGAAGTACAACTCACTTCAAAATAAGATTCAAAACCATAAAATTTCATGCTTTACAGCGTATTATATTATATCATCGGCCAACGTTCGAAGTGGTCGCAACACTTGAACGAATTTGTGGAGGCCAGTAGGAAGGAGCATCGATCGGACAGCGAAGTATAGTACGTATATGTAAAATGCAGGAACAAGAGGGGATAAAGGAGAAACTCAGGAAAGGACCTGATAGAAAGATTACAACATCCAATGCGTACTGCATTCTGTGTGTCAGTGCAATGATTTAAAAAATCACAGCGAATACCTGAAGAAGGTATAGAAAAGCGCTGGTGGTGTTACCAGATCTAGTAGCAGAAGTAGGTATGTTGGACGTGTGCCATAAAGGGTTAAGTTTCACCTAGGAGCCTCTAACAAACAACGAAGCAGTTTACGTTCCTTCATATACGCCTTCCAAAGTACAAGATTCAAGCGTCTTTTTTGACCTCCTGAGAAAACGGTTGCTGATTGCCCTCAATACCACTCCCACACAAGCATTCTCAACAGTCATTAATTTTTCAAAACTAATATTGGACCCATCAACATATACGCTAATTTTTCGATGACACTGTGCCTTTTCCAGAGTATGTTAGTCAACTATAGGAAGATCATCCCATTTTGTTTAACGTGGTAACACTAAATTTGGGTTGGTCAGAAGGTTTAACTCGAAGCTAGAAAGTTACGATCTATCGATGAAAACGGACAACTTTAGAATATTGGTTACTAAACTGACTGGCCATGGCCGTTTTTTAAAGGCAGCTACAGTGGTACCGTATGTGACAAATGCCGTGAAGATTTTGATTAGAGCTGACACTTCATCAGCAACAGATCCCTTGTGGACAATTTCGTACTTCTACTGTCTTCTTTACCCTGGTTCAATCTACTCCAGTTTGCTATTGATGCAGTTTGCTATGAAGGGTTCCAGCCAACATACTCTCTATAACAGTTTAGGATAATTCAGCCTAATATACACTCTACGGTCGTATTTGAGATGAAGAAAAAACCAATTATTGTTCAAACAACGATGATTTATAGTCAAGAAGGTGGATAGTCTGCCATTTAAAATCATATAAAAGAACGATGCTGAAACATCGCCATAAATCCATAAACCCATAAATCCATTAATAGGTTGAACTATATACGAGAGAATGTATAAACAACCAACGTTGAGCCATGATTCGCTTTATATATCGACACGTCGACGATTAATTAAATTGGTTTGTTTATTTTGGGCAGTTAATGTTGAGTTGAGTTTACAAAAATTAAATAGTCGATTAAATTAAACCGAAGCAATTCAAATTTGTAATGTGATTCACGTCGACGAGTAAGTGTGGAGAGTTTTTCGACAGCTATTTGTTGGCATGCGAATTAATGGCGAAAAAAATTATATTTTTTTTTACAAAATAATTGGCAACGATAATTAACAATTTTATTTGCACATAAAGTAAATTTGTATTATACGCACCCACCCACGAATACAAGAGATGAAAAGCGAAGCCTATACATTATACACTCATAATTGGAAATTTATCGTTTTTATGAAACTTAATTGCTTCGAAAAGTGAAATTTATTGAAATGGGCACGTAAATCATTGTCATACTCGTAAAAGTGAAATATTTCTGTCGAAAAAATCGATCACACAGTGAATTGTAGAAATAACCAAATTACGGATCAAGATTATCCAATTATTACTAATTAGTGAAAATATATTCCGGCATATGCCAGTATGCCTCATCCAGAAACCGGGGAAGCTGGATTGGATTCAATGGACCAATCTGAAACACAGACCGGCAAATTCAAATACTGGCCCTTAGCTCTCGTACCCGGACATCGATTGGAAAATTGAACGTAACAGAAACAAACGCTAGCATAAGTTGAGATGGAAATGAATCAAGATATTGGGGCTCAGTGAAGTAAGATGGAAAAATTGTGGAGATTTAACAACAAGCACTGATCCCTTATATTATATAATTGATGACAGAACGAAAGTTGTATTACAAATTATCTATCCATAGGAAGTAGTAAGTTCCACACATAGCTTTACATAAATAGGCCTGTGGCCCTATTCTGGTAATTCCACGAGAAATTGGGGAATAGGGAATTGGGGAAAGATTTTATATGAAATTTCTGTTCAAATATATTTTTTCCGGCCTACTGACGAAAAAGGTTCGATGTAAATATTTATAAATTGGGAATAATTTTTCCATACCAAAATTGAAAGGAAAAATTATTCCCAATTTAACACTAGCTTTTTACCTCAGTATGCCAGAAAAAAAAATATTTAAACTCTAATTACATATAAAATTATTCCCCAATACTGTTTTCCCCGGGAATTACCAGAATAGGGCCACTGGACTTCACAAAATGGCAAAATCAAAACTCAAATTCATCACGTATTAGTTTGAAAAAACTTCTAACCTCCTTAGTGATCATCATTTAGTCTGTTACCAGCATTTAAAATTAAACCAATGGATTAAGAAATAATGATACAATAAATGCTCCAACTCAATCTTTCTCCTAGCAACGAATGTAGTTCCATCGAACAAGAACAAATACAAAATTCCCCTTTACAACTGCTACCAGTATAACAATAGCAAACCATGGATTACTGATGAAATGTAGAACAAAATCTTTAGAAAACTTAAGCTACTCCTATTCTACCAGGAAACAACAGAAACTATATGAAAATAGGAGCACAGACAGAAGAAAATGGTAAGCAATGATCGCAGAAAATACACTGAAGATATTCTCAAAACTATAGAAAAGACAGCTGTAAGCAGAGGTATGCGTTTCATCAATGTGTAAGGAAGGTCACTGGAAAATTCACAAACATTCCACCAATCTGACGTATTAAACCCTAATTACCACACATCGAAAACAACTAACTAGAATAATTTGAAGGCAACTGCACAAGCAAAAAGTTGGCAACTGTAACATAAAGATTCTTCGGCAAACATACCAAAAAGAAATTGAAACCGTAATCAGAAAAGAACAACGGAGATGAATTGGTAACACGGTGCGAGCGGAAACGAAAGAACTCGGTAAAACATTGAAAGAGCTGAAAACAATAGCCCCCAATAGTGTTAATCCAGTCTCTACTAGACCAGCTATATGCTCCTAAACTGGAGATCAAATCACAAAATGCAAATATATGATCTCCAGTTTCTTTGAGAATTAACAATGGAGAAACCTAACTATAGTAGTTCACAGGATATACTCGAGGGAATGGAACAGATAGTCATCTGTTGGGGCTATCACGTTTTTGGCTGAGAAGAAGTTAAGATTAAGGTAAATAATAACTACACTGCAGTTCACTTGAATAGGAACGACCGTTTTTTTTAAATATTTTAAAATCGGTCCAACTTTTCCAAGATTGACTTTTCAACAGAATATGGCTCAAACAATAAAGGCCAAACTGTTGAGACCACATCTGCAGCCGACAAGCGGGTCATACTAAGGGCAGCATCCAATTGCGCATTATCTTGTGCAAAAATTAAAGCTAGAGTTGGTGTGGAGGCCAGCCGAATAACAGTATGGAAAGTGATTGAAAAAGCAGATCACCTTATTGGAAGAAAACTCCAAAAGAAACAACCTCTAAATCAAGAGAGGAAACAGAAAAGGTTAGATTTCTCGAGGCAGCATATGACATGGGCTGAAAATTGGAAACGTGTCGTTTTTTTGATGAGAAGGAATTATTATTTTTGAATTGGAATTATTATTTTCACGTCCTTCGAAAAGAGGAAAAGTTTTTAGCAAAACACCACAGTCGGGAAGGAGGCGTTATGGTGTGGGGGGCTTTATCATTTTATGGTCCGGAAGATTTGTCATTTCCAACCGGAAAAATGACTGCAGCAACTTACAAGGGCATCCTCGAAGAAGCATTTCTCCGCTTCAATGAAACTTTTGGGTCATTGCCATGGATATATCAGCAAGATAATGCCCCTATCCATATAGCCAACATAATCAAGTCATGGATATTGCAGCAAAATGTAGAGCTTCTGCCGTGGCCTCCGTATTCTCCTGATCTCAATATCATGGAAAACGTGTGGGGTTGGCTGTCTCGAAAAGTTTACGAAGGTAGTCGACAATTCGACAGTAAAGAAAGCCTTATTAAGGCGATAAATGAAGCCTGAAATCATGAAAAAATCATTTGTTTTTCCTTAAATATTTACTGCTTAATCAAAACTAATAATTCTGTATAAAAAAATATTGAAAAAGTTGGATCGATTTCGAAATATTCCAATAAAACCGTCGTTAAATTTGAGCTAATAAATCAGCATTATCAATAATTAAGTCTTTGGCAATTTGTGTTGCAGCTTTTTATTACCATTTCTTTTATTGTAAGCTTAAAATCTCATTAAAATAAAAATTAATAAGAAAAAAAATTAGAAGTAAATTTTTTTCAGGATTATTTTTTTTCAGTTAAATTATGTTTAAAACAACTAAGTAACATAATACAAAGAAACTTAATACAGGTCAGTAAAAATGGTCGAAAAATAGTTTTGAGGGAAAAGTTTAAGTGAAAAAGTTATTCGAAAAAAATTTTATTTCCGGGAAAAAAACTTTGTATTAAAATTTTTTTTTTTTCAAAAAAACAAAATAAAAGCACAGTCATTATATCAAACTGATCACCTTCTTAGGATAAGTTTTCATTTTATAATTAGTACACAGTAGATAAACCAAAAAATATTTCAACTCGACAATTTTTAAGGTTAAAAAATACAAAAAAAACATTATCATAAACTACTGTCATATCAACATGTTTCAATACAAATATTCAGAAATATTTTTATTACAAATTTTACAGATAAGAAGAAAAATCATTTTTCAATAAATATGAAAACAGTCAAATTTTTTACTGAAAAAAAATTATTGGTATGGAAAAATGTTTTGCTTTTTGCAGGTGCAATGTTTCTTAAAATAATATGAGTTTATGTTTGTCCAGACAAATAAATTTTATTGTTCAGTTTTTTTTTCAAGTTTCAGTAAAAAAAATTTCACAATATTATTTTTTTTGTGTTGTTTTTTCAAATTTTACTGAAATATTGAAAAATTTCTCCTTCAAAAAATGTAACTCAAGTGAACTTAAGTGGTTCTAAAAACTCATTTTGTCACATTTTACAATGTTTTTGTTTTAGAATCTAACTTAATAATTTCAAATTTGAAAGGTGTGATGTTTGGTAGGGTATGTTTGGCCAAATTTGACGACAATAGAGTGATTCCTAGTCACACTCTTATTTTAATTGAATGGGAACCCTTCTCAATTACCAAGATCTCGCTTTAGAAATCACGAGACAGAAATCGGGAGATAATCGATGGGATAGTTACAGCTTCGACCACCACCCAGAAGGAACAGGAGAACACAAAACAAAATAACAAAAACCTTGGGCAATAAATCGAAGAAATAGTGTTAAGATATTGTCTATAAAAATGTTGTTTTTATTAATTATGTTATTAGTTAAGAAATGTCTCTGATAACAATTTATTATTAAATATTATTTTTCATTAATAAAAAAAATGTTAATCATTTAAAAATTTTTAAAATTTTAAAAATTTTATTATCAGAAAAAAAAATTGCGTAATAATTTCATTAAAAAAAACTTGACATGTAAAATATTTCACTTCATATAAAAACAAAATTCATTTTAGTAAATAAAATTATTTAACTTACGAATTAGAACGGAGTTTGATTAAAAATTGATTGAAATGTTTTTCAAGCAAATTTTTTTTCAGTGAACTACTGCGTGTACTAAATATGAGCCATAGTTAAAATTTTTTATAAAATGGTTTTAAACTACCTCCTAGCATGCTATCGTTCTATACATATTGCATGTAAACGTTTACCAGGGCTCATTTGGAATTCTTCTTATTTAGGCAAACACTGTGCTAGCGGAAACGAAAGAACTCGGTAAAACATTGAAAGAGCTGAAAACAATAGCCCCCAATAGCGTTAATCCAGTCTCTACTAGACCAGCTCTATGCTCCTAAATTGGAGATCAAATCACAAAATGAAAATATATATTCCAGTTTCTTTGAAAATTGCCAATGGAGAAACTTAACTATAGTAGTACTCAGGATATACTCGAGGAAATGGAATAGACAGTCAGCTGTTGGAGCTATCTCGTTTTTAGCTGAGGAGAAGTTAAGATTAAGGTAAATAATAACTATGTTAAATATGAGCTAATAAATCAGCATTATTAATGATTAAGTCCTTGGCAGTTTGTGTTGCAGCTTTTTATTACCATTTCTTTTATTGGAAGCTTAAATTCTCATTAAAATAAAAATTAAAAAGAAAAAAAATTAGAAGTAACATTTTTTCAGGATAATTTTTTTTCAGTTAAATTACGTTTAAAATTACTAATAACATAATACAAATACAGCTCAGTAAAAATGGTCGAAAATTAGTTTTGAGGGAAAAGTTTAAGTGAAAAAAAATTACTAGAAATAAATTTTTTTTCTTGAAAAAAATTTTGTATTTAAATTTTTTTTTTTTAAAAACAATCATTATGTCAAACTGATCACCTTCTAAGGATAAGTTTTCATTTTATAATGAGTACACAGTAGATAAATCAAAAAATATTTCAACTCGACAATTTTTAAGGTTAAAATATAAAAAACAAAACTTTATCATAAACTACTGTCATATCAATACAAATATTCAGAAATATTTTTATTACAAATTTTACAGATTAGAAATATTGAAAAATTTCTCCTTCAAAAAATGTAACTAAAGTTAACTTAAGTGGTTCTAAAAACTCATTTTGTCACATTTTACAATGTTTTTGTTTTAGAATCTAACTTAATAATTTCAAATTTGAAAGGTGTGATGTTTGCTAGGGTACGTTTGGCCAAATTTGACGACATTAGAGTGATTCTCAGTCACACTCTTATTTTAATTGAATGGGATTTCCTTTTCAATTACAAAGATCTAGCTTTAGAAATCATGAGGCAGAAATCAGGAGACAAGATGATGGGACAGTTAAAGCTTTGACCTCCACCAAGAAGGAATGGGAGAACACAAAACAAGATAACAAAAACTTTGGGCAATAAATCGAAGAAATGGTGTTAAGATATTGTCTATAAAAATGTTCTTTTTATTAATTATGTTATTAATTAAGAAGTGTCTCTGATAACAATTTATTATTAAATTTATTTTTTCATTAATAAAACTAATGTTTATCATTTAAAAGTTTTTAAAATTTTCAAAATTGAATTATCAGAAAAAAAATTTGCATAATAATTTCACTAAAAAAAATCTTGAAATGTAAAATATTCCACCTCATATAAAAACAAATTTTATTTTAGTAAATAAAATTATTTAAGTTACGAATAAGCACGAAGTTTAAATAAAAATTGTTTGAAATGTTTTTCAAGCAAATTTTTTTTCAGTGAATTACTGAGTGTAAATATGAGCCGAAATTAAAAAAATTTAAAAATGGGGTTACACTTCCTCCTAGCATGCCATCATTCTATACATTTTGCATGTAAACGTTAACCAGAGCTCATTTGGAATTTTAATCATAACATTGTCTTCTTATTTAGGCCAACAACTTTGGGGAAAATCATGAGATAATAATATTCGTTTGTTCCAAAGTTACCGTAACAGCCGTACACTGGGAATGTAGAAAGTGAATATTATTTTTACTGTTAAAGCTTGGCCAATTGACGGAAAAATTTCAAATTGTTTATGCCCCGAGTTCAAACCGCAGGTATACAAGAAGAAAAGAATATAGATTTAAGAAATAAACGAATTCTTATAAATCAGGCAATAGGACTCCAAATGTTAGGGACTCCAGATCATAACAAGAGATAAAATAAAAAGTGGAAATGGAACACGACAAAGACGGATATTCAGAATAAGAGACAATGTACAGAAATTGAAGCGTCGGAATAATATAAAACTCGCCTAGGTAATCTTTAGAAAGCCTGATGATCACTTTCAGAATTCATGTCAAACTAAACCAAGTGAAACACAAGCACGAGCGACCAAAAATGCTATCCAAATAAAGCTGAAAAATGATATCTTTCATTAGACTGAGCCTCATCTTTGCATTCAAAATTGCAAGAGATACTACTAACAGTTTTGCTTAATTTACGTCCTACTTTACGCCGTTAAATAGCCAAATCGAAGGCGTAAGGCTATCTGTCCAATTGACGTAGAACCATTTGCATATCGCATTGCTCTATGTCAGCCTAGAGTACCTACATGGAAGATTCGACGGAATATTGCACTCCAACCGAGAGTCATGGAAAATGTTTATTCACACCACCGATCGTAATCATATGGGGAAAATTGATTTGGTCTTCTGCCTTTATCGGGATTTGAACCCGGTGCTTCCCGTTCCTACTGCCACACAACTTCCTCCCTGAAAACCAATTGATAATGAGTTGATAGATGTGTTAGAAACATGAGTTTAGGTTTGTCAAGACGTGCGATCGTACAAGACAAGAGAATATACAGTCCGATTATTCTCTGAAGGTCTGATAAAAGGGATTACCATTGCACTAAACATTGAGAACTAGTTCAATTGCCATATATGAGCAGGACATCATGAACATTTTACTGATCTTCTTTATGATCTATTTATATCTCAATTTGACGATCCATCCTATAATGAATTCAAAATAGCAACGCAGAGCTTATGCATAAATCGTTCACCTGGAGTTGATTTCATTTTCAGCTCTTGATATTCAGAAAGGTAACACTGTATGGTGTTGTAGTATCTTTACAAACCTTTTTATGATTGAAATCAATGAATCAAAATTGTTGACCCAGTATGCGCCGGCAATAGCTTTGATTTATGCGCCTCGAAACCGGACCTCGATTTGGCTGTAATGGCGTAAATTGGAACGTAAATAAGCGAACCGTGAAAGAGTGCGGAATGCTTTGCCCTGATTATATGATCAGTAAAGAGAACGATTTCACTATTGACACTATGTTGAGGTGTATAATTTGTTGCCGGCCTACATTAGTCATTGATTTGAGTAAGATACAAATCTCTTAGCAGCATACCTTGAGATATACTTTATCCCTTGCGCAAACGATAGGTTATAATAGTGCACTCTCATTTCAATATTGGACAGGTCAAAAAAATCAAGTAAACTTGCATATACTCGTACATCGATATAATGTACTGTTCATGTCGATAAATCTAATTTCGATTCAAAATGTTGTTTATAATTTATATTATCGTTTTGGCAGTACGACGCATTGAGGTTGGTTTAAAAATAATTATAGATTTCACATCAATATAGTGTATAGACTGTACAGTAGTACAGAGCACAGCAAATATTTAGTCCACTTCCATATAGTAATGAAATCAGCTGTTACATAATACAACCGGTCAATGATTGTATAATCATTCCAACTCGTCCTCTTACTTCACCGACTGTATATACTGTAAACACGACACCCCATATATTCTTTCATTTATGTCTCCTTGCAAACCACCCAAAAACCCTTAAACCCCCCACCATTATCATGACAAAAGTAACCAAAGCAAAAATAGAACAAAATAAGGTTAATAGCTTCTTTCCCATAGTTGAACAGAACAAAAATATAACTTTAAATCAATAAAAAAACTAACAAATCGTATTTGATTTTTTAAGACGAACGGAACGGGTAGATAGAAAAACCGATTTCCATTTCACTCGATATAATATAGTCGACACATGAGTTCGGGCATCTTTAACATATATACATACACGTTAATTAGTATTTACAGCAAGTCACATCCCAATGATTTGAGACATTTCAATTAGACAACAAAAAATGACAAAACACTTTTTCACCATATCACTAAAATTATGTCACTATACACACAATATATAGTTTCACTATTTAACAACACCAATCACAATGAATACGATTATTTTATGATTGCCATCGCTTGCACAAGAGTTTGTGTTTTGTATATAGTTGGTATTATTGAAAAACTGTTTTCTTTATTATAACTTCTTCGTCTTCTTCTTCTTATTATTATTCTTAGATACACCACTTGTGTTTAATTTTCTTATTTTTCATCTCAAAAGAATATTTTTATATGAAACGAAAACTCTGTTATTGTTTAATGTTTGAGGCGATGTCTGTATATACACAAAATATACTGTTCGCTGGCACAATAATGTTATGGTGTACGTCACATTTCGTGTCAGTTTGTTTTTCTTATGGGCTTTGGTAAATATGAAAAACGAAAAGTCGGGAAAAATCATTTATATACAATTTTTGTTTTGTATATATTTGGAGAAAAGAGAACGAGAAAGAGAGAGGAGGCGGCAGTTCGCAAACACAGGAGGTGAGGTATAATTAGTGTATTGCTTTGACTTTATTTTCAACAGACGGATTTTACAGGACAATCTGGCTCGATCGGTTTCGATCACGAGCCAGCTCTTCATACTGTTGCAATCAATTATAAGGTGGCAAATTGCTCTCTACGCCGTGGAGCCATCGTCGCCGACAGTGGATCTCTTCTCCTTCCGAAAATCGGCTCTTCGTTCAAAGATCGCTGTATCATATTACGCAGCACGGATAACGTGACCGAGCAAACGCACTCGCTGTCCTTTGTGATCATGTGCGATATCAGGAATTCACATTTAATTATTTCGTGATTGGAAAGAACTCGGTATGCGCCATGAACGTCGCGTTTAAGGCCATATATCACTCGTACGATTCTTCTCTCGAATGTTATAACCCATCTTTTGCACTCATCCATCAAGCTCCAACTCTCACATCCCACTCTATTATCGTAACTCGTGAGTAATGAGAGATCCAAGATAATTGAATCTCATTACTCCTCCAAACGTGTGGTTACCACTCCTGAAATCAATTATGTCGTGGTCTCGAAAACCAGAGATCAGATATTTGGTTTTGGGGCTCGTTGGTTTTGCGTATCTCTTTCACTCCGTTGCTATTTAATCCAATCAAGAATCATCCGTAGCGAGAAAACTTGATCAGTGACTGACTGATTTGGACGGAATCCTCATTGGAAGAACCGATAATTTCCTCCGCCAGAGGAATAATTATTCCCAATATAAGGCACGATAGTAACTTGTATGTTATGCGAAGGAGAGCTATCCCGCGATATTTCTCGCATTTCAAGCGATCACTCTTCGTGAATGTTGAACATAACGTGGTTACTTTCCATTCATCAGGTATAACTTCATTTTGCCATACCAATCGAACAAGGTCAAAGGCAGTTCCATAAAGTAAGCCCTCCGAATATCAAGGACACTGAATTAATGCCATCAACTCCTGTTGAACGATTTTTCTTTAATCTCCGCATGGCCATTATGAATTTCTCGAAGGATGGATCCTCAATAAACATCTCTGTGGTCTGTATTTGAGGGTATTCACATACAGCTTGTGATACATGTGGAACATTAAAATGGTCAGAAAAATGTTCACGCCATGTATCGTGTACCGCATCGACGTTAACACAGAGGTTTTCATCCTGGTCCCGAATGGCAGTTGACCGAGATCTTAAGGTATGGTGCAATTCGGTGATTCCTTTAAAGAAACCACGCGAGTTGTGCTCATTGCTGAGTTGTTGTACTCTTAAGACCTTGGCCTTCCACCATTCGCGCTTCTTCTGTCTACAAATGCGTTTAGCTGTCCTCCTAGCAAGAACTGCTTTGTTTTTTCTTGCAATTGTAAACCACGAGTCTGCGCTTCATTGTGGGCTATATTTCGGTGCGCAACAGCAAGACGACACTCCTCAATCATTTGGGGCTTAGTTTTTATATAGAGTATACTGGGCAGCTTCGACAACTAAGGTTTCCAATACCTCCCAGACACTGTTCACTTCTTCAGATTGGCAATTAGATTGCAAAATGATATTGCTGACAAGATATTTTCGTTACGTTTCTTCATTTATTAGATCTTGACAGAAGAATCGCGTTTTATATTCCCCTTTCCTCCGTGACGTACGAAAATTTCCATCGTAGCTTTGCAGTGACCAAATAATAGTCACTGCCTACGAATATTGTTGACGCTCGATAAAATCTGACGTCTTCGACAACCCGAGCTCGCCTCTTTTGTTATCAACACATGGTCAAGTTTGCTTCGGGATGTTTTACGTGTATGTGTCCATGTTTTAAAATAGATGTTTTTATGAGGACTTGCCACTCTGAGATCGTGAGCGATCTCAAAGTACATCATTCTTTCCCCATTTCGGGATTGGGCAACCCTGGCAGCTCTATCGTAAAGTTTAGAAGTTTTTGAGGTTATACGTACTCAGAACGTTTTGACATACGACTCATACGAGCGCTATTTGTGTTGTTTTCGAGCATTTCTTTCGACCAATCGATTCGAGCCTTTTTTTGAGCGATTGATAAATTGTGTGGGACCCAACGTGAACAAATTTTTTTGACAGTATGCTGGTCCCACTAATGCCTAAGGTTGTCTCTATCTCACGATAGGTCACATGACGATCTTGCAATATCAGTTCGCGCACAGCATCAATGTTTTTCGGAACAACAACTGATTTTGGACGACCTTCACGAAATTCGTCTTGGACTGAACTCCGATCACGATTGAATTCACCTTACCATCGATAAACACTGATCCTTGATGGAGCTTTATCGCCAAAAGTTGAATTAAGTTCACAATTTAATACCATTCTTGGGGGCAGATGAATCTTTTGATTTACTGTAAACAACACAAATAGCACTCGAATGTCAAAACGTTCTGAGTACGTATAACCTCAAACACTTCTAGCTTTACGATAGAGCTGTCAGTTGACAGATTGCAACACCAGGGTTGCCAAATCCCGAAATATAAAAGGCAACCTATGTACCTGGTATATTATTACATAAATCGGTCTGATTTCTGCTCTAGCATTAAAGTCACCAATCTAACATCGTGTTCAGGTATAGAGCCCATCAAATTATCCAAATTATTGTAAAATGAATCTTTATCTTGGGGTTGTCTTACATCAGTGGGCGCATGTACACAGACAATTGACAGGTTGGCTAATCTTTTGATTGGAAGTCCAACACAACCTTTTTGACCTGTGGCCAAATGAGAACTCCAACTCCAAACTTTCCGAGACCATCTCCACTGTGAAGCAATGTATACAGTCTTGGGACACATGGTCTTTACTTTTAGGTCATCGAGTTTCTTGGAGCGCTACGAATTCCAGCCGATACTCTTTCACACAACACGCTAAATTTTCTAAGTGACTGCACGTTCTGCGTGCCGATCCTCAATCTCGTTTCCGGGTACTTAAGTTGTTTTGGCGGTATCCGATTTTTTGTTTGTTGACATTTTGAAACGGACTATGGGGTGAAACCGTAACACCAGAGCTGGTCGATAGGAGGAGACGACTAAATCTCGTTGGATCGCTGGGCTGATGACTCGTTCTAAAATCGGAGACCGCAAACATAATCCCGCTTAAGTACCTGAACCCGAGATTAATAATCAGCATTTCATGGCTCGCCAAGAAAGTCGATGGCCTTAAATTGGAGACCATGTGTCCTAAGCCGCGGGCAATCGGACTTTATATCCTCTAATTTTTTTTTATATCCTCAGACTGATCTCAAGTGAGGGGCGGCAACACGAGTATAGTGCCGTATTTGATCGTTATTGGGCCACCATACGATCAGAAGGAGCACCACCGATATTAAAGAGCCTGGATAATCACTTGGTATACAAACCTATCTATCTTTCTAAAATAATTGTTTGAAGCTTTCGAATAGTCTTGGAACATAGCAATAAGTGCTAGGAAATGCCAAAAACAGATCTTGGCTGCTTATAGCTGTGATATCTGTTCTAAAATTCCTAGTCTCAAACGTTCGGATGGTGAATGAACGATAAATTATGTAGAATCTTTGACATTTTTATTGACAAGTCTGTAAGGACCTTAGTTGGAAATGGTTTTCGTAACCAGACTTCCACTATGTTACATGTCAAATTGGCACCATTTTCTGATAGAGTTGTCTGAAACTCTTTATTTTAATGGCTTCGCTCTGCATTTAGAGCTGGTTTCAGTACTTTCTGCCATAAATATGATTTTAGGTCATCTGGCAGATGTTTTACTCACTTGACCTGTATTGGTCCTGAACCAGTTGCTCGATCTCAGGCGATGACTGCTTAGAAGAGGGTAATGACTACATCATTTCTGATTTCATTGATTTTAGTCGATGTGGATCCCGGAGTTGACCACTTCTAGACAGATGGTTCTAAAATTAGTATAGCAATGTCAGATGTGTGGTTGTCTTCGAGACAATTGTCTTACTGTATGGACGTTTAGTTTGACCTACTGTATGGACGTCTAATAATAGCGAGTATACTTTGCAATACAAACTGTTTTGGATCTCAATCTCTGTTATTTTGAGATGACTAGGCATTTTCTTATCAGCCTCGATTCGAATGAGTGCAAAAAGTTTAACAAAATTAGGATTTAGAAAGTTATATGAGATAACAAACATCAAGTGTCATAAAATGACATGAGTATTGTAAAACCGGAAACTATGCATGGTATTTTTTACGTAGAGACATAACTCAAAAATCTGGTGATAAGATAAAATTAACGTTGAGTAATGTCAGCCGTGTATATAGTAATGTTTATGGTGGTTCTAAATTATTTATTTTGTACAACAATCTTTTATCAACAGCAATTTGTTGACTCAAGAATGAAAAAAAATGTACATCGAAATATAAAAATGTTCAGATAAAGGTTCTCTTATAAAATATTAATAAAACGATTTTTAAATTGGATCATTGCAGACCCGTACCGCATCCACAACTAGGCTCAACCAAGAATTCGATATATCACACGAATAGTGCTTCACACAAATTTCACTCGAATGTTAGAGTACTCGTCCATCAAGGTCCAACTGCCACATCCATAAATGTAATTGGATCCCATCCACACTCTCAACAATTTCAGCTTGCACATGATTTTCCGGAGCCAGGTGGACCTAGATGTCAGTCCAACCCTATTATCGTGAAACTAGTCATTGGCGCCATCTTGCGTTTTGTACTTAAACCGATTTTCAACTCTTTTATGTCATTATATCATTATACGCGGAAAAGTGTGTGGAATAGATGCTACAGTTGGGAAAAATATCGCATGCCAAAAATTCGCTAAATTCGTGTAGTAGAAATGCTGGCACAATATGTTGGGCAAAACATTACTCAGACCGGATCCGATTTGATGCCTTCTTTATAGGAACTCATGAAGGGCCCACGTGTTATGTGAACAGGATGTAAGCAACAGTTATAAGATCAAACTATAGCAAATTATCACGTCTTTATCGAAACTGCACTCTTCAACCTTTGAGATAGGTGCAGAACCCATTCTTGTATTGTCATTGGACGATGTAGTATAACAGGAAGTAATCTTTATAATAGTATTGTTACCGTGGGCTGTAGCTTTTGGACACTAGTTCTGCTCGATACGATAATCTAATGCTACTTCGCAAGCACAAGTTTAAGTTTTTATTTCTTATAAAAGCCTACAAATTGATGATTTCTTCTTCGAGACTGGCGCCATCAACTCTGATGATCTGATCGATAACTTCAATTTATCAAAACCAGAGCTGTGCGTACAGTTTCTTCTTCCTGTTGGAACTAACAATGGTCGAGGCACAATTGAGCAACTTAAGGCAAAAAAACTTGTTGAACATTTCTCTGTAGCGCATAAAGATCAATCACTCCTTAACTGCAAATTCCACAGTAAACAGTCACTTTAACGGAATACAATAGTTCTTAGTACATTTCATGTCTCTGCCCCAGGAACGTAAATATTTGGGAATGGTTTGGTCTTTGTACGGAAACATCTTCAGTCTTTCACCAAAATTCGAAAAAACGAACACTATACTCGGTCGAACGAGCAATATGAGACTGTCAACGTCTTGCAACATATTGAAAAGTCAAACGCTTAAGTGTCCGCACACTTGGTGCAGAAACACAACAGACCGGAAATAGGTCAAATAAGCAATGTATCATTTAGGAGGACTACCTTATAATTCTACTTCTGAGATTGCAGGTGACAATGCCTGTTGTAATTTGAGTCCCGCCTATTTTGATATTTTTTCTCAAGAAATGTGGAGTCAGACATTAAGAAATGTGAAGAGTTGAGTAGAATTATGTTACACATTGCGTAGGGCAGAAACGGTCTCATGTAAATGGTGATCCCTTGTTCGATGCCTTTCTGTATGTCATTTTCAGAGCGATTTTCTTCGCACTCAAAGATTGATGTACGGATTTAGGAGAATTGTCTACCATGGTGAAAACCTTCTAGGTGATAGAGTTCTCGGTAACCCATTTTCACTCACCTGGAACAGTATGCTCCCGACCCCTGTGGTTCACAACTGGAGCAGAAGACAAGTTTCGAACGGTACTTAAGCATTTTAAGTAGAAAGAACAGATTAGATGTTAGGAATGCATTTGACGATCAATTAGAAATGGGTTAGGATTATCACAAAGCATGAAAGCATTCGGGTGTAATAAGAACTTTTTTTTTTTTTTTTTTTTTATATTTTATACTATGCTATCTTTTTTTGGGGCTCAAGGCTCTCCCAGCTCTTTCGCGGTTCGCTTATTTACGTCCTACTTTACGCCTTAACGGCCAGAATAAGACAAATAAGAACCTTATTAGTCGTCCAGTTAGATAATACTTGTTCGTGCGGCTGATGTGGTATCATCCGATGGATTAAACCTAAAGATCATTTGTTACAAAGTGTGACCAGAATGATCGCAAACCTGTGCATTGAATAATCAGAGACGGTAAACATCGAGATTCTAGAGACAGAGAATGCATCATTCAAACCAACTTTTGAGATGTCTAGATGTAGTCTGATCCAATTGGTTCCAGGTTTCTTCAATTATTGGAAGTCGGTTCGCGTTCCTGACCTCGTTCAGTCTAAAGACATATAGGTATATTCCGACCTCGTCACTTGACTTTCGAACTCATGTCACAGAGGAACTCCAAATGCTTTTATAAAGGGTGCGCCATCTAAATTTTTTTTTTCAACTAGTGCTTATTTCGTGAATATGGTAACACTTAGCTCATGTCTGATTTGACAGAAAATTAGTTGTATCCTTGCGCTGAACAAATATGGTTGTGTATACGCTTGAACAACGCTGGTAAATATTGCGACATTACTTTGAAAATCATGGTAATGTTGCAGAATGTGTGCGAAAATTGCGTACGGATTTTGGAAGAAGAGAAGCACCGTCAGCTCCGTATGTTCGTTATCTTGTGAAAAGTGAAAGAAACTGGCATCTTCATCGATAAAACAAAGCGTGAAAAGCCAAAAACAGTGCGTACACCCGAGAATATTGATACTGTGGTAGAAAGTGTGCGTGATGCGCCATCAACATCAATTCACCGTCGTTCTCAACAATTGAACATTTCGGAAACATCATTGAGCCGAATTTTGCATAAAGACCTTGGTATGACGCCATACAAAGTCCAATTGGTTTAGGAATTGAGGCTAACTGACCATCCAATGCGTTTTCACTTCGCTGAGTGGGCCTGCGATCGACTTTAAGAACATGCCGATTTTACCAAAAAAATCATCTTTTCGGATGAAGCTCATTTTGATCTTGGCGGGTATGTAAACAAGCAAAATTGTCGCATTTGGGGCACGGAAAACCCGCACGCATACATTGAAAAGCCGGTACACCCAAAACGAGTCACTGTTTGATGCGGATTTTGGTCTAGAGGCATATTTGGGCCATTTTTCTTCGAAAATAAG
Source organism: Tipula lateralis (assembly GCA_963932295.1). NCBI lineage: Eukaryota > Metazoa > Arthropoda > Insecta > Diptera > Tipulidae > Tipula > Tipula lateralis. Next base: position 62,523,507 of record OZ010736.1, on the reverse strand, counting down.
CAAGGAGTGACCGTTACAGTCAATGGCGATCGTTATCGGGCCATGTTGAACGAATTTTTGTTCACAAAAATTGAAGAGGATCCAATTGGCAACATTTGGTTTCAACAGGACGGCGCTACGTGCCACACTGCTGAAGCTACACTCGATGTTTTGCGCCCTGTTTTTGAAGATCTCATTATCAGCCGCAGAGCTGATGTCATTTGGCCACCTCGGAGCTGCGATTTGACACCGTCGGACTATTATTTGTGGGGTGCCCTCAAAGATAAGTGTTCGAACAGGATTGTCTGGATCATCTGTGGCACCAGCTAATTCCATCCTAACTAAATTGATGCGGTACTAGAGTGATCGGTTATTTATTTTGTTGAAAGCAAATATTATCAATATAAGTTGTAGTCATACCATGGGTACATCGTAGAATGTATATTTTATGGCATTCTACGATTCTACGATTTTAAAAAGTCGAAGAGGTCATATTAATTCGATATTAATTTGTAGCGTTCACAAATACGACGAATAGTTACGCCACAATAGTAAAGTAAAACAAATATAATCTAAAAAAGGTTTCGATTTAAAAACTCTGTAATTCGCTAGTACTGCAACAAAGCCTCAGAACATATATATAAACAAAAATGCAACAAACATCAAGTCCGGTCGCATATGCGTGATGAGATGAATTTGATCTTTTTCATCACACAACGAATCAATGACGTCATCAGATCGAAACCCGCATAGCGATCGAACATTAAAGATCACATAAAACATGTCATACATTTCACAAGACAAAAGTCTTCATCGGCTGGTTGATTCAGCGCCCTAGCTGTCAATCAATGCCACTCTGTGGAGTTCTGGTTTAACTCTCATCATCAGCTGTCACGATTACAGCTCCCAGCATCATTATCATTTTCTACAAATTATTCCTAAGAAAAAAAACTATAAGACGAATAGTTCGATTGGACCAGAACACGATTGATAATGGACAATTAATGACCCTGACAGATTGTTTTATTCTTTGGAACGTTACTCCGTTTAAATCTGCCAACATAGACACTGCAAGAGATTGGAAATAATGGAATGGCAATGCAGCCAACAATACCTCCAAGGATTTTATGCGAACTCTACATAGATTTATAGTTAACTGCATAACGAGACCAAAGCGAAAAATACTATCGTAATTCATTTTGTCTCAATGAATTGGCTAACATCTACCATATTATTACCATATACAGCCTAGTATCGTGAATTAAAAGAGTAACCTGCATATCTAGAAATATATAGATTCCGAGGTGACACGGGACGAGTGCAGACAAGTTGGAACTATTCGACTTTTACTTAAAAAAGTGAAATCTATGCTGATAATCGCGAAATCTAACGTAGCTCCGATCGCAGTTAGTGAACTTAATTACAGTGAAGCTGCTGAAACCTCGAACTGAAGGTGCAAATCGCGAATTTATTTATAGAACATCTAGGAAGTGGACTTTGTCCGATTTTCAGTTTCCGTTTTAGTATAAAATGCACAAGTTCAAGGCAGCTATCAACCTTCACTTGAAGGATCGGGCGTTGGGTGCAGAAGCTTTGACAGTAACAAGGAGTTAAAGATAATTTAAAAAAAAATTTAAAACTACGAAAAAAACTTTAATTGTTCCTGAAGTTGAAACCAACAATCTCAACGATAGTACTAGCAAAGAGAATAAATAGTTATAAAGAGGAGCATCTTATATGAACCGCGGTTGCATATAAACTAAAAATATTTCTGAATTATTTGGTGATAGCAAACGAAATAGGATAAACATATATTTTTTATTACGTTTTCCCTTTCGAAAACAGCAAAAAAAAATATTTGACTGTTTCAAAACTTCGCTTACTATTTCATATAATAATTCGATTATATGAAAATATATCTACTCCATTTTACAATCGAATTATAATATGAAATAGTAGGCGAAGTTTTGAAATAGTCAAATATTTTTTTGATGTCGTTCGAAAGAGAAAACGAAATAAAAAATATATGTTTATCCTATTTCATTTCGTAAATTTTTAGTTTATATGCAAACGCGGTTCATATAAGATATTCCTCTTTATATTTATTCTCTTTGGCACTAGGATAGGTAATCAGTTCCACTAATTAGATGGAAAACGTTTATTACAAATCGAACCGCAAATATATTGATGAATCCAACCGAAATCAGTCAAATTGAGATGAGTAAAATTTGCCCCCTCGATAGAGAAGGGTTGGGGTTCACACTGAAAACGAGACAGCTGACTATGTTCAAATTGTGTGCAAAAATATGTCAACACACATATTTTTGATATAATATTTGGGCCTCGAGCTGATATTGATGACGCAAGTGGAATGATGGCAGTCCTTATGAGGAAATGCATATATGTGTTCCGTTCACTTAACATTAGTGAGGACAATATCTTTTATGATGAAATGTTATATTTTTAAAGATTGTTGATTGGCCCTAATGGCAAGATAGTCTTAATATGCGCTTCTAAGCTGTATTGTATACTGATATCTGAAGTCTACGATCAATGTATAATTAGTGGGTTTCATATACTTGAGATGTTGTACAGATGACTCAGTACAGTACATTAACCATTCAAAACAGAAGAGGATAACCTTATTGAATCATTGGTTTTCCTGAATAGATTTCTATTAATACACTTTTTGGGAAATGTTTGTATTTTGTAATGTTTTGGCGCCCTATAGCACTCTCAACGCCATTTCCAATCAAATCGAGGAGTCCACATATTGCAATGCTGATTAACATCCTATTGTAATCTGTCATAGAAGAGATGGGCTCTACACTCCAACAGAGACTCGTACATGGGTTCATTTACATCACCGATCGTAATCGAAGGGTTTTGTCTTAATATCGGGATTCGAGCCAAGTACTTCTTTCTCTTGCCCAATTGTAAGCATTGCACTGTAGTTGGGCGGTTCGGTTACCAAACAAGATTGGTGCAACACCCGTTTTTGATGGTTAATTTTTATCAGCTCAACATTAGTGTAGAATGCTGAATGTGTAGTGGAAAATTAAATAGATCCTTTAAGTCAACCAACAATGTTATCATCTTCAATTCTCGCTCTTATCTTATATAATTTTTTTCTTAAATTTACATTAAACAAATATTTTGTATTCAAATTTATTTTCTTATCTTGAAAGTCGAACCACCACGCCTGTAGTCTAACAACTGATTTTCACTGGCTCGGTATATAAATACTAGCAGCAACTTTCTATTCTTTCACATCTCAGTCGAAAGTACTAGCTTACAGTCTCAATTTGTGGTGATAATAATTAGCTCGCAGTGAATCATGTCGGTTACAGCTGGAAAGGTAAGTCGAATGACGTTTAGTTCTCGAAATCTAAATTTTAATTTGATCAATCAATTATATAGATTATAACGTGCCGTGCGGCTGTTGCTTGGGCCGTTAAGCAGCCACTTGTCGTCGAAACAATCGAAGTTGGACCACCCCGGGCACACGAAGTACGTATTAAAATTCATTCAACCGGTGTTTGCCATTCGGATGCCAGTGTTCTTGATGGTGTTTGGCCGAGTATTTTCCCCGTCGTTTTAGGACACGAGGGCGCCGGCGTTGTGGAAAGTGTTGGCGAAGGTGTTACAAAATTTAAACCGGGCGATCATGTTATACCAACATATGTTTCGGAATGTGGCGAATGTCGTTTCTGTAAGAGCAACAAAACAAATTTATGCGTAAAATCGGGCATATTCGATCTGTCAAAGCGACGCGGTCTCATGCACGACGGTACATCGCGATTTACGTGCAAAGGAAAATCACTTTTTCATTTTATGGGCTCGTCAACATTTAGTGAATACACCGTCGTTTCGGACATCTCACTCGCTAAGGTGAATAAAAATGCGCCCCTGGATCGTATTTGTTTGATTGGGTGTGGCATTCCAACCGGTTATGGTGCAGCCGTTAATGCGGCCAAGGTTACAGAGGGTAGTAGTTGTGCTGTTTGGGGTCTTGGTGGTGTTGGATTGGCGTGCGTAATGGGATGTAGAAATTCTGGTGCGAAACGTATCATTGGTGTCGACATTAATCCAGCTAAATTCGAAGTTGCTAAGCAGTTCGGTGTTACCGAATTCATAAATCCGAACGATTACGAAAAACCGATTCAACAAGTTTTGACTGAAATGACCGATGGTGGCCTCGATTTTACATTCGAATGTGCTGGCAATGCATTAACGTCGCGTGCGGCACTAGAATCAGCAGCGCACGGTATTGGTGTGTCGGTACTCGTTGGTATCGCCGGTAAAGAAATTTCATTTCTTCCAATACAATTAGTCATCGGACGTGCATGGAGGGGTGCCGTATTCGGTGGATACAAACCCGATAACGTTCCAGGCTTGGTCGAAGACTATTTAAGTAGCAAAATTATGGTCGATGAATTCATTACACACACAATGGGATTGGATAAGATCAACGAAGCGTTCCAATTGATGCATGCGGGGAAAAGTATACGCAGTGTTATCAATTTCTAAGCAGCCGCGCGAATATTTTTGGAATCAAATCAACTACCTCTTAGACTTATGTACATCAGACATCTTAATTATAAATTTTGAATAAAATATTTTTGCATTAATCTATCTCTCAAAGTAACTACGTCAATAATCCTAATCATTTGGTAAATATTTTCTTTACTCCGCATTAACTTTTCACACTCACAATTTGTTAGCGAAACAATAAAAATATTTCTTATGTCAATGCGTTATCAAGTGTCACTTGTGATAACGATTATGTCAAGGACGTATCCGGTTGCTTAAATTTGTTTGATGAAGAAATTCGCACATAAGCTGTGTACACACAAGGTGAAACCGAAAACGATGCTTAGGTTAGGTTTCAAAAATCGTTTAAGGGAATAATTATGCAGCGGATACCTCAAAGGCGACGACAGTTCGTAAGTTCCCATCTGGACGGAGGAAGGCGAATTCATTACCCTCTACTGAAACTTGTTTGGGAGATAATTGAATCGAACTGACACAGTCTGAATGAAGTCAAACCACACTGGATACACGCAGTCTCATGGCTATCAAACGTTTTGAAAGATCCCAGTTCTTCTTGAACTATGATAAACGTACCTTCAGGGATCTTTGCTGGGCATTATTTGAGTTACATGAAATGAAATTCGAAATAATGCAAAGTGCTAGAAGTGTAGGGCACAAGAAAGAGAAACTGCTAAGCATTTTGTGTTCTCTTTTGTGAATTGATCTCTTTTGTGAATTGATTTGGTTCACGATTCCTAACCATCTAATGACCTCGAAGATATTGGATTTCTCGAAGTATAGAAACATATTTCGAGCCTTAAAGAGTTCGTTCGTAACGGCCATGAGTGATGAAAGAGCTTTAATCAAGAGGAATGATAGAGTTTCAACTCATTGTGTCGGAACATTCTGGAGGCATAGAAGGGGGTTAAGGCATCGGCTTGCCCGATAGTGATAGATTGAATAGTCGATCATTAATCTTTTTTCAATCGTAAGGTAGCATTTAGTTCTAGCTAGCCTTGCTGGATAAGTCCGGGTGTCCTACAGTAGACTTTATGTTTTCCGAATACTCATGGGAATTATAATTGAAAACCCAAAACAAATAAAGTATGGTTACTCTCTTGAGTGCGAGGGCGAACCCTACAAGTGTCTATTTACAAAACAGATCTCTATGGTAATGAGGGCCCGGACCACTTTCATCTAAAGGCCACATATTTACATAAAGATGCTTTCACTGATAAGCCAGTGTAGGATAGTGGGTTCTTCCCGGGGTTTCCCGCCCGGGAATTCCCGGGAATTTTCGATGTTATACATTTCCCGTTTTCCGGCAAAATTAAAATTATTTCCCGGGAAAAAATTAAATTTGATTAAATACGATTTAGCCGAGTTATAATTTCTGTGATATTCGCTCGTACGTCGTATCGAGCCTTTGTTCGGTCACTTCACAATTTGATTTTCCCTCTGGCAAATCCGCGTATGTTGTTGATCTTCTCTTTCATGTTGTCCACACATACTTGTCCACATTTAGCTGATGATGGAACGAACCGCTCCAAATTTGAGATCGCCTAGTCTTAAATTGTTACCGAAAAGTATTGTCGCTGGTGTTACTCCTGTTGTGTTATGCACCGCAGATCGATAGGTCATTAAGAACAATGGAATACCTTGATTACTATTCCGCTGGTTTTTATCAACTGTTTTGGCTATAAACTCTTCCAATGTGGCATTGAACCGCTCCACCATGCCATCAGATTGTGTGTGGAAAGGTGTTGTCCGCGTTTTGTTAATTCCCAGTAGTTGGCACATCTCCTGGAAGACACCTGATTCAAAATTCCGCCCTTGGTCGGAATGCAGCTTCATGGGTGCCCCATAACGGCTTATCCAATTGTATACCACTGCATTGGCGATTGTCCATAACTACCAACACATATTTGTTGCCGATTTCGCTGGTTGGAAATGGTCCTGCAACATCTATGGCAATCTTCTCGAATGGTGCTCCAACATTATATTGTTGCATCGCTCCACGGCTCTCCTTTGCAGGTTCTTTCACTGCCATACATTGTTTACACTTTTGACACCATTCAGCCACTGCTTGTCTACATCCTGTCCAGAAGAATCGTTCACGTACCTTGGCTAGCATTTTGTTGATCCCTAGGTGGCCTCCGCTTGTCCCTCCGTGGTATTCCTCCAATATTTCTGCCATCCTGACCCTCGGTACTACTACCAACGATTGCTTTGTCGGGTGATCGGAGCTCTCCCATGTTCGCTCCGTCTTCCATAGTTAAACTATCTCATTGGGCCCAATAAGCCTTATTAGTTGGGCCAAATCTAGATCCTTACGTTGCTCTTTGTAGATAACATCCTTGGTCCATTCATCAGCAGGCAACACCTTCATTATTCTGATTTCGAGGATGTTTTCCTTGTTTTCTACCCGTCCGCAATGTTTACAATCCACTCGACATGGCCGTCTTGACAATGCATCCGCATTTCCATGAGCGCTTCCCTTCCGATGTTGAATTTCGTAGACAAAACTACCCAATCGCTCAATCCATCGTGCTACTTCGGGATTTTTAAATTGCAGTAGCCATGGTCCGTTCTTAGCAGAAATGATTGGCCATAGAGGTATTTTCGGAAATGTTCTACAAATTTCACTATGGCCAACAATTATCTTCTTGTTACACGGTAGTTGCGTTCTGGCTTTGATAATATCTTGGAATAATATGCGATGACACGTTCCTGTCCATCGATTTCCTGTGATAACACTCCTCTCAAGCCATAATTACTTGCCTCCGTATCCAGAATAAAACGTTTATTCGGAGCCGGATACGCAAGCAATGGTGCTGTACATAATCGCTGCTTCAGTTCGTTGAACGCTTCCTCGTGTTAATCACTCCATTGGAACGGCTTGTTATTCTGTGTCAGCTCGTGTTAACTCCTTGCGATGTTAGCAATTCCTGGCACAAATTAATCGATAGTATGTGTGCATAGCCCGATGAAACTCTTTAGTTCATGTAAGTTTTTATATTTGTTTAAAAAAATTATTTTTCAGTTCTCGAGAATTGCCGGGAAACCGGGAAATAAATTATAAAATTCCCGTTTTTCGGGAACAAAAAAGTCGGAAATTGATACCCTCTAGTGTTGTATAACCATTGTCTATCGCAAATAAGGTGTGACGGGACTGTCATGTATCTGATGAGTTAGATTTACAAAGTGAAGCCTATATAACGCTGTACTCGGATCTCAAAAGAAGAACATTAAGTCATTTGAGTACTGTGTGCTCCTCTTCATCAAAATTGCCCTGTGAAACCAAGACAATCTATCAAGGTTCTCGGTTAGAACGGGACATGGAAGGTATTTAAGGAAGAATAATCACCACACTATCCTAATGGAAAACGATGAACTGCCCTCAGAAGCCAGACTCTGCTTAAAGATATTCTCAAGGGATCATACTTATTTAATAGGCCCCTTAAGAAAAACAATGGAAGCCCTACTGTGAACGTGGTAGCAACTTTAAGGCCTTGAAATCCGAGACCTACTTTGTGAGATGAATTTTGTATCAGGGTACAGAGTCATTCGAGACAAATCTTTAAGCAATAGGTGTCATATAATGAGCTAATTCAAATCCATCAAATCTCCTGGGAGAATTATTAAAGATGAAGTTCTGCCTCAACTGGGTCGTGTAAGTAGCGAAACGTAAAGAGAAAGGACTGATACCTAGCCAAATAGTCAAATTGGTCGTACCACGTTCAGGGATCAATAACAAAAGAAAAAATTGCTCTCTGTGCCTTTATTGACATTGAGGAAGCTTTCGATATCACCTCTTACGTTTCCATTGGTAGTACAGTAAAGGTTACACACACACTATAGCACACTATAGCAAAAAGATCCCGTTCTGAAGAATTCTGCGGGTCAATAATCCAAAGATGTCACATATCTATAGGAGTGATTTTAGATTAGAAACTTATATGGAATCAACGGATCATCAAGGTTTATAATAAGCCCACAGCTCTTTTGAGGGTCTGTTAAAAGCTCGGCAGTAACAATGGTAGTACGTGGAGAATGTAACCAAAAACGATCTACTGGTCATATTTAACCATTACTCATTAATCCATTGATCACCTATGATTATTTGGTATGGTGGCGAAGGACTGAGGTGGTAAATGAGTTAACCTTACCCAATTAAAAAAATGTTTAAAGGTTATCTTTTGGACACTGAGAATTAACATCACTACATTTAAAGCTGGTTTAACCAAAGGCTTTACTTGTGCAAGAATCTATATTTTAACGGACATCAAACCATATTTAAAGGACTCGGGGTAAGCATCTGCGAAACTAAGCTTCTTTGGGACTACTTAAACTCAATAAAACAACTACCAACTAGGAATTAGATAACTATTATATGGGTGCCGGGACATGCTGGATGTGACGGAAATGATACCATTGAAGACCTAGCTGGTGGTGGTGTTGCACCGATATTTCTTAGATTAGAGTCACTAGAGAGCAAGGCAAAGAGGTGACGAAGCTTTGCATGACATATCGCCGCAACGTACGCTTCTTGTACTCAGTAAACTCTTTCAGGAGAGATTTAGTCGGGATTTATTAAAAGCCTGCATATAGAGGGGATTTATAAGGGAACACGGCACAAAAAATCGTTTAGGTGGCGTTACTCTGCGGTTTCAAGCATTTTAGTCCGCCTCTTATAATTATCAATATAAATTCTAAACTGTGACAAACCACGGTGACATCTATGAGAATTAATAAAAACTTAAAGATTATGGCAAAAAATCATAAGATACTAACGATTCGTCGTATATTTACAGGTGTGGAGAATTGCATTATGAGGATACTATCTGTGGAGGAATTGGACGAGCTGATTCAAGTCCCCAAATATAAACGGCAACATGGCATATACAAGTGGACAGAGCTTTGTTTATTGTACTATTTGAATAACGTAAACTATGGCTGAGTGGAAACTCATTTTCTCGAAACTGAGAATTCTAATGTTTTAGATGGAAATCAACTTCCAAGCGAAGGTGGTGACAAAGGATAGAATTCGATGGAGAATCGGAATTTCTCAAAAACCAGGTTCAGACGAAATATTTCCGAGTCTTCTATAGGAGAAGACTTTGAGTCGACTTTGTACATATCATCAGAACCAATTTGTAGTGCTCATTCCGAAGGATGGAAATCCTAAATATGGCCAGGCGAAAAGTTTTCGACCTATCAGCCTGTCCTCATTTCTAGTTATATGTTTAGAACGATTAGTTGTACCCATCAACTTAATGATGATGCATCATTAGAAAATTCCATACATTCCAAACAACACGCGTAACAGAAAGGTAGATCTGTTGTAACAGAGCTTCATTAAGTCATTGGGTGGATTGCAAAATCATTGAACAGCAAGGATTTTGCCTTGGGACCCTTTCTGGATATCGAAGCCACGTTTGAAAACGCTTTCTTCAGTGCAATTATCTCTGCAGCTGAAAGACATGGCATGGAGTGTCATGCTTAGGAGAATTGCTACAGACTTAGGTGGCCATCTGAAAGGGATATTCTCAGAGTTAAGTTCTGTCTCCACTTATCTGCTGTTTTGTGGCCAACTCAATCCTAGTCCAACTGAATGACAACGGTGTTTAAAGCCAAGGTTATGCCGATGACATCGCCATAAGACTTGTATTTTAGTGTGTTTTGTGACATCTAATACGAGTGCTGTGTGATCACATGCAAATATCGATTAACATAGTTGTAACCTGGTGTAGTGATCAGGGTCTCTCAGTTAACCCTAGCAAACTTTAGATTTCCAAAAATTGAGGCTCATAAATGTATGATCTGCTCTCTTCGGAAGTCTAATATTTGAGAATCTGGTTATATTGGTATAACCATATATAGAAGAGAACTGCAATAAAGCATGTAACATATAGTAAATCATGGAGCCTGAAACCCAGGCGTGTGTACTAGCTATACATTTCGGTGATCAGACCCATAATTTCGTTTGCCTCTTTTAATTGTTGGCCTTAGAATGAGTTGGGTTGCAGAAACACCACTAGAACGGCTTCAGAGACACCTACTCCAGCTCTTAAGATTGCTGTGAGGCTGCTACCGCTTGATCTTTGGATCAAAAGGTGTGCAGGGTAAATAACCGCTCGTCTATAAGGCAGAGACAATCTACTTTTACTGTGTTATAGACGAGCGGCAGAGTCTATAAGAAGAAAGATGGATCAGTACACAAGTGTCCATATGCCCTCAGGCACTATGGGGAAATCACCTCCCCGGTGACGATATGATGATCTTTATTGACGGATCAGTATGCTGTTATCTAGCTGGTGCCGGGTTTGACATACAAAATTCTGAGCTCAAATTATCTATCCCCCTTTGTAGGTAAGCTACTGTCTTTCAGGAAGAAATTTGAAAGCAATCTTGTTAAAAGGAGGTGAATTGCAGAGATCGTCGTATATGCATCCTTTGTGCAAACCAGGCTGCTCTAAAGACGATTGTTTCCTATACTGTTTCATCGAAACTTGTTTTAGAGACCCTAAATATAATAATTGAACTAAATCGAATAGGCAGTCTGAATGAAGTTAGACTACACTGGATACCCATTCTCATAGGTTAAGAGTGACGTCATTATCTCTGAAAAGACATATAAACTGTCAGAAGAGATAGGGTAACCACATCTCTTGTCGACTATTCATAATCCTCTTTGGATCAATAAATCAGCAATGATCCCAGTCCTTCTTGAATTATGGTAGACGCACTTTCAGGATTTTTGGGACATTGCTCCCTGAATAATCATATGTTCCGAATGAAAATTCGGAACATCGCAAACTCTATTAGAAAACTATTAAAGAGGAGAAGCAGAAACTGTTGTGTAATTTTTGTGCTCCTGTTCTTTATACTCGTCCGCTTTCGATCACGATGTTTATTTGAAGATCAACTGACGAACTTGAGGACACCAGATATCTCTTAAGTTCATTAGAAGAACAAACCGATTTCGAAACTGAAAGTGTATGTCTGGGAAGGGATGTCACAATCGAGCCTGAGTGGTCAAAGCTGTGTCTGTGAAGGGTTCGAATCTCGATAGGGCAGTTTACACTAGTGATTTTTCACCATCTGATTGCGGTGGTGTGTGTTATCACATTTATGAGTGTATACTTCATGGCATCTTCCATGTCAGTATTAAAGACCGTGCCATGTGCAGATTCTCAAATCGACAGTGGAATGTACCAACAATATCCATTGATAAAAGAGAAACAAAAAGTAGCAAAATTGTAGAAGAGAAAACAAAATTATTCAAAAATTTTCCATCGCGCGAGTCGAAGAGAAAAAATTTAAATTATTATATCCAAACACAGAATGCCATGAAAATTGAGGGGAAAACTATAAAATTTCTCATGCTTGCGAGTATGAGTCTGTACTAGTGTGTACGCACTCGTAGTGTTAGTATATAGTCGCGGAATTTTCATTGTTTACAACTCGTAAATATTTTCTTATATTTGGATTTTTCTCTTCTGTTTATTTATTCGTTAAGTTTATTAATGACAGATTATGGAAAATTATATGAAAAACCAGATAAATAATTTGGAGAGAAGTTATCCGAAATTGAACCACAACACATTGTTTGCTTGTGTGTATTTGTATTGTGTACATGTATACGACCACGATGTGTTACGGAAAACGTTAAAGATGTTGCTGCGATATAGTAAAGTACCGGAAAATGATAAATGTCAGATTTAATCGATTAGCCGAGTGTTTCAATTAATCTCACAAGTGGCTTAATAAAGCTATTTATACATTCGATGAAAAATAGATTCTCGCCAATATTAAGTATAAACACATTTCGCGAAAACGTATAAAACCACCTTCACAATCGACGTATGTATACAATAAACTATATGTTAAACCTATTTGTTTAAATGTTTTATGGTTTTTAAACGTGCTCTCGGTTTTATACACCAACAACGCCAAAAAGAACCAATATAAAATCCCAAGAGCAACCACACCACAGGGTAGGGTCAACTCTCATCGCGACGATTAAGGTGTATCTCAACGATATAAACGATTATAAAACGTTGTGTTGAGTAATTGGCTGAAGACATGCTGGACATATATGCCTACAATATATGTACTTCAATTTATATGGATCCAGCGCGACAATTACCTAGAATTATGGTCTGATTCAGACGAGTCCATCTATACAATAGACTCACGCAACACAACGATTGGGAAAATGGCAAACAACAAAATTAAGTAGATTAGTTGTATCTCGATTACATAAAACACCAAATGGGAAATGAAATAATTTGCTAAATTGATTTTTTGTAGAAAATGGAAAATGGAAAATTGAACTTTGTTAAATGTATGTAAAACTTTTACTTTTACTATTTTTATTGGAAAGTCATTTCCATTTTGATCACTTCTAAGGATTCATAAACAATTTTATGAGATTTTCGATATAACATTGGACTGGACATTACTATTGATTGGTTTTTGGTACAAAGTTTGTTGTTGAATACCCCAATTCAATTTGTTTTCGGAAGTTCACTTATTTTGTGGATTTTCGTTGATCAAGCTGATCCATGCGAGAATTTTTGCGATAAGTTTTTCTAAAAGTCTTCAAATATCTGGGGTATAGCATAGTTATTATCATAATCTAAGAAGGTGTCGTTTCACTGCAATGCTCACCAGACAAATACTTTTAGGACGCATGTAACCTAGCATATGATGAAATTTTGCTTATATAGGGCCATTGATGGAAGTGTCTCATTAGACTAATTGGTTTTAATTGAGTAATTTTAGGGATGCCAATACTTCTATTATCTTAAAAGAAGCTATAACCATTTCATAGCTATGCGCCCACAGAAGAAGCAGATGACACAGTTAAAGATGAATTCTACGAGTAGCTACAAGCTGCCATATCAAACACACCGAAATAACGTCAAAATTATCAAAGGTCAAAATTGGAATTGACAACACCGGAATGGCGACAATCATGGGTAAACACGCACTAGACTCTGCAAGAAACAACAACGGAGAAAGACTCATTGACTTTTCTGTCACAAATCAGCAATTCATAGGCAGCAGCAAATTCCCACACAAGAATATCCATAAATACACCTGGAAATCGCCAGATGGCTGAACAAGAAATAAAATTGACCATGTGCTGGTAAATAAGAAGTTAATATCCTCCCTACAAAATTTTAGAGCTATGAGACTAGCAGATGTACACAGCAATCACCAACTAATAAAAGCAACATTCAAAATCAAACCACCCGCTGTGAAAACTAGAAGGACCAATCGGATGACATTCAACATAGATAGATTGAGAAATCTACCGAATACCGAAATCAGCACTCTGGATCAAAAATGGAAAGAAATAGAAAACACCTATGTAAAACTGCTACAAGTGTGCTTGACTACCAAGACAGCCCACAAGAAATCCGTGGATAAGAGATCAAACGTCGAAGAAAATTGAGGAACGCCGCCAACTTAAAATACAACTAGGTAATCAAAATACGGCGGAAAATCGAAGACGATATGAAGATACAGCTCGAGAAGTAAAGAAAATGACAAGGAGTGTTCGTAGGAAATACACAGAAAACATTCTCACGACTGCCGAGTCAGCGGCAGCAAATAGAAATATGTGCACATTATACCAATATGTAAGAAAAGTCACCGGAAAATTTACAAATCCTAACTACATATGACTAACAGATTGAAGAATTTCTTCGAGAACAACAAGAATGACATAAATAGCGAACCAATTGAGGAGCTTTCAGATAGAAACTATAACGAAATCATAAATACCCATGCACCAACGGACGGAGCGGGAAGTTACAAGTGCCATAATGAAAAATGACAAAACCGCTGGAACCGATAACATACCAGCTGAACTATTCAATGGAGACGCACTTACAACTGCAAGAGCACTAACACCACTATAAGTAGAAGTGTGGAATACCGGGAGAATTCCGCAAAAATGGAAAGATGGCTTAACCAAAACGATCCTAAAGAAAGGCGACTTAAGAAAATGCAAAACTGGCGAGGCATGTCCCTGCTCAGCAGTACAATGAAAGTATTAGCAATGGTCATCTTATAGAACGAATCTCACCAACTATGGGCCAATACATAAGAAACGAACAAGCTGGTTCAGACCAGGCAAAAGCTGTACAAACCACATCAACACAGTCCGAATCATCGTCGAACAATCTAACGAATGGAACTCACCACTAATTCTACTCTTCGTGGACTTCGAAGGCGCATTCGATTCCATCAATAGAAGCGCAATCTGGAAAGCACTCTGTGAAATAGGCATCCCAAGGAAAATAACCAAAGTCATCCGAGAAATGTTCTGGGACGCTGGAAATAAAATACAACACAAAGGTAAGCAGAGTGGCACATACTACAGTACACGAGGAGTTAGACAAGGATGTGTACTATCTCCACTACTGTTCCTCATAGTACTGGATATCATGTGCAAGCTAGACATCACATCATGCTATAGGGATCCAATTAGAAAACTCAACGATCTCGACTTCGCAGATGATATATGCCTGCTAACACACAAATACACAGACATGCAGCAAAATCTACAAAATTTATAAGAAACAGCACAAGATGTCGGGCTTAAGATAAACATAAAAAAGACAAAGGCCCTGAGACTGAAGACAAGCATTAGTACACCGCTTCGCATCAACCAAGACACAATAGAAGTTGTTGAAAAATTCGTATACCTTGGCTGTACCATATGAAGAACAGACGAAACGGAATAAGACCGGAGGATCTGATGCAGGAATGCATCCGTCCTGTTAAGAAACGTCCTGTCTGATGGTCCAGTCTAGTAGACGCCCTATGCTCCTAAGAATGGAGATAAAGGAAAAAATGACCTTACTATTTGGAGGTCCGATAAAGTATAGATACAATAATTTTTAGAGTTTATCTCCTTCTTAAAAAGTACTGCATTGCATGATAGTAAAAAGCTTATAGTTTTAGGCCACATAAATGCGATAAAACAGTTTATGAATCAAACCCTATCCAATATCCTATATAGGATTAACTGATAGACTCTGACACCAGACTAAAACTATGTAAGTAAGTCACCATTAACATATGTGCTCGGTCGCATAACTCTGACAGTACAATTCGCTATCGTTTAGTTCCGGTGGTCACCGAAGTCATATCATATCACTTTCACTAAAATGCATATCTAAAAATCGCTTTTTAAGTAGATAAAGACGGGTTTATGGGTTAGGAAAACCTTTGGTTTGGTCATATTTAGGCTTTCCACTCTTTTCGAGTAATATTTTCCTAAAAATACTTCTTAATTCTGGAATGTATACTTAACTGTCTCGAAAGATATATGTGATATAGGATGATGTAGGTTTTTTTTTTTTTTTTTTTTTTTATCTCTACAATCTGTTTCGGGGCTCGAGGCACTTCCAACTCTTTCTCGGTTCGCTTATTTACGTCCTTACCTTACGCCATTACAGCCAAATCGAGGACGTATGGCTTTAGGTCCGATTTACGTAGAACCATCTGAACATTGCATAGCTCCATGAACATTGCATAGCTCCAGCGACATTGCATACCTATAGTACTGACATGAAAGATGGGTTGGCCCATGAGGTCATAGATGTGTTCATTCACACCACCGATCCTTGATTTGTATTTGTGTGAGATCCATCTGTGCGCCCCAGTAATCTTGGGCTTACTTTGACGACAGATTCACTCCATTGCTGAAGATCGATTTGAGTGGGTGAAATGAAACCTGTTTATTACCCTACTTATGTTTCTTGGGATTGATAATACTCTATAAGTTATCTAATTACAAAATCAGAAGTCCCTTGAATTGATATACGATTTTATACTATTGTCATGATTCTTGAGTCTCTCTACGAGTGAGGGATGCCTTTGTATTCCAAAATTTTAGTTAGACCCGAAATTCGATAGTCATTGACTTCATCGGGACCATTATGTTTTTCATTGAGAGGAATTCAAGATTTGCAATAAAAAACAGTTTTGGAATCAATCACTTCCGCTCTGCAATCGACACCAAAGAAACAGGAAGATGCGCACTCTGTCCACAATAAAATTAGCAGACCTTTAATAAAAGAACGAGTCAGTGAGATTCTTTAAGATTGTACAACCTACACTTTCAATCGACTCTGCCAGAATGCTACATGCAATTAGGGTATCGATGAAAGTGGAGTGCACCACTTGTTAAATAATGAAGCTGGGAGTTATGTTATATCTCTGCAAGAATTGAAACCCGACTACAATGCCGACCACAGAACCAGCTATTAGGAACCACAGAACCAGCTATTTATTAATCTTCGAATTCATTGGGATAATGGAGTCACGCAGCGTTCAAGATGTTATACCATAATTGACAGCTGGTAAAGGAACCACTGTTGTTGCTGAGAGGCGCAGAACCGGAAGTATTGAGAGAAATGAATGCTGCTGAAGCTGCACACGAATCAGGTAACGAAATGCGTATTGTTGTGCAGATTACGATCAGCCGGGACCGCATTAACATTGCTATAGTGATAAAATGAACGCGCTATGACATAATCGCGAGTTCTGATATGTTTCAAAGCAGGCAAATAGTGAGGTTTCAATCGGATTAGGAAGGTTCATTAAGAGGACCAATTATACGTAGTATATATTCAGAGAGCTGAAAGATAGCTTAAAATGGTCTATTAAAGGGTTTAAAAGTGAAATAATTTTCGATCAACGTCAGTATGTTGCCAATAATCCAAATAGGAGCTGCCAAACAATACTATATATATATATATATATATATATATATATATATATATATATATATATATATATATATATATATATATATATATATATATATATATATATATATATATATATATATATATATATATATATTATATATATATATATATATATATATATATATATATATATATATATATATATCATGGCACTTCACCTGACCAATGTACTGTTAAGTGATTAATGCTAAGGACTAGACTTGGTAGAAATCAGAACGGGTTAAGCATTTTTTCTATCTACCTACCAGTCTGATCGAGTTAACTGTTTTTGCAAAGGATTGTCAATTCCACCCAATAGAGCTATTGAAAACTAAGCCAAAACTGATTGACTTTATGAGTATAGCTTCCTGTTCAGCATCCTTATATACCCTATAAAGCTGTTTTTGCTTGGATGGTGGAAAGTAAATGAAAGAGGTCATTGTTGAATCCGGGTTATATACAATTTATAAAAGTTTTGCAAATGACAAAGACCGAGCTGTCTTTTATTCATATACAATCCAATCAAGGTTTGACATTAAGACATGATATCTGTGTGTGAGTAAACCTAAGTGACGACATCTAGTAATGAAGATATTTGATCCCCTGGAACAGATTCTGTTGGCCTCAAACCCAAGTATTCAGTGTGGAATGAAAAAAATTAACGTTCGGTTTGTCGCATAGGCAACCGGAATTAATGCTGATATATGTAGGAGTTGAAAGACTTAACAGATAGCTGCGAATGAGAGACGTCCAAAACAGAAATATTGATAACACATAATACCTATGGCTTAAAAGCCGTAAAAGCTCTACCTTAAACCTTTCGAAAAATTATAAGTCGTATATGGGTGCACATTGTAATTGATCAACGATTGCTTTTAGAAACTATCACCTTTTGGCGCATAATAATGTTTGTTCAACAGCGAGAAACGAAGTCAAAAGTAAGCTACAAAACTACCGCCCGCCCAGGTTGCGCAATCGGGATTCGAACCGGGTTCGAATCCCGATTTTCACAATCGATCGTTTGGGCGGGACGATCGGTGGTGCAAATGAACTCATCTTCGTCTATGTCAGTACTATTGGTTGGCATTGAGCTATGCAATGTGCAGATGGTTTCTTTGTGAATCGGACCTATAGTCGGAACGTAATGCAATATAGTGAGATGTCACAATGGGCCAATATAGCCAGAGTGACGGATAACACTAGAAAAAAAAGCTTCAAAACTTAGTTAAACACATTGATGACACATGCCAAATCCTTACCAGCTACATTAGAAAAGGACAGCAAGCATACGCTAATTTGATCAGCAGGTCTAGATCGAATGGTGTTGCCATCTCAGACAGAAGATCAAAAGTCACCATCGTCGACGATGGCACAGATATAGTTCCGATTGTAAAAAACAGCATTATTATAATGCCAGGAATGGCCGTCATTATTATACATATTTTAAAAACTGGACAACACTGGCCCTAACTTCGACCAAATATTTTTCAAACGTTTTCGTTTTAAACACCAAAAAGAAAATTATATACACTTGTCTTATTTATTATGATAAAAAATTTTAACGCCAATTTATTGACGATTGATACGAGATCTGTTTTAGTTTCAAAATGAGTCAGACGCGACATATTTTTTTTTTTTTTTTTTGAAAAAAACACATTTTCCACCCATGATCGTCGATCTCTCGCAAAAATGTATAAAAACAAACAAAATTAATAAATTTTTAATTTATAATTCTTATTCGACTCGGGTCGATAAATCTTCAATTAGACGTCTATATAGTTTATTAATAATTTAATTATAATTTGTGCGATGTAATTTTTCTTAATTTTCGTCTAAAATGTTTTCAATGGCTGTAATGAAGTCGTTCTTGTTGTTCTTTATTAAGCAAAATCGATTTTCGATCCGATTTTTATTACTTTTAGATGAGTGAAGCGGAACCAATGAGAGTAAAAAAAAATCGGAAATCCCTTCGATCATTAAGCTATTAAGTGTTGATAATGTACATATATACAGTCATTAAGCAAACCTACTTTTGTATATATAGTCTGTATTCGTATATTTTATATCAATCATATAAATACTATTTATTTTGCTCTATATACTATTTAAATAGAGAGGTTTTTCGAATAGCAAAATAAAACTATAATTAGAAAATTATTTGATCTATATATCGCGCACATTGGTTAAGAAACCGAACAACATACACTCGAAAAATATTAATGAACAATCACAACGCACATATAACATATAATATTTACCTTTCAATCGATGTTGCTGCGTCGATGATAACGATGATGATAATGATGATGGTGTTGATAATTTATTATCGATGGGTTGTCCCATTTTGTTTGGTAAGTGGTTCGTGTTTCAATGTCGATGGCCATATAAATATATAGTACATTGAGAGCATTATGGCGGCGAGCGAAACACAAAATATATATGCACAAACGGTAACGACACGTATAAATTTCGATGGTAGCTTATCTTCACGCACGACTGTGCCCCGATACTGTTCCGTTGGTATGCTCAAAAAGCTTTCGTCGTCAAATGTAGCAAGCTCATTTGATAGATCGGACATTCTTATCTTTTTATATATAGATAACGGACACTAAAACTTAGTCACACTAATTCAATTACTCAACTATGAATGTGTTATTGTTCACCAAAATCTTGGTTTTATTTAACAAAACTACTTAAAGGAAAATCATACGAAAAGGAAAATACATTTTTTTATGGTTTTTTTTTAATCACACACACATATATATACACGATTTAAAATATTGCACAGGCTTCACAAGTATTTATTGGCTCACGATAATCCGGCAAATTTAACATTCAAAAGCGCGCCACACTCTGACCAGACCGCACCGATTGCCAAGTGCATATTTATTAAATATATTACAAATATTAATATGTTGGTGTCTAATATCGCTTTGTATATATATTTAAAAGAAAAATATATTAGGAAAATTTGGTTTTTGTATCGGAAAATGTGAAAAACTAAAAAAAAACTGTTCTGTGTACGAGTACATATTATTATGTATAAAGGAAAAAACGAAAAGAGAATATATTAACATTTTTTTTATTATGATTCGCTTTTCATATATTTTAACAAATTTTCTTTTTTAATTTGTTTATTTTTTTTTTTTATTTAACCAAAATACGGTTTATTAGATTTTTATGTATATGAATCTCCACTGATATGTACCTCGGCTGAATTAACATAAATTTTACATTTATTGTGGTTAGTGTAATGCAATTAATTAAAATTATAACGAATTACAGTATTTGCACGAGTTTTGTAATTAAAAATGTCGCACTCAGTTTTAACGGTCGTATTATTGGTTTAAATAAATAACATTTCATTACTGGATCAAAGATGGCAGTAAATCATGTGACACACGGAGAATGTTTTTGCTATTTTACGCTAGACGTCATATCATTATTCTTTATAATCATTTGATACAGTTTGTCATTTACTTATTACAAACCAAAAAATTAATTTAATTTCGTTTTTCGACATTTTCAATCACTTACAGTTATAATTTAAAATCACAAATTTTAACTTATTTGGTGTGGTGCACGATGTGGAACTTATACTTTGTGTCTTAAATAAGTTCTACACATGGGTTTGAATAAAAATAATTTGATGAAAAAGTACTGATAATAATGGTGTGGATGTCGGATTGATGTTTAAAAATTGTATATTCAAATAGAAAATTTTTGATGGATTTTACTGGTCATTCTCACTGTAATATATTTGTAATATATATTTAGGTTAATCGGTTTTCTTTTACGGGCCAGTTATAGGAAAGTCTTCCATATCAGCACTTACAGACTGTTTATGGGAAAAGTCAATAACTAGACAATGCAATGCAATACTTTCTGTTGCAAGTACAAAAATAATCAACCAAACTTGACTGTAATTTAATTTCTCATCCCCATTCGTCAATTTGGTCTTGAGGTATGATTTGATGAATGATGTATGGTTAAATATGAGATTAGAAGGTTTAGAGGACATCGTATTTCCTTTTCGAATAACAAAAACATTTAATATAAAGTATTCAAATCTTCCAGAGAATACCATAAATGTCCACGATTGATGGAGTCGTTTAGAAGCGTAAAACCAAAATAATTAATTGAATGCTTTATATGAAGAAGACCGATATAATAGTTTCAGCATTGCGATGAGTCAGTCAAAGATTTGACATAACGCGTCTACTTCCTTTATATAAGGCGTCGAACTCGACGATCATGAACGGTCAAGAGGTGATCCCCTCTTCCCTGCACTGTTCACAGTTTGTGTTGTTCCTAATTTTCATTCGGAACATGTGATTATTCAGAAAAAAAATCACGTGAGTACACCCATCATGATTCTAAAACTCGTAATGGAGAGGGCATATTTACATTGAAGTCCTAGATTTGTTGGCGCCAACTAAGCTTGGTGAAACGATTTTGTAAACATTCGTATATCAACTCTAGGGTCGGTTAGTTTAAAGTGTATATCACTGACGCCATTCTCATTGAGATTCAGATATCATTTAGGGGGGATTCTCTAAGATTTTTTATTCTATTTTCGACCAAGTTGTCCGAATCTTGACCGATCGAGCAAAAATTATTTATCAGATCAAGATTTCACAAACAACTTGCCATTGCTCCATCTATCATTCACCAAACTTCAGATCTATCAATAAGTGTTTGCTTGATATTTTTAAACTAAATGTCATATCTGGATCTCATCTTGAACAGGAGCTAGCAATATAGTATACAATAAAAATAGTATAAATAAAACATATTATAGTTCTCTACTCTTGTAAGAATGTCATTGGTAAAAGAGAGGTTCTATAATTGTCTATTCTCTATAATATACTTCATTCATCCGATCCATTTTTTCATATGAAATCGTTTTTTAGTGGCCAACTCTAGACTTTTTAACTCTAGGCCATTATTGGCCCGTACCGTGTCAACAATCTGACTCAATCGGTTTCGATCACGAGCCAGCTCTTCAAATTGTTGCAAGCAACCAGAAGATGCCAGATCGCTCTCTACGCCGTGGAGCCATCGTCGCCGACAGCGACCTCTTCGCCTACTGAAAGGCGGTTATCCCTTCAAAGATCGCTGTATCATTCGGTTCGTATCAGTGGCAAGCCGAACTTCGATATCCTCTCCCACACTATTATCGTGAGTAATGAGAGATACAAGATACTTGAATCTCATTACTTCTTCAAACGTGTGGTTACCACTACTGAAATCACTTGCGTCTTGGTCTCGAAAACCAGAGATCATATATTTTGTTTTGGACTCATTGATTTTGAGACCAACGGAAGCTGAAAACTGTTTCAGTGGATCAAGTATCTCTTTCACTCCGTTGCCATTTAATCCAATCACACAGATATCATCTGCATATGCAAGAAGTTGATTGGATTGTCGGAATAAGATATTGTCCTGAGGTGTTTCACTTTTACGAAGGATTTATTCCAACATGAAATTAAAAAGTATCGGGGACAGCGCATCTCCTTGTCGAACACCGGAATTGATTGCAAAAATTCTCGATAGCCTGTTCTCAACTTTAACACAGCATTGTGACTGCGTGTCTGTCATTTTACACAAATGTACATATTTTTTCGGTATTCCTAATATTCAAGCGCATACCATAGTCTCTCTCGGTTGATCGAGTCATAGGCTTGCTTGAAATCTAGGAATACCTGGTGTACATCGCGAGATGTTTCGTAGTACTTCGGCAGAGGAGTAATTCTTCCCAATATGATGTATGACAGTAACTTATACGCTGTGCAAAGGAGAGTTATACCGGTATCCGATTTTTTATCTTGTTGACATTTTTAACAGTGATGTTTTTTTACGGACGCGGGTCGTCAACCCAGCGATTCAACCAGATTTAGTCGCCTCCTACGACAACCTCTGGATACTGTGGTGGTAGTCTATGGGTTTCATGTTTCGTTCGAAATATTTACGAAACATGGATGCCCCAACCACTGGGCGTAACTCTAGACTTAACGTTACCTATATCTAACGTCTATATTGATGGTTAAGAGAACTGCCTTCTTGTGCATGAATGTTGTACTAAATGTTTTATTATTTAGGCTCTGGAGATTATTCTCCATCTCATAAAACTGAGTTAATCCTACTGCCTTCGAATAAGGATCAATTCTGTTTTATAGAGCCAAGGTAAAAAAAAAAAGTTAAGTTGATGTGGCTGCTATCGCACACTTAGACCAAATTTGATCGGTTGTGATACCACTCTATACGGCTATAGGTCCGAGTCTTTCCGTAAAGCCATCTGCGCATTGCATAGCTCCATGTCAGTCCTATAGTACTGACATGGAAGATGGGTCGGCCCAAGGATTCTAAACACGACAGAGGATCCAGATCCTCCCGCTCCAACTGCCGCAGCTTTAACCACTGCGCCACCTGGGCGGTAGAGCCAAGGTAACTCGTGTTACTTTTTCTGAAGAGGTCTAATTTATCGAGATCATTATTTTGAGAAATAGAATTTTACTCTGTTTCTATTGATCCTAAAATATTTACTAGAAAATCAGTTTGTTATTGTGTTGGCTCCAATGGCATTTCTTTTAGAGAAACGAGATTAATTAATGAACGTCTATTTATCTGGCAAGCTATCTCGTTTTCTCGAAGATGTAACTAATCTGTGTGAAACCTTTCTATTACTATCCGTATATTATCGAGTTGGTGGATCTGTAACAAATAAAAATCAACCACTTCATTCAATATTCATTTAAGACTGGTTCAATGTTTAAAATTTTCAATTATTGACACTAACAAGACGTGACCGATACTGTATCGAAGATTTGTGTGGAATATCTTAATTTGTTTTCACATACTATTGGATAACAAGGTTCAGAGTTTAATGTATGTAGCACCTTTTCTGGAATCACTCACTTTTATCAACCCATTAGTGGCTCCAGAAAATAAAGAACGTACTGAGTTCATTCAATCAAGGATCATTTATTGGAAATTTTATACAATCACTTAATTCAGAATCTCACTTCTATGAGTCACAAAACATGAAATTTGTTTGAACTTTGAACTAACCCCTTTACAAAGACCTACCTGCCAAAAGTCTTCAGATTAGGTGACATATTACAGAGATCTTTGAAGAATAGGTCTTGCTACAGATGCATTTAACTAAGTCGTTAATTCCATTATTTCATCAAAAGAAGCAGCACGGAAAAGAAGCGACATCAAACGAACAAACATACCAACGCCAGATGCATTATGTCAAAGAAATTTTTTTAACAAACGTGGGTCAGTAAGTCAAATATCTTACTAGCCCATATGTTATCTACGAAGAATGCAGCTTGAAACTTTTAGATGTACAACTTAAGTTTAGTTAGTGATAAGAAAGTAAGAAATTCCATCCATGTATCTATATTGAATCTCATATATACTTACAACAACAACCATACGGTACAGATGTATAAATATAAAATTTCGGCGAACTTGAAACCGTCCACGCGTTTACAAAACACCTTCGAGACACAGTATAAGCACAATATTTCAAGCTAATTATCGTTCTCCTTTTGCATCCCCGACCAAGATTTAATTTCCTTCGAAACATAAATTTCCATTTGGCTAGAGATGTCAATTGGCATTTCGATCAGGCCAAATATATAAGATAATTCTTGAATACATTTGAATACTTAATTATAAGAATGTACACGGTTGGTTACTGGTCATATCTTAAAGATGGTATATATATTGATGGAAATTCAATTGAATGGTCAGTTATCTCTTTGTAGTTATTGGATTAGGATATTAAACAAAAATAATGAATTTATCAGTAATTGTGATTGTAATTTTAAGTGTTGTAACATTAAATAATTTATGTTCGGGTGCATTTACGTAAGTAACTACGAAGTGACCATTTGATAAACCACACTTATATTTATTTATTGAATTTGTTCGTTTATAGGCACAATTATATGACGAGCATGCGATGCCAGTACCGATACGGCCATTTACTACAGCAGGCGACAACAAATCCAAATAATTGTGTACATGGCTGGCATGAGAATCAATGTAAGATCAATGTATGCTATAAAGATGAAGGTGAGACGTGTGGTAGCCAACGTGAACCGCACCTTCAAATGAAATATGGAAAATGTGCTAAACATTTGATGTGTTGTGAAGGTGTATGTGCAAAATGGTCGGAATGTGTTATTCCACGTGAAATTCGGCCAGATTTCATCGAATTTGTTTTGAATGAGAAACGAAATAGTGTTGCAACCGGAGAGGCTAATAGCCCAATACCACAAATCGACTATGAAGAATATTAGAGGTGGGCGCAGTGCTGAAATATAATTTTGTTTTTAATGGAATTTACACGAAATACGCTCCTCTTGGCTTTGTTCTATTCAATTTGTAATTTCTGTAATCTGGAATCGTATCTTAAAATAGCAAATTTTGAGAAATAGCTAATACTTGTTTTTTATTTTATATGCTACATCAATAAATATAATTTAATTAAATGATATCGTTTATATAAAAGTAATATGTACATAGTTATACTCACGTGCATAAATATCTCAGAGAGCAGCACCACTCGTTTTCCCTGTAAATGTCCTGGCGTAAATGAGCTTACAACGTTAAAGGTTACTCTTACAGGTTCGGCTGTAGTGTCTGATCACAGATCTCCCTACCGTTTTGAAAGCAGGTGGTTCTAATGGAATATATTATATATCGCAATGTTTCTCGTATCGCATGTTTCTCGTATCGAAATCCATCAACAATTTAGTTCGGGAAGACTACCTCGCCGTAATAGGCATTTTCAGCTGTAACTTTTCATACATCTCGTTACCTTCACTTATTTGAACTCGTATAATTCAATACTTCATTATACTCAAGTTCAAAGTAATAGTCACTGTACATTAAGCTTCAGCTTAATTATTTTATTATAGAAGACTACCTGCAATGTACCATCCATAGCTTGGCCGTATTAAAATATGTAGCGCAGTCAAGATATGTTCACATACACTCCTGGACAAAATTAACGCATATTTTTTTTTATAATTAAAAATAATCCCGCTGGACAATTTCAGTGGAACTGGTATCAAATGATCCCAAATTTATAATTTTCTCAAAAGAAACACAAATGTGGCGTTATGGAATTATAGCGGCGATTTTTGATTGCAAAATGTTCAAATGTGTCGAACAATTTTTTTTTTAATTTTTTAAAAGCGGTTTATAAACATTAAAACTAGCTTTATTACAATTTAATTTGATTTATTTAATAATGAGTATTTCAACCCCCCCTCCCCCTTCGTGCCCTTATTACAGCTTCCATCCTTCTGGGCATACTAAGTAAAATGCTTTGTATCATTTCTTGCGGAATGAGATTCCACTCTTCTTGTGCTGCAACTCTCAGCTTTGCTGTCGAATCTGGTGCAGGATATCTAGCTCTTATACGGCGTTTTAGAATGTCCCGAGTTCAATCGGATTAAGATCAGGACTCATTGGTGGCCACTAAAGTGTACGAATGCTAATATCTTGCAGATATTGTCGTACCGTTGCAGCAACGTGGACTGGAGCGTTATCATGCATTAACACAAAACTGTCAATATCTATGAAGCCCACATATGGCAAAACGCGATCGCCAAGAATGTTCCGAGCATACCAGTCTGCATTCATCCCCAAACCAATCTCCACCAGCTCCGTACGGCCCTCCCAACTGATTCCACCCCAAAACATTATTGAACCTCCACCAAAGCTTACAGTTTGCACCATGTTACACGGTGCGTAGCGTTCTCCAACTCTTCTGTATACAAGATACGTCCATCTGGTTTCCATAATTGGATTCTGGTCTCATCTGAAAAGAGAACAGTGGCCCATTGATCAGTTCCCCAATTTGCATGAGTATGAGCAAATTCTAAACGGCTGGATTTGTGGCGGGGAAGAAGCCGTGGAACTTTTACGGGCCGTTTTGGAGTTAGATTCACTTCTTTTAATCTTCGTCTAACTGTTCTGACACTATTATTCACTTGACGCGCACTAAGTAACTCATTTTTGAGTTGAGTAGAAGTTCGCTTTCGATCTCGTAACGAATTCATTTTTAAAAATCGATCGTCATGCTCGGACCTTTTACGTCCTTGTCCGGGCTTTCTTTTATACTCTAAGGTCTCACAATACCGCTTAAGTATTCGTGAAACCGAAGACTGATTAATTCCTAATTTTCGTGTGATTTGTACTTGTGTATAATCTTCCTGATACAATGTGACCACTTTAACCGCCTCCAGCTCTTGAACAGGTGCCATATTACAATGGATTTTATATTAGGTGTTTGCTTTAGAACACATTTACAAGAACTAGTGGTGCTACATTTAAAAATAATTGATATGCAATGGAACAAAAGCCGATCGTTGCGTTGGATTTCAAACACAATGCACTTTTGATTAAGCATTTTTGAAAAATTTAATTGATTGGCTTGCAGTAAACTTTATTCAAGGTGGTTTCTGATAAAAATATAAATGTGCTATCATTTGACACTAGTAGTATTAAAATTGACCAGCGGAGTTTATTTTATTACAAAAAAAAATATGCGTTAATTTTGTCCGCGAGTGTATTATATTAACAAATTAAATATTACATCGAGTGTCCTCTGTGAACTGTAGTGTTATATATTTATTATCTCAGAAAGAGGACTACCACTGTTTAAGTCGCGTTTCTAATCTTTGATTGATTGACTACAGGCACCGAGCCTATTCTACAACCGTTTATATAAAACAACAGATAAAGATAGGAGAAGTACAAGCTTACCATTTACAACCGGTGACCATAAGATTGTTACCATAATCCTGGAATATGTTAATAATTGAGTAAGTTATGTTTAGCTATAACCTGAGCAGTCATTCAATTCTTTGCATCCTATATCATTCTGTCCGTTTTTATATTTCTAAACAATCATTTATATATTATACAATAGTCGCTTTCCAATCGACCAACTGTTAGTATTTCTCTTTCTGTCTTTACTTTGATTGATTGGAACGCATAAAAATGGATGATATTATGAGTAAAACATAACCTACATATATTTATAAGTAAAACAGTGCTAACGACACATTAACCTCCAGAACTACTCAATAGGTAACTTTGATTAGAACCCTCCAGAACTCTGCTCTTTAATTTGCAACAAGCTATTCGAATGAATTCATTTAACTGGAACTGATTTGATTTCCGACAGATTCTTTCTAAAATTTATGTTCTAGCACTAATTCGCGTTTTCGATCTAAATCGCGTGGAAATTCTAGGAACTATTCAAGGTCGCGTAATCGATCGGCATCACGTATAAGTCCGAAACACGATCAGTGTTTTATCACTTTAAATTCGGTGATAAAGCACGTCATTGTAGACCCGGTTGTAAATTTTACGATGTTTTTTCGCTTAGTCGTCTGTTAATTCGTGACAAAATTTCGGGCGTTGACTCCGGCGCGGATATTTCGGGCATTCTTCTTTCATATTATAAAATTCAAAAAGCCGTATCCACTTCTAACTTTTTCGCGGCGAATGGTACACCGATTCGGACGTTCGGTACCAAAGTTCTAAATTTAGATTTCGGTCTTCGTCGCGTCTTTAAACGGGAATTTGTCATCGCGGACGTGTCATTACCAATCATTTGTGCTGATTTCTTGAATAGCACAGGATTGGTAGTCGATATTCGCAGACGAAGAATATCCGATCCTTTGACTTCGCTGTTTGCTATCGGAGCAATCACGCTTCTTAAGGAATCAGCACTATCGCAAGTGGATAAGTCGCGGACAAATTCCCAGATTCAAAATTTATTATCTAAATACGATAACTTGTTGAGGCAGTCATTCGTTGTGTTTAACCAATAAAACAACATTAAACATCGGTGGGAGGCAACGGGACCACCAGTGGCTTGTAAAACTTGGCGTTGGCACCCGATAAACTTAAGATCGCAAGGGCTGAATTCGAAAGCATGATGCCACTTGGTATTTGTCGACCAAGTAACAGCCCATGGTCCAGTTCATTGCACCTTGTTATGAAAAAGAACGGCGATTGGAGGCCATGCGAAGATTACCGAAGTCTCAACCGAATCACTATTCCTGATCGTTATCCAATTCCGCATCTTCAAGACTTTTCACATCAGTTTGAAGGTTGCAATGTATTTACAACATTGGATTTAGTCCAGGCATATCATCAAATACCGATTGAACCATCTGATATTCTAAAACCCGCTATTTCAACACCCTTTGGATTATTCGAATTTACTAAAATGACTTTTGGCCTCCGAAACGTAGTATAAACTTTTCAGAGATTTAGGCATTCCGTTTTATCAGGCCTAAATTAAACTTTTGTTTATTTAGACGATGGGTGTGTAACCAAATCCCGGTTTTCAAAATCCCGGTTAGTCAAAATCCCGGTTTTTTTATAAATCCCGGAATTGAAAATCCCGTTTTTCAAAATCCCGGTTTTCAAAATCCCGGTTTTCAAAATCCTGGTTTTCTAAAGCCTGATTTTCAAAATCTCGGTTCTCAAAATCCCGGTTTTCAAAATCCCGGTTTACAAAATCTCGGTTTTCACAAAATCTAAATCCCGGTTTTTATAAAATCCCAGTTTAGATTTTTCTTGTATTTTCGGCACAAAAATAAAAAAAATGTTTGATTTATTTTATAGTAGGTTTGTTTATAAAATTATAAAATAAAACTTTAACTATTTTTATTAAATTAAATTATAAAATATTTTAAAAATATTTATGCTAAAAAAGTATATATAGGAATTACTATTTATTTACTAACGCAATATTATGTGCAATATTTTTTAGATATGAAATTTCATCATATGCCTTTTATTTAGTTAGTTTTACACTATTTCACACTTTTTTCCCAAACTCGGACATAAGTTTGTAAAGTCTAATATGCGGTTTTACAAAAAGAGATTTGAGCCGACGGTGCCAACCCTCAACTAAGTTTTGGGTTCTTAGAAAGTTCTCGAGTATTGGATTTTCGGAAACTGTCCAAAAACTGGGTGCATATTGCGGTGAGAGAACCACGTCCCCCGAAGTTGAAATCTAAAGCACCACGGAGTTACCGAAGCCGTTAACCTCTACAATTCTAAGTAAAATTAGAACAACGTCGGAAATAATATTACAAAAATTTTTTGTTATTTGCGATTCGAGATAAAATTTTCGAGAATTTTTGAAATTCGATTATTCATTGATTCGAGATTTCGATTTCGTTTGATGAGGTTTCACGACCAACCCAATTTATCCATACCTAGAAACAGCTTGATTGTTCAAGAATTAAACAAAAATTACATTTTATTCCTACTTTGGATTTTACTATTAATGAAAAAGGTTTTAAATTTTCTAGTGTATAGAATATTTTAATTAATCCTGGTTTTCAAAATCTTGGTTTTGAAAGACATGTTTTTTTTAATTCGGATTTTGACAACCGGGATTTTGAAAACCGGGATTTTGGTTTCGGGATTTTGAAAACCGGGATTTCGTAGTAGACCCATTTCTTGAAAGGTTACAAGAAAAACAGTAAGACTCTTATTAATTGGTCATCGGAATCTCTTCAATAATTGTAAAGAGAAGTTGTGTTAAGCAACTATTCTTGCACATCCGTCTTCCACAGCGCGACTAGCAATTATAGTGGATGCTTCGGATGCGGCGATTGAAGCAGTGGTGCAGCAGTATATTACAGATGCATGGCAGCCACTAAATTTTTTTTCTGTAGGTCTCAATGAGACGCAAAAAAGGTATAGTACTTATGACAGAGTTGCTTGCAGCTTACTCTGGTATTAAGCACTTTAAATATATTTTAGTAGGCAGGGAGTTCACACTGTTCATGGCAGGGAGTTCACACTTGTATCAGAATCCACAAAACGCATCTCCTCGTCAATTTCGGGCATTAAAATTCTTGTTGTAGACACCTTATCACGCATAGATCTAATTTCTACTCCTGAAAGTATAGATTATGCGCACATAGCAGATGCACAAATCAATGATGCAGAGCTTCGAGAACTTCTTCGTGACAATTTGTCATTAAAATTCAAGCAGGTTCCATTAAATTTCCATCCTAATAAAACTATTTATTGCGATACTATACCACGACTCGACTGCTATACTAAGACCTTTTATTCCAATTGAATATAGGAAAAAAGTTTTTGAAGCCTTTCACAATTTATCTCAACCAGGAATCAGTTATTATGCTTCTTATTTCTTGTTGGTCTTGCGGTTTTGTTTTTAGGATTGATCAACTATTTAAACAATAAACCCAAAAAGTTTGCATTTTGTCAGTTTGAGTTTTTTTTGGCTTTTGGGAGTTTGAATTATATCTTTCGGGATTTTGATGCACAACCTTTCTAAATTTATTTTAGATTACATTTTTCAAGACTTGTGAAATCTTATCCAACCATGCCACTCTTCTTCGAGATTCCTATAATCTCCTTTACATCATTCACAGATTTTGGATGATAGATTTAAGATTGTCAACTATGCCCCATTTATAGTTGACAATTTTGAATTGGATACTCACCATAATCTTTCAACATAAGATTTAAATAATAACACAAACAATTTTCTTTTCAAACATTTATTGACCCCATTTTTTCGAAAGATTGTTAATATTTTCAAGACGTTATAATCGGTAAACTTATTACTAAGTGTACAAAAATCTAATTGATGTAATAACATCGCAGCCTAGAAGATAAACATACACAGAATAAGACGTATTCAGAAGAGAAATAAACAATAAAACCCTAACATAGTACAAGAAAAGAAAAGCTAAGCAAAACGAAAATAAATCCTAAAAACAAAAATATTTGTTAGAAATGTAGAGGCTCCCGCGTTGAGTGGTTGCTGCTCACATTAGTTCGCCGTATTCCGTCCTCCAGAAAACTAGTATACCATACATAAAGATAAAATAAAACCCTCTCCCATCATAAAACAAAATATTAAAAGATTAAGATACGCTCTTTCGCTCCAATTACATCCGGTTATCTTAAATGGGATCGATGACAAATATATGGTAGGTAAATGATGATGGTGTGTTGTGATTGTGTTGCAAATCAATAAATGTATATTTTTAGATGAAGTTCGCTCCTATCCCTCTCGCTCTATCTCACTAGTAAGAAATTTATGAAACTAATATTTAAGACGTTGGGAACCATCATCATTTTATACAATTCGACTAAAATCCCCCGTTGAAGACTAGTTGGCCCACCAGCCTCATCCCACGTTGGTTGGTTGCCGCTCTTCATCCTCGTCCATCCACCGCCGCCGAACCCCGATGACCCCCACCGCGCCGGAACTAAAACAAGCGAGTCCCACGTTGTTTGGTTGCTCCTTCACATCTCATCATCCCGCGCCGTAGGCCGACTCCTTGTCTGACCTAGTTTCCCTCGGTGTTAGATTGGTAAGCCCGCCAATCTAATTCCCACGTTGATTGGATGCTCCTTCTATGGAATACGTTACCGCTCCCTTAGACAAAAATGCTGAGTACACAATTTTTTTCCCTCAACTTGACAAACAAACAAATATAAACCGTGGACTGATACGTGTTAGGTTTTTCCATCAAAGCGCACAACATTTGTTAGATGTAGCGCACAAATTTTTCAACTTTCTGAACTAACTTATAGAACTTATTCCTTATCCAAGATACGAATTTGAATTTCCAATGATATGACTTATTGATTGTGTAAAGCCGTGTACGTACTATTTATAGATTTTGCAAGATTTCATCATACTTCTGATGAATTGAAATGAATTTCTCTGATGTCTGGACTGATTTTATCTAACCCGCAACTCTCGATATTATTGAATTGATATTTCTTTACGATATATCACACGATGGAAGTAAACAGTTTGTCTGGTGTATAATATTTAGCTGATCTTCGAAAATAAATGCTTCGAAACGAAATTTGAAGTTTAACTTTTCGCTTAATTTGATCTAATCCGGGTTTAGTTGACTAATGAACAAAGAAAATCCACTCTCGTACGATAAATGATTGATTTCATGATGACTTTTATAAATTATTCACTGCATTCAAAATGGTGCACGACGTCTCTCGTTCGTTAGGTTAATCGAATATGTTTTTCCACAACATTGAATATTCCGCATTATAATCGCCATTAAGGAGATTTTGATATTAAATAAAGATGCAACTTGAAATTCCGGAACCCCGCAAATAATAACTCTTATATGTGATGATATGAAAATCAGCAAATGGAATACATGACATCAAAACAAACTGATGGAACGTTTACTCTCATTGTAGGTAGTAGATGGTGGACAGCGCACTCGAAACATCGAAATGCACACAATTATTAGTTTTTATGAGAAAATCTGTAATGAGACTAGGTTTTGTTTTTCGAACACAAAATATAAAATGTTACCAAGCTTTTTCAACTAAATTGTTTCAAACAGTCCCCCTATATTTTTCGACGATCTCCGCTCACTATATATTGCAGTAGTATTGTCGTTGACCATGTGATGTACGCGCTAGAATATACTAAGTTTATGTGTAAGGCAATTACAGTTAATATTACCACACTGGCCCTATTTATAAATTCATTTCTTCGCTAGCCTTTCGTGTTACGCTCTCGAGCTGTCTGAAAAATATGAGATTATTGTGTGGGCCTCCCCGCGAAATAAAATATACAGGGAGGTTTAACTTATTTCAACTATATAAACTACTTATCGATTTGGGAAAACTATCTTTTATATAGATAATCCTTCGGTTCTCGTGTGTATGTAGATAAAGCACATCCTGAATATTTGAGACGACTTCCGCGAGATTCAAGTTATATAATAATACATTTTGACAAATTACTGAAATTATAGAGAATTTGTTTCGTTCCCTTACCCAATACTCTAATAATACATAAAATTTCCCATTAATTTAATATAGATTTGTACTTATCGAGTGGTTCTATTCTGAAACAAATTTCATTAATATTCGGCAATTCCCCAATTTGTGATTTATGTCCTCTTTTAATTGCTTTAATCGTATCGCCAACGTGATTTTTCTTTGATAAATATATTTATATAAAAGCTAATCTCTAGAAATACAGTAAATTGTATAGAACCCTTCCCGCATATTTAAGTCTCCCAAATTAATTTTAATGTGATACTTAATTCGGCTGCTTACTAATGTTCTGAAAATAAATAAGCGCGCGCCTTAAACTCTCGTGGTGTCTTGTTTTGTCTCAAAATTCGGCTGGAGCGTGCGGCTTTCGATGCGCCCACTAACTTCATTACTAATCCAGAGTGTGTGCTTTTTCATTCAGATTTCTTAAATTCAAATATAATCTCTGAAATATGTTCAACTGTATTAGAAAAAAATTCGGATGCATCTTAATAGATCGCAACCTTCAAAATTGGCGTTTTTTTCTTTTTTGGAATTTACATTTTTTAGATTTATACAATTTGTCAAAAAGTACAACAAAATTATAAAAAACTAATATTAGGCTATTTAAAAAATGATTAGAAGTGTTACACAGATCGATTTTTTTCTCTACATCGATTTAAAATACAAATACATAAAAAATTTGAGTATAAATTTTAAAATTAATACAAAACTTATATTATGCAGTAGTAGAAGACGAATGTAGTAGTCTGGCGATATTTTATATTGATTAATGTTGATTGAACAACGCAAGCATACTAATAATGTGTGGTATACAAAGGCTTGGTACACACCTAATAAGATAGATATAAAAAAAAAAGAAGAAAACTGGCCACGTGCGCACTAGGGTACGAGACGTGGTGTTAGCATTTGTTGAATGTCAATTTGGAACATACCTCCAGCTTCCATATTATTTTTACATTACATTACTTGTTTTGTTAACCCCACACACACGAAAATTATACACAAATATAATATATATAATATATAATAAAGGCAAATCATCAAATATATGTATATATAAAATAAAATATTAACTACACACTCAAGAACTGAAATATATGCATTAGTGTTAAAATTTATATAATCAACATATCACCTTAATAAAATTGAGAGTGCATGAATTTTGAAACAATCACTATGTCCCACAAGAACTATATATCAAACATTACATATGTATTAGAAACTTTCACATAATTTTGACTCTGGATTACTTTCTACTGGAACATAAGTTGCGTGTGTGCGTGAAGAAATATATTGGCAGAATGCAGATTTTAGTAGTATGTGTTCTGAAAATATTCGGTTAGAGCCCTAACAATTTTTTTAAAATGGGGTTTTCATGACCCAAAAAGCTATATATCATGCATACAATAAAATAAATTTAAAAAAAAATTAATGGTTAAATAAAACCTGATCGTGTTTTGATCCGGATTAAATTAACACATGTTAAACAACAGACTAGATTTTACACTAATGATGGACTCTTCATGTGCCTGTGTGACCTGATATTGAATAGGACGCACGATCGGAAGTTGTCCTCTCACATGTGTTACATGGTAGTATATGTGGTAGTAGTAAGTAGCAGTTTACATAACATCACCCTCTCTCTCTCAAACAATACAAATTTACAACATTCTCTCGTTTTTTATCAACCCCCAACACTGGCGCTTGTGTGTGTTAATTTTTAGTAGTTTAAAATTTTTCATTGTTCTGTGCATTTTTTATTTTTTAAATAAACTAGCCGAAACCATCAAAGTACGGAATTTTCACATTTTTCTTTGGAGTTTGGATAGACTTCATAATGTGAGCAAAACTAATGTTATTATTCAACTATAAAAAAAGAAACTGAAAAACAAAAGAATATTAATAGTAAAAAACGAAAAAAAAAATGGAAAACACGTTTTTTTAATTTTGTTTTTAGAAAATAATTGTTTTATTTTAAAAACTATCATTTTTTAACTTAAACTTTTACAAAAAAATCGATTCAATATGAATCATAGTTAAATTTTAAAAATAATAAAATAGTGATACACTACTAACCAAGAAAAACCACAAGAAATATTAATTTCTGTCGACTGCCAAGCGCTTGCCCGCCCGGTTGTCGGAAAGGTGCATCACTCTCTCATTTGGTACTGCAAAATGAAAAATTTTACATAATATCACAGGGTATTTAAGAATATTTTTAGTTTAGATCCTATCACTTTTATATAATAAAAAATATGTATTTTTAACTTAATTAATTATATAAACATTAAAATTAATCCGCGAGTATTGCTTTAAAATTATAAAATTTATCGAACAACTACAGTTTTAACTTGATTTAAATTATTCATAAAACTATTTAATTCATTCAATTCTCCATTCCACAATTTTTCAACTTGTTCTCGTTTCTCGTACTCCTCATGCTCCGTTATATGATTATTACAGTTTTGTTCATTTAACTGATATAATTTCATTTTCATTTGCGACCATTTTGCTAAGCGTTCGTTTTGTTTGCGACGCAATTCATCTTCGGCACGTATAATGGCCGACGTTAAAATGGCCGAAACGCGTAAATTAACGTGACGCTTACGTTTCATCAAAAATTTTTTGGAACGTATATCATTTAACCAATCATTAATGGCGTCTGTCGATTCGGTTTTTGATACAATTTGGCGTAGACGCGACGAACCCATATTTATTTTATAGAAACGACGCAATAAAATATATTATGTAGTAATATATTCTATTTTATTTTGTTTGCACAAAATTAAAACACACCTGAATATAAATATCGCCAAAATATGTTCGCAGTGCAATAAAGATTAACTCGATTATATATATCAGATTTTACACTATACACACGACACAAATTAATTTTACTACACCACTGTTATATTTTCTTCATTTCAACATGAACTCTCTAATTTTTAAATTTTATTTTGTCACTGGCAATAATTTATACACCGTACCAAACTCAACGATTGCTAACAACTTTCTGATTTCATCGTGAATCATGCACGTCTATTTATACTAAAAATTGTTAAATGAATCGTATCTCTCCGCGTTTGTAGAAAAGTAGTTCTTCCTCTTAATTGAATTTTACCTGGATATTTTATAATTTTTCTAACACATTACGAAAGGAAATTTTTTATTATTATTAATTGTTATAAAAAATTCTACTAAAATTATAATAATTATAATAAAATATTGAATTAATACCGCGCAATAATAATATGTGATGGGTGCGGTGTCGAAACTCACCAACACAACTAAAACACAGTATAAAGAAAAAATCAATAGTGTTCGTTAACGGATTAAATCGTTACAATGACATATTTTAATCTCATTATTTTAACAATTTTTAACTTAAATTATTAAGTAAATTTATAACGAAACTGTAATTAATAGCCTAATATGTCTAATAAACACATTAATTTTGTATAAATACGCCTGTAAAGTGTCATTTTTCGATGTTTTATAATGACCATTGTGTATTGCAATTCGATACTAGAGTACAGCCCTGGAAAAAATATATAATAAAAAATCAAGGTGACGACACAACAAAATGCATTGGAAAGAGATACAACATTTTTATATACAAATTTTACATGATAAATGAAAAATTTTCCCAAAATGTTTCACTATATTATCATCGGTAAATAAATGCTGTTTAGATTTAACATAATATTAATCTATTTAATTAGCGATATTATTCATAATTTCGTGTTCAATCCTGACCATGTTCAATATACTTGCCATACAATTTTCGTTATATAACGATTTGCGTGCATGTGTTGCACTGTGACGCATCAGACAGTATTTTAATAATATAACGACGAAGTTTAAAAACTAAATACATAGTAGAAATCGCGCAACGTTGCCAGTTGGTGTTTTGATAGACAATACAAATAATTCTTGAAGGTTCTTCACGCAATCTTATATTTACTTAATAGTTGAGATAAACTTATTTGAGGTAGATATAACCGATCAAAATTAAATCACAGTGTTATGAAATGTTGATAAACTAGGCAACGTTGTATTTGTACAATGGAATTTGTTAATAAGAAAACAACGTGATTTCATCAGTTTAATAGAAAGAAAGCATAATTTTATTTTTAATATTAAAATATATACATTTTAAGTAGTATAAAAATAGACTATTAGTTCTACGCCATTGCCTTTTCCATGAAGAATTTCTGTAAATGGTACAAAATTAAGAAATTTGATTAACTTCTGGGCACATCGATTTCTTACCTTAAAAATAGGCACTTGATCTGTAAGCTTTAACCCAATACTTCTTAGGGCAACAATCGGTTCAAAACTGGTCCCATACAATTCCTTAATACCGTGTATACCAACCATAAGCGGTACACTTGATTGCAAACGAGCCTGTTCATATTTCAACAAGTGTCCCAAGTCGCCCAATTTGGCACCCGAGTACACAGCACGTGATAATTCTTCGGTAAGAACTTTAACATCGCCAAATCCAATATTAACACCTTGTCCGGCTAACGGGTGTACTCGGTGTGCAGCATCGCCAATAAGTGCAACACCATTTTTAACATAGATCGATGACACTCCAAATCCCAATGGAAACCCAGCACGAGATTTATCCTTAACACCAACAACACGTGGAGGAATTTTTTGTTTATTACTTGTACCCCCAACAATATTGTCGACCACTTTTAGTAGCGATTTAGTCAATTGGTTTTTCGGATATTCTTTTAGATAGGCCACATTCAATGCGTCAATAAATTCTGCATTGGACATCGTAATCAATTGTTTTGCATGGTCGGGCGTAGTACTCCAAACTAATGAACTCAAGCTATTCGTTAGTGGAAGTAAGGCAACAGGACCGGTTGGCAAAAATCGTTGCCATGCAATATTATTTTCGTCGGCATTTTCTAATTCGACCGTAGCCACAACACCCATTTGCTTATAATTCTTGGCATAGTGATGTTTATCGTTGAGCTCTTTGCGTATCATCGAATTAACGCCATCGGCTCCAATCTAAAAATACAATTAAAAATTATCTAACTGATTAAGATTCTAGACAACATAGAAAAAATTTTGTGGTTACATATATAGTTGAGATTATTGATTTTGTCAAGGATCGTAAAACGCAGATGCAAAATGTGCAGATGGTAAAATATAAAATTTTCCATCGAGAAATTTTCTCATGTCGCCTCCCTTCTTACAAAACAGAAAATATGTCTTAACGATAACAAAAAAATGTTTTTAAGGTAAACTGTCTACCTGGTAACCGGTTACGAAAAATAATATTAAATTACCTTTGGAAAATAGAACTAGAAATAGAAATATTAAGTTACCTTTACCTTTGGAAAATAGTTACCAAATGAGTCACATATGAGTCACATAATAATTAAAATTCGCCGTAGTGCGTCACGATTTATTGACAAGAAAGCAACAAGAGTTTAGGCACGTTTTACAGCTGTATTCGAATTAAAGAACAAAAGATTTTTAAAGGTTAAAGGTAGGTTGGGTAAAACAACATAATATGAGGTACTTGTTTGTCTTACTCGAACGAAACTACTACTTTTGAAGAACATGATTAAGAGTTTATTCGAGAAACACTTATACGTTAATGCAGTATTGTTTGAACCAAATGTCGTTAAAGCCACGGGCTTCAAATTAAGGCGCAAAATAGTCCTTTCTCATGGCACGATCATAAACTACACCAAATCAATTTTTGGGTAGAAAACAGTGTCAAACTTTTCAACAGTCGAAAGACTAAAACGGTGACGATTTGCAAGGTCTCTCAGCCGACTTCAATTCAAGAATTTTTTATCCTTTTTAATCAAGATCTTTACATAAAATATGACCAGTTTATCTACCGTTCTGTTGGGAATATCCGTTTAGAATTCACACCTACTGGTAGAATTCCAATTCGCATTTTGGGCCATATATCACACGCATGATTCTTCTCTCGAATGTTAGAAGTCACTTTCGTACTCTTCCGTCAAGCAAGGCTAACCTTGATATCCTCTCCCACACTATTTTCGTGAGTAATGAGAGATCCAAGATACTTGAATCTCATAACTCCTTCAAACGTGTGGTTACCACTGCTGAGATCAATTTCGTTTTGGTCTCTAACACCATAAAGATCAGATATTTAGTTTTGGACTCGTTGATTTTGAAACCAACGGAAGCTGAAAACTATTCCAGTGAATCAAGTATCTCTTTCACTCCGTTTTACGGAATCTTCTTTGGTACTCGCTGATAATTTCCTCCGCCAGAGGAGTAATTCTTTCCAAGATAATGTATAACAGTAATTTGTATGCTGTGCAAAGGATAGCTATACCGCGATCATTTTCGCATTTTAAGCGATCACCCTTCAACTTTAGATTATAACTACCACAAATCCAACAGCTTTAACAAAACAGATGGTTTTGTTTGGGAACTCCTATATGGTTTATGATCTTTATAAGCACTGAAAGTTTAAGGTGTGAATGAATTCAAATCGATAGATTCTGGCAGAAAACTATCATGAAAGGGAGGATTCTACACGAAACAAATCAGATTTACATTGAAAAGGGGATGGGAAAGTATAGAATCAATAAGCTGAATTAGGAGAGTTTTGAACTAAATGAAATACATTGGGGAAAACAACTAGAGACAAGACCCCAAAATGAAGACGATGTTCATGAAAGGAAAGCAAACCAATTTCCCAGAGTGTTATTGTGGCCGGTTGTAGCTTAATGGTTAAGAGAGTTTCTCATCACGCCACGGTCTTGAGTTCGATTCCCACCGTTGACCAAAAATTAACATGCAACCGGATGACATAAAAACGCGTTTGTGTGTAAAAATATTCATTGGGCTGACCACCTACAATGTGCACCAGTCGTTAAGAAACTGGTTCGTAAGGTCTCAGTTGAGACGTGGTAAGGTCCGTTTACGGCCTCAAAGCCATAGTTATTTGTTATGAATCGGATCAAGATATGTATCACCAATTCATTAAAACACACTTCCGTTTGATACTTCGCCAATTATAAATAATTCAAAATACAAGTCGCGTCACTTAATAAAACGATTTGTTTACTTTACATCAATCTTAATGCCAAAAATAAAACCTCAGAATAATACATAATGTATAAGTAATTGAAATTGATAAATTATATACTGACACATTCAAATTTTTCTGCCGACCTCAAAACTGTATACATTTGTGTTTCAATTTATTAAGATTCTATATTTACATATTTGCGAATTGAAATCTTTATTTATTTAAATATAACAATTGAGGCCCATGTGCTCTTTGTACTATATTATACTGGCTAAGATTAATCAGTTTCGGGCCTTCAACAATCAGCATCTAGTAGTGGCATGCGTTACGCTTCCCCACTTGTCCATGTTCCACTTGAATCCAAAATCTTCAAGTGGTACCCGATCATCACCTTTTAAAACTGTATTTACATCATCTTTAATCATATGTGTATGTGTGATGGAATTTGTTGTTTGCACGCATTCATTGCCATAAAGTTCAAACTATCGATTATGATATAGTCGGTTTGGTAAACGAACGACCTTTAAAAGCTTGTATTGTTGCAATGAATAAATATTATGTATACGATATCGCACAGCAACAATGAATAATATAGTGATGGGTTGGTTAGGCCTTCGATATGATAAAGAGGTGATTGAATTGTTGTTGCTGAAATAGATCTGCGAAGGTAATCGGTTTATGAATCAGCACAACCACTATCGTTACTAAGGTGGTTTTGTTGAACTGCGGTTGCTAATTTGGTTGCAATATCTCGCAAATGAATGTGTTCGATTTACTATATAGAGTGTTTATGTTTTAGTGCCGGAGAGGATTTAGATGGTGAAATATTTTTTAATAACCAAACACAGCCTTTACGTCAATGAACCTGACTCGAATGACTTGACTTCCACTTGACAATGTATATAATATCGACCAGCGAAACCACATGCGTCAACCAGTTTCTCAATCGTTGTAACTAAACTGAAGTTTGAAGACATTTCCTCTAATGTAATGAAAACAGTTTCGTTGCCGTTTTCCCTACTATCCCTAACATCAATTCATTAATTATTACATCACTAAAGGGGTAAAAGTCAAACTGTAATCATCATACGCATCTTTGTGGTGTCCAGAAGTGGCTAGCAGAAGTTAAACATTGCTGAATGTGTTATATTGTTATGTTTTGCGACTACCACTACGGCGAATACGGTAAAGCCAACCACTTGAGCTTCACATGGTATAAGAGGAATCGAAGCACACTACCATACATCACGTTCCAGAGCGTAAAACCTAGAACGGACGCTTGTGAAACTCCACCAGTTATCACACACTCAGAGCCCTCTGGCTGAAGTATCTCGCAACTACCCGCAATAAGTATTTCGGTACCTTCATGCGGGTAAGTTCGTTAAACATACAATACCAATATGCTACATTGAAATCATTATTTACATCTAGTGTTACTTGTGTACAGTATTTATGGTTGTTACGCAACCATCTTCAACCAGATATCGCCTCTTGCACCATATCTTCCACACATTTAATTGCATCCACCATCAAATGCGATTTTTTGAAACCGGTTGCTGTTCTGCCACGTCATCTGTCATTGTACGTTTCAGGACTTTTCCTACTTCATCTAACAAACATATTGGACGGTATGAGGATGGTGCCTCTGGTGGCTTCTATTTGTGAGGGAATATTATTTCGTTCAAGTATCTTTTGTATACATCTCGGAGAAAATACCTGAACTGCCAACTTCAACGCAATATTCGGAACATTGTCTGGACATGAAGCTTTGTTGGAACCTACTCTGTAACATTCCTCTTAGTAACCAAAGGAGCATCTCTCTTCGTGTTTTCTGATAATTCTAGCCAATATTCAAGTTGTTATACGGGAATAGTTCTATATTACACAACATCATCGAGCAAGTTGGAGCAGTAGCGTGACTACTTCTAAATTTCTTCATTACTGATTTGCATAGTCTACCCCAGGGGTCGCGATCGACTTCTTCGCTCATTTCCCTTCAGTTCCGATCTCGTGTCATTATACTTTTATCACAGAGCAGTATATTTTAATAACCGTCTCGTTGGAATTTCCTTCGAGGTTTGAGATACTTACTTCGTAACTTTGAAATGTCGTTTCACCAGACGGTATAGGATTCCTACAGTTGTCAACTATTCTTTTAGACATTGCTGATCATATAAAATGTCGATGATAAGTTCCAGGTTTACTCACTGGAGGAACTTTGTTAAAGGCTTGTACAATAAAGAGCGCAGACATATTGTGACAATATGTTCTGGCAACCTTAACTCTTCACGGTTTAAACTTTATGGCCTTTGAATTCAATTCATTCGAATAGTTACCTGGCGGTAATAAGTAGTTTTAAGCATTATGTGGTGAAAACACTCGCGTTAAATGAAAAGTGAACGAATTGACTTTTTCGTTATCAACTTGCTTACGCTTTTAACGTTGTTGTGCAGTAATTTTCAATTCATCAGTAGGCCCGGTATGTTGAATACCCTGAAAATACATAATCCAAACATTGTTCCTCTATAGCTTTGTAAAGTGGTTTGCTTTTCGTCGTCGTTAGTTTCAACTCCATCGGGTTATATTAGTGTTCACCAAAGTGATTTATTTAAGCAGGACAAAGTTTCTAAACCACGATCTGCCTCGGCTATGTCTATATTCATCCAGGATACTAATTTGAATAACAAAATTCGCTCTTATACACGTGGTGCCATCGACCTTTTGTCGATGGATTGTTATTCTGATGAACTCCAACCACATAATGAATTGGTGTGGATAGAAAAACTAACTCAGTACAGGCTAGTTCTTAAGTTAAGTCATAAATGAATTAGTCAGTCTTTTCGGATCATTGAGGCGAATAAAAGCTTTGCAAGTTAAGTAATTTAAAGAAATATTATTGAGTGACTCAGAGTAAGATGGTGTTTCAAATAATAAAACTAATAAAACAAGAAATGAGTATATAGGTCATCGGCAATCTAGACATTATACGTCTGAATAAATATATTTACAGCACGAACCGAAAAGTTAAGCAAGACGTCATCATAATATGTATAAGACGATTGTTATTGTTAGTGAAACCTATTACGTGTTTGTTTGCATGTTTAGATTATTCGAAATCACATTTTAACGACTCTGTTGTTTTTTTTAAGTACAGCGTACAACTGATAAATAAATGTGCATGTGTAGGTATACAGTCGACCGCGACTTACGTCGCGTTTCAAATTTTTCCCCAACTAGAATACCTGCATGGTAATTCCGTCTGTTAAAATACCAACGAAATCGACTGGCTTGT
The DNA here is from genome assembly GCA_963932295.1 of Tipula lateralis. Classification (NCBI taxonomy): domain Eukaryota; kingdom Metazoa; phylum Arthropoda; class Insecta; order Diptera; family Tipulidae; genus Tipula; species Tipula lateralis. The sequence goes on along the minus strand of OZ010736.1, from coordinate 62,479,016 downwards.
ATATAGAGTGACCGGTTAAGACAAAAAAATTAGGGTAGTTCCAAGACGTCGTAATTCGAAGTGTATGTGTATGTGTCGTAAGTATATAAATGCGATGTGGATTCAAGACAATAGAAATATATTTTTACTTTTAAACTCAAAAGATGGTTTGTTGTATGAGAAATTGTATGCTTTGTAGTTAGAAAGGTCGTTATTCGTTTATTGTTCTCTTTTGTTGGATACCAATCGCATATATACATGTGCAGTTTAAACAGTTGTGTATTAAGAAAATACCGTATTAAGATATAATAAAGATAATCATTTACTTAAGCAAAGGGTGATTCATAAACTGGTGTTCGATGCATTATATTTTATAACCCATAATATAATCTCGTTCAAATGACTGTTTCAACTGGTTATGCTTGGTTATAAACGTAACAACATCTTATATACATCATACAGACCAATTTAAACGTAAGATCGTTTATGATGCCACTTCAAAGAACCTTTGTTGAAGAAGATCGGCGATTTAAACAAACTTAAATTGAAGAATGCTGACGTAAAGTTCTAGCACAGATGAGAGTAACGAAGCCTTATAAATGACTGCTTTTAGCGGATTGACATCACCGAAATGACTGATAACACGATTTTTAAACTTGTAACAGGTTATGTAACTTGTAGTACTCCCTGCTAAACTAGAATTCATCCAGTTCAATTCAAGATAAAGAAATCGTTTTTAAAATCGTATAATCTAAAAAACATAAACTTTCCTATCACGTTCGAGCAAAAAACAATAGAATTAATTGGCTAAATGGTGCAGTGGTTAAAGCTGCAGCAGTTGGAGCGGGAGGTTACGGGTTCGTATTCTGTTAACGATCAATGGTGTGAATGTATATACAAATGTGGCGTTCAATGTAACTCAAATAATTCGCGAACACAATTATCATCGCGTCACAATCAAATCAATTAATAAAACCTATATTTCGAATTAAGTTCTTGTAATTCGCTAGAACTGTTGCGAGACGACGAATCGCACAGTACGAGTATCAAGTCGGTTATCATATGCCTGAGATATAGATTTGATCTTCTCGATCAGTCATTTCATGACGTCATCACCATATCGAAACCGTCCTAGCGAATTACAACATACAAGCAACTACTCGAATTAAAACTCACTCAAAAATACTAAAAGCTTAATACTAAACAATATGGCTATAATGGCGTAAGAAAGGATGTTAATAAGTGAACTGCGAAAGAGATGTGGGAGAAGTGCCTTGAACCGTAAAGAAGTCAAAAAACGATAACAAACAAATATAAGTTAGCACACAAATACAAGCGATATAAGGTTAATGGTTGAACAAATTATATTTCCGGTTAATTTTCAGTCACTGAGATCTGAGTTGAGTTCTTCCGATTCAAACATTACTAAAATTTTTTCATTTAGTACCACGACTTGTTCTTTCAATATTGTTACTATTTTCCTTAGCGCAAGGATTCCAACCGAAATAAGATCACTAGATTATGAATAAAAAAGCCTTCTGCTTATTTTCTCACCAAGTTTATAATTCTAACAATAATTCACCACTAGCATTTACTTTCACTATTATTTCGCTTTTTCCTCGATTTCAACTTATCGTGGTTTAAAGTCCAATTGAACTAAAACGCATTCTAATCACTTATTCAGACCCAGTTATACTGTTTCTTGGTCACCATACAAATTTTCTTTTTTTTTTACCATAAGTGTTCATTTTATTCGGTTTAGTTATTATACTGAACCATAGATGTCACCCGTCAGCATATTTGTAAAAATAAATGTACATATTTTCAAAATAGACCAATAGATGATGCAGTTTTTAAGTGCGTTATATAATTTAAAATTTGCCAGAAATTTATGCTGTTTAGGTTAGGTGTTCGTCAAGTAAGTATTCGCCTAACTACTCCTTAAATTGTTTCTGATACATGAGGAAGATATATACAGATTATTCAGTGAACAGAACGTAGTTGAACTTATCATACCTCATGTTCGTATTTCTTAGAAGCTAAAACTTAAAAGTTTCAAAATATATATTGTAAGAAAACATAACCAATGTGATTGCGTGCAACAAGAAAATGATTGCTATTTTCACTCACACGGAGATCAAGGTAAGTAACTTGGAACTACATAATTCTATATGGTAACTAGCGGTACACAAGTTAATTTGAAGACATCCAACATATTGTAAATATTTTTTATCTTGGGCTGGTGTAATATAAGAGGGTTATTTTACTGACACTGAACTAGATTACATTATGTCACTGACATTATTTCTATGATACTTTCCGGTTCTATTCCTATATATGTGAGTTAACGTATAGTTTTTTCTCCATTGACAAACAAGAAGGGAGGTCGATAATGTGTGGAAAAGCAGAATGGACCAACATTAATGCCAAACTGAAGAGGGGCTCGCTGAAACTTTTTTAGTGACAACAAATAATTGCAAATCGTGTCCAAGCCATGGAAATGGATCAGAAACAGGGAAATTAGGTTCTGTATGAATTAAAGAAAGTTCGAACGTTTCTTATTTTTGCCGAACAACTGTATTTTTGCCGAGACAAAAATTCAAAGCCGAGCAATAGTTGAAGCTCAAATGCCCGCAATATGTCAAAAGATACGACATAGTGATCTTTCAGCCGTTGTTAAGGGAACTTTGTAGGCGCTTCAATATGGTGACTTATCTCCTCCTTCCGTCTACCACTTGTTCCGATCAATGACTCATGTCCTGGCCGAACAACACTTTACTGCTTACGAACAAGCCATCGATCGCCCCAAAAGGCGTCGTATTTTTTCGACTCGGAATTTGTATTCTGCCTGAAGATGGAGAAGGCATCGTGGTTGTTTGCCCATGTCAATACTTTGGTCAATGTTCTTATCCAAGGCATATTAAATTTGGGTTCATCACGTTTCGAATGTGAATTGTAAAATGCACAAATCAAACTGCCAAATAAATTCGCTATATATATCGTCAAAAAGCAATAAATGTCAACCATTAAGAATGATAAGTTGAATACACTTAACTCAATTGTATAAATATGCCATAAGTATATGGTAGAGTGACGTGACCGTATTTCTTTGTTGATGTCTAGTATGACAACTTTAAATATGAGAGAATATTAAAGGGGTTTCCAATAAGAGGTTTCATTTTGATATTTAAAAAACGAGTATTTTTTAAGAGAAATCAATGAATGTTTATTGCATTGTAAAGAATAAGGTATTCCATTAACATTTGAACACGATATCAGCCAAACGGCCGCCACGGCTACGCTTGTTACAATTCTGCTTATTAACGTAGCGCCTGAGGTGAAAATTGGTCTCATGACTTAATATGATTTTTCGATGAAAATTCGGATCATTTGGATGCATTTGAAGGGCGAGGTTTATGGTGATCGACTGGCTTGAGTTCTTGTTTTAATTGAACTTTAAAGACCTAAGTGTTAATGCAAAATACGGTGTAATGTCTTAATTCCTAAGATCGAGGAGGAATAAACAAATCTGGTTTCAACATTACGGGCTACAGAAGCAATATTCTCAGTTCTTCTTGAGCAACATACACGGTTTTGATTCTTCACATCAGTTCAAATTTTCCAGCTAGTTTCACGACCCAAAAGCGCTTTAGTTTTGCGAACTGTGATACCAAAATTTTCACCATTATTGTAGTGAATTTTAACAATTTCAATGCGTTGTTGAAGCGTGTGTCGTACCCTTCTTAGTAATGGCGTAGTTTTTGTCAAATGTCAAAAGATGACAGCTTAAATTTGACAGCTGCCGAAATAGCAGGCTATTCAAAATGAAACCTCTTATTGGAAAACTCTTTAAATAGCGAAGTTGTTTGTCTGCGGTTTTGTTATCCAACTGGTATAGTTTTCGAATCACCGCACAGATACATAATGTAGTTCGTTATACATAATTTTAAATGTTATGTAAATTATAAATTGATTGGGTTAATTATGGCCGGAAGATCTCAATTAAACGTTTATTGATTATTATTTTGATTGAGGTATCGTAAAGACGATTTTGAGCTTATGTAATTGTCCCGAACAGAAACTACATTTGTCAGCGTATGTTTCCAAGACAATCAAAAAAGTGTGCTATCTCTGTAATTCAGTGACTTAAACGAGGTCAAAAGAGATCACAACTGACAAACTCGTGATATTGCATGAACAACTGACTGGAGACGTGCTTGAATAACCAACCAATTCGTTTCTATGAGAAGGATTGTCTGCTAAGAGTAACTAAATGAACTGGAAAACTTTAATGGACTAAAAGACTGGGCAGACTGAAGAAACAGGCAAGGCAATTTCTAAAGAAAGTCATGAAATTTGATGATACAAAAGAGTGGATTCTCGTTGATAAAATGTATCCGTATAGTGAAAATACTACGTATCCCACGAGTATAAATCTAAAAGTCTTAGTCCCAAAGTGGGGAATCTAATATAGGAGATTGTGGCCAGTCAAACCCGCTTAGTACCTTTGCTTCATACACTGCAGGCTTAAAATAATCAGTGAATTGGTGCCATGCGAGAGATAAACAACAAAAGTCACCCTATCCGCATCGTCACTGACAGCTAACCTTGTTCAAGGGCGATTGATGCCAATACTCTTTCTTTGAAACTTCTTCTAGAACTATGAAAGACGTACTTGAGATTCTTTCTAAGTTTTCTCACTGGACATTGTTCTCTGAGTAATTACATGAAATTCGTAACAATGCAAACTACGAGTAGTGTAGGTAAGGAGAAATAGAAACTGTTGAGCACGACTAGTGCTTTTGCCTTCATATTCTAGCCTGCAGGAACTGTCAGGAGGTAATCCTGTTAAATCTATAGAGATGAATGTTCTGGTACGAGCTTCAGAATTATACATAATCCCACTATTACTACTATCGTTAGAGCCGAATAAAATTTTTACTACGGTGTACGGAGTAAACAACCTAAGGTGAGATTGAATGTCTTCATAGTTTTAAAGAAAAAAGCAAATTCCATATATTAAATAGTTTTGAGTCAGGAGGTTCATGGAATCAACAGACCATTATTGTTTGAGTTAACGTGTTTATCACTCACTGAAAAGTTACTTACAATGGCCATTAACTAATTGTCTCTTTTTGTCGTTAAAAAATCCGCACCAATTACCACGGCTCATATGCTACAACGATGAGAATCTTTCTGCGGCACCAAATATACTATATCAAGCCATGAGGAAGGAGCGAACTGTGCGTGATGCCCTGTCTCGATCACCGGAGGAGCAGAGCTTTTGCATGCATCAAATCAGGACCATCAATTCGTTTGCGGAAATTGATTTAATACCCGTTAATCACTTGACAAAAGTGTTACCAAACACGGATGTGACGTTTTTACAAAAGAACAAAAACTTTGTTTGTGTTAGTAAATACACTGTAAATATTTTCTAATACGAATTTTGAGTGAAAATACTACAATTAACCAAAATAATATTTCTAATAATTAACAACAATATTGCATATTACTGCTATTGTTTTACCAAGTAATTTTTTGATCTAACCAGATTCCCTTATACTTGACTTCCGAAGAGATTGGGATCGTATAAGCTCCAATTTGCGGAAGGCTAGCGTTTCCCAAAGTACTGCGTCTTTTGAAAAGGACTATATCCGTTTTTCTAGGTTTGACTGATAGGCTCTGATTACCACACGAAGCTGCAACATAAAAGCGCAGATGGAGCTCCACCCTGAGAACATCCTTTTCGAGCCGTCACCGTCAAAGTATCACTACCAATATTAAGAAAATACTCATTGAACTTCACATTTTATCATATATTCAAGTCAAAATAAATAAAAGTGTTTCCTGCCGTTGGGAAATGGGGAGCAGCACATTGGGTGCATTAGACATGTAGAAACTATTTGTATATAGTGGCATTCTAGTAGAATCTCTTGTATGTCAACTTTTAATTAATAATTAATAATTTTTAATTTTTAAGGATTATTTGACCATAATTTATTTAAATTTTGAAATTTATTTAGTAATTGAATTTGTTTTCTAAGCCTAAATATTTTGTTTACTATTTAAAATTAAATTAAATTTTTTTTGTTTCTATCTCTTTTCATTATTGCATATTATTGTCTCTTTAATATAAATTTTAACAGTGTAATTACTAATCATATAACATATTCAAAAATTCCAATTGGATTTGTATACGTGTATGATCAAATAACTTATAATAACTATAAGGGAAATCGCATCGATTAAAAGATGGCACTAGTAGTAGTTGAACGAAATGTTTACATTTTTTAACTGCAGTTTTTTATATTCAACGAACTATTAACGAAACCAAATTTTAAAATCTAAAAAAAATTTAAATTTTACAATCGAAATTGGAAATTTTTGAAGTAAATGGGCTTATATTTATAAATAATAATACATAAATAAAACAAAATTGGTTTGGTTTTAAATTATCTCATTTAATTTAAAAAAATTACTTCGCGTGCCATCTATTGTTCTCGTTAAAACGTATTGGTATGCCATCTAGAAATGTTCTCCGAAACTTATATTTAACGAAATCATGCTGTCGTTGGCATTTACTATGAAAATTGACACGATTTCCTTTATAGTATTATAAGATTATAAGTTATTTATATATGATATTTATTTTGTTATAAGCCGTTACCAAACCCCTATTTCGTCAGAAAATCCAAGCTTAAACAGTAAAGTGGGTGTTTGGTATCAGGAAGCAGAAGCATAATTCCACTATTGAAATAATATTTATAGGACGGATATCTTTTTGCCCGTTATTGATTAGATGCAAAGTGATTGGAAGTTTACCTAATTGAAACAACAACTTGGCAGATGTTAATATTAATACTTTGGCGGCCAATGTTGTAATGAGCATACATCTAAATTCTACTCAACCATGCCAGTGTTCTTCTAGACATACATACGAAATTCTGTTTCCTGTACCAGTGTTGTTATAGAAATGCATCCAAAATACCACCTTACTTTGTCAGTGTTGTTGTAGACATACATTCTAAATGCCGTCCAACCACACCAACGTTGTTCCGGACATACATTCCAAAATCTTTCTCATAGGGCCAGTGTTGTTCTCAACATACATTATACACTATGTGTTTCTATGCAAGTGTATTAACACTGGCGTAATAAAATAGAATTTGGAATGTATGTCTATAACAACACTGGCGTGATTGTGTGAAAATACGAATGTTTGCCCATAACAACACTGGCACAGGAAAACAGAATTTCGAATGTGTGTCAAGAACATCATTGGTATGGTTGGGTGGAATTTAGAGTGTATGCTCATTACAACATTGGCAGCCAAAGTGTTAAATAATGTGTTTTCTACTCTTGGATTTTCTCATAAATTTTTAGACAATATGGTGCACCTTTGGATCTAGAAGTGGATCAGAAGAAGATTTTGTCCCAAAATATCTATGTACATACATATATACATTCCTCTAGAAGATAGGTGTTTTATAGAAAAAATTCGCTTCATGGTAGAGATTCCAGAGGTGAGACAGTAATAGACTCTTCTTACTTCTCGGAGGTAAAAAGATCTGAAATGCTCTTATGAGAACAATATTGTCCTGTGAAACGAAAGAAATTCATTTCAATTGAGAAAATAATATATAAGGCAATCTAAGTGAGCTACATAGAGAACACCTTCTGTGAGGGAATCGATGAACTACCATCAGCAGTCAAGCAACAGTTTTTCACAAAACTACTAAAAACGCGTGGGATAAATTAGAGAAAGCTTATCAGAACATCCTAAGTTATAAGGCGCTTGGTAATGAAAGATTTCTGTTAATTTGATATTTTTACAATAAGATCTCGATGAGAAGATCTACCTAATAGCATCGGGCAGTTACGCAAAAGATTATAAAGTGTGTTTTCTCAAGAATATAAAATTAAACAACGAATTGTTTAAGTCTATCCAGGTCTATCCAAGTCGAAAATTGATACTTGGATCTATTGTCAAGTTAGTAATGTGCTATTTATCGCAGTTTATGTGGATGACTTATTCATCTACAAGGACGACGGAGCGATGAAAACGAAACTCAAATCTGGTGTCGACATTCAAGAGAAAGGATTTGGGTGAAGCGCGTTATGTTATAGTCTCGCGACTGCAAGACTGGTCTGATTACACCAACGAGATAATATCTCGTTATAATATGGTAGATTTGAATTCAGTATCGACGCGCCTCTATCATCGATAAAAAAATATATCAGCCAAAAAAAGGAACGGTATGAAATGGTGGAATTTCCATATTAATCAGGTGTTGGAAGTAGGTTATTTATGCAAGCGTAAGTGTCCCAATCAGATGTGTGTTATGCTTGGACAGGTACATTGGATACACGTTAAACGAGATCTGGATTATTGAAGAGAAACGCTAGGAACCAAACATTGATGTAAGACATAATTTTATTCGTCCGTTGAATCCATCCCTGTTTTCAGAATTGTTCGATAAGGCCTACAGGAGTGTCGTAGGGAAATTTATATTTGATTGTTTTTCTTCTTTTTTCCTTCAATGATGTTTCAAGCTGTCACCCAAAATTTGTACTAGTCCAAGCAAATATTGCTTGACGTATATGAGTAAAACTATTGTCGTCTTGTCTTTAACTAACACTCAACTCCCGTCTATCAACTATATAGAATAGAAAAAGGTGTATTTCTTTGGTAAAATATGTTTTAGTGTTCATCGTCGAGTTATTGCGTAAACCGGACCATAATAGTATTGATTAACAGCGGTGTCGCTTAATCAACCAACCGATAAATAATCAACAGTGTATGAATTTGGAATGTTGTTGCATCGCTATAGGTCAGTTATGATATGACGTCAATGAATGAAATGTACTGTGCGATTTGGATGTGAAGTTGTGTTACAACAGTTCCAGCGAATTACAGATATTTATACTTTGAAAGATAAGGCCACTTTGATTGAAAACCACATCGTGCATTACGTCCAACTTCCGGTCGTCCATCAGAGCGATTAATTCGATTAATTGTCGATCGTTCTTGAACCACGTCTAAAAGATAATACGCATCCAGTAAGACGTCAAACAGTGTATACCGAGCAAGCGCTAGACGATGTACAGCCTAACATTGATGAAGACCAATTCTTATGTGTCCAACCAATTTATATGGAAGCTTGTGCAGGAAATAAAGCCACCCGACATCGCACACGCCACCAATTCGGCTAATGAACTGAAGCACAATTTGACGTTGATTTTCTAAACAAAATTGTATTCAGCGATGAAGCTCTTTTTTGGTTGAATGATATCTTCAAAAATAATAATGGGTGTATTGGCTGGCGTTAATCTTGCTGATACGTGAATAGTCCTGTTTATTGGTCACCGAGATCGTATGATCTTACTTTATTAGGTTATTTCCGTTGGGAATATATGTCAAGCCACTTGTTTAAGCCAATAAACCAGAGAAGATTGAACACTTCGAATACAACTTTGGTTATAAGCGAAATATGGCCAACCCCATGATAAAGAGACATTTTACAATAATTTGGGTAATCTACTGTGCTCTACACCGGAACATGATGTAAGATTGGTGATTAATGACTTTAATGCTCAAACTGGCAGAAATCAGATCGCCTTATGTAATAATATAGGTTCGTACTCCCGACACAAAAATGCAAAATGATTACTTTGCGATCGCTCATGATCTTAAAATGGCAAGTTTTAGACTGTCCTAGCTCGTTGTAACTGTCAGAACTCCTGCACCCAACGCGCGATCCTTCAAGTAAAGGTTGATAGCTGCCTTAAACTTGTGCATTTTATAATCCAACGGAAACTGAAAACCGGCCAACGAATTCCACTTCTTAGATGTTCGATAAAAAAAATCGCGCTTTGTATCTTCAGTTCGAGGTTTCGGCAGCTTCACCGCAAACCTATGTGCATTAACCGTTCCTCGTGTTACCCGTCCTAGCGTAACAAATAGTGGTATTTTCGCCTTTAATTCTGCAGAACATTTACCGTTTGTTAATCTATATAGAACACGCAGAGTTCTGCAACATCTCTGCGGTGTTGTAGGCTGTCTAGATCTTTCGTCAGTCTAGAGTTTCGTATTATGCGGAGAGCAGTGCCATATGCTCCACGCCAAACCTGAAAGCAATATTCTATACAAGTTCTAATAAAGGTTTTATATATCTGGAGAACCTGATGCGATCTAAAAAACCGTCTGCATCTTTGAGGAACATTTGGAAACATAGACACTTTCATGTAAAACATCAGTCCCTGATCAAGTTTTCTCACTACGGATGATTCTTTCCAAGTACTACGAAACATCTCGCGATGTACACTAGGTGTTCCTAGATTTTAAGCAAGCCTATTACTCGATCAATCGAGAGAAGCTATGCTATGGGCTTAAATCTTTAGGAATACGAATCAAATACGCATACATCTGTGTAACATGACAGTAACGCAGTCACAATGCTGTGTCAAAGAGGCTATCGAGAACTTTCGCAATTACTTCCGGTGTTCGACAAAGAGATGCGCTGTTCCTGGTAATTTTTAATCTGTGTTGGAACACATCCTTCGAAAAAGTGCAAAACCCCAAGACAATATCTTATTTTGACAATTCAATAAAATTGTTGGCATATACAGATGATATCTGGGTGAATCGTTGCCGTGAATTGTTGCAATTTAATCCAAGTGAAAGAATACTGATCTCCTGGGACAGTGTTCAACTTCCGTTGACCGGAAAATCAACGAGTCCAAAATCAACTTTCTAATTTCTGGTTTTTTGTGACCACACGTTTGAAGGAGTGATGAGATTCAAGTATCTTGGATCTCTCATTACTGACGATAATAGTAGGATTCGCTTTGCCGCTGGTAAATGTGGATAAGCTGAAATTGTACAGAGTATTGATCAGATCCGTTGTCATGTATATGATGGTTTTTAACAAGCGAGAGAAAAATTACGCGTGTGATGGCGTAACGTTGATGGCACATACCGAGTTCTGTTCAATCTCGAGATCAGCAATTTAATAAAAATTCCTGGTATTGTTCATTAAATACAGCGAGTACGCTGGCTCGGTCACGTTTCGGAGAGCCACCTTTCGGTAGGCAACGATGACTCCACTGCGTAGAGATCGATCTGGCATTTTCTAATTACATGTCGTGATCGAAACCGATGGCGTCAGATTGTTGACACGGTACGGGCCTGTAAAAACCGTTAAAAAATATAAATGTACTGGGTCGGTTACGTAACAATTCAAATCTCGATTACGTAATATACTTTTTTGTTTAAGACCAGTTTAATCATCATTGATCGAGTTCAACACTCATATTTTAATTGAAACGATCGAAAACTAATAGTATGCAAATTGATCATGATTTTGATACTTAACGATCACTTAAAAACTCATTAAAATTTCCAAAAGAAAACCCAAATTTTTATTTCGAGTTTATTTAATTTCGCGTCATTTAATTATTTTGGAAAATAGTCTTGATTGTTTATTTATCATCATCATAAGAAATTTTCCGATCCGAAGATCATATAACCAAACTGACGATCAACGATCAACACAGAATTTTCTCCGATATACTTCTGATCTGTTTTATTTGTTTTAAATAATTGGTTTTTATTTAAAGTTGATTTGAAAATTTAGTTAAGAGGAGTTAGTTGTCCGATCGACTCGGGGGTGTAGTTGCTTGACAGTGATTGTGCGCGAATATATAATATACTCGTATATGATCGTCACAATTTATTAATGTTTGGTTTTTTACAATAATTAATTAAAAGTAATTAAATATAATATTTATGCTGAAATGGTTGTACTCGTATAATAAAACAATATGGAGTGTTAAAATTGTGGTGTGTTGAAATAATAAAATAAGCAAAAATTTAATTAGTACAGTGCACGATCGTTAACACCTATATATGCCACACGCATGGAGGGTATATAGTAGCGATCTTTAGTGGTAAATGGTCGCCATTTTTGATCATGACACATAGTCAAATTATGTATGTGGAAAATATGTGGGTCATAGTTGGTGCAAAAAATAAAATTAGCATACAGAATGAAAAACAAAATTTCATGATCAATCACTTTGCCAGTTGGATAATGTTTTCGCGCACACTATGGAAAACCAAATCAATTAGCAAATATATTATAATTCTTATTGTTTTAGATCTTTAGCGGTTTAATTTCTCAAACGAATAAGTTTGTTTATAAACCAGCTGTATGACGTTAGTGGTACATATATAGTCTGAGAATCGAGATCAAAGGGACAAAGGATATTAATTTATATCGGGAAGCTACACAAACACACAGCAAATTATTCCAAAATTCAGATAATCGAACGCAAGCTAATATACTGCAATTTATCTGTTTATATAACGACCGCACAGAATTAACGTAAATAATTAAATCAAATTTGGATGGCTGCCAAATATAGATTAATTTATATTGTATAGATATACATGCATCCCAATTGAACGTTAATAAGAAATTAATATAATTAAGTGTGAGATAATCAGATCGTTATGTTTTATGTCATAATGAAATGATGATTATTGTTTAAATGAAGAGCTTACAGTGTTTACGGTTGGTTAGTGTTCGACCAAGGGTTTCAAGAACTCGATTTCTTATTTACTGTTTACTTAATGGGTCGGTCTGTATACGTAAGTGGTGAAAGATAATTTCGGTGTCTATTCGACCCAACTGATTGTTGATATAGTGAAAAGCTGAAAATGATTGTTGTTGAACAAACCTATATGACCTACAAAGAAGTTCTAACTCGGTTTACAAATACTTTTTACTAAACCTGTGTTTGCTATAGGAGGACAGAACGGATTTGTAGATGTTGGAATGGTAGAAGGCTATAACGTCTTAAGAGTAACCCAACTCACTGACATTCGGGATCAGAATATAAAAACCTTCGTATTAATATCAGCACAGTACGATCTGAACATGAAAACAGAATTTCCATATTTTCATTTTATTCCTCAACATAGACTCCTATACTAGCTCGATACACTTAGTCTAGGGTTTTATTATGCCATTCTTGTATAGCGTGATTTAAGTCCTAAAAAACATGTATTTGTTTTCCATTCAGCTTTGTTATTTGCTGTGATCTCTTTCCACCAAGCCATTTTTTCAAGATTTGGGAACAGGAGGAGCTATAGATTTTTGGAGAATATGCTGGATGCGGAAACAATTCGTATGATATTTTAGTATTGGCATTTGCCACATAATAAACTTCGCGAACTGTTTTTTTTGTGTCTTAAAATAGCCGGTAAGTGCATCCCAAAAAAGTACCTTTCTGGCCGATGCAATCTCTTTTGCTTTCTTCGGTCCACTTGAACCAGCTTCAATTTTTCGATTGTTCTTTTGTTTCAGGAATATAGTCGTGAATCCATGTTTCATAAACAGTTATGTATTACGAAATTATGATTACGTGGCCAACCATTGTTTTGAAATGACCGCACGACACTTTTGGTAGACTTGAACTGACCACTTTTAAATTCTACAACCCAATAAAACACAGTTGTTTTCTGTGGAGCAGATGTGCTATAATTTATCGAGCTTTTCCTTGGTTTTTATCCATTAGTATGATAAAAGCCGAAGCTTTTCGCTTTGTATGGCTGTCAAACACGAACTTAGTGACATATCGGCTAACAAATCTAATGAAAGCAGTATTTCATAAAACTTTTTTACATTCGTTGATCAGTGAGGCCATCTTTTGAAGATCACCTACTTAGTTTACTGTTCTCGATTCAAATTTCCGTGTAGAGGATACTTGAATGTATATCCGAGGAATGAAAGATGGCCGAATTATATACAATCTTCATAAAAAATTATCGTTTAAAATTCGTTACAATGCTGTGTCAAAGATATTGTATTAGAGATGATATCTGTGTAATTGCGCCATTGGCACTTGAGTGAGAAAGGTTTTGCTGGTCTAAAAATCAACTTGTTCATAAATCTCCTGTTTCTTCTTTAAGATACTATAAGACTTAGTGAATGCGAGGATATAGTTTTATCTAAGCCTATCGAGCTCTATATCGTCTGTAAATACGGATAAGCTGTAACGGCGTACAGTGTTGAGTAGACCTCATGTCATATATAGAAGTGAGAGTTGGACATTGGTGGATAAGTAGAAATTGTTACAACTTCTACTGATCCGGAACAAACAGTGCAGTGATATCTCTATAGTGAGAACCATTTTGGCATCTTCTGGATTAATGAAAATTCTTAAATTATTTTGAGTTCGAGATTCTAATGCACTAAATTCTGAACTGACGGCATAATGCATTCAAGTCGAAGAAAATATTTATCTAGTAAATATTTATCTAGTAAATTTTTAACACCCTGTGTTTATAAAACTCGATTAGTGCCTATCGAGATTCCATTAATTTAGTCGAATAGGTTGTTCGAACCTTATTTTGCTATTTATTTCCTTCTTCCAATTAATAAATGCATCCAACTTGGATCCTTCATTTCCATAAAATATGTTGCAATTTTAGACATTCTAGGAAGATAATTTTCAGCCAGGTACGATTAAGTTAGTCTAATTTATATGACGGCTATCAAGTCGCTGGTTTTGTTGACATTTTTAACATTTTCACGGTTTTACGGATGCGGGTCGTCAGCCCAGCGATCCAACCAGATTTAGTCGCCTCCTACGACAAGCTCTGGATACTGTGGTGGTATTCTATGGGTCTCATGTTTCGTTCGTAATATTTACGAAACACGAATGCCCCCAACCACAGGGCATCCCGAAGCCAAATTGACCATGTGTTGATTTCAAAAGGGCGGGCTCGGGTTGTCCAAGATGTGAGATCGTATCGGTCGTCAACAAAATTCGTAGGCAGTGACCATTTTATGGTTGCTGCAAAGCTACGATGGAAATTTTCGTACAAGTCAGGGAGGACAGGAGAATATACAACGCGATTCTCCTGTGAAGGTCTGATAAATGAAGAAACGCAACGAAAATATCAAGATCTTGTCAGCAATAGCATTATACAATCCAATTACCAATCTGATGATGTGAACAGTGTCTGGGAAGTATTGAAAACCTCGGTTGTCGATGCTGCCCAGCACACTCTCGGTATAGTGAAAACTAAGCCCAAAAATGATTGGTTTGATGAGGAGTGTCGTCTTGCTGTTGAGCAACGAAATATAGCCTATAATGAAGCGCAGACTCGGTTTACAATCGCAAGGAAAAACAAAGCAGTTCTCGCTAGGAGGACAGCTAAACGCATTTGTAGACTGAAGAAGCGAGAATGGTGGAAGGCTAAGGTCTTAAGAGTACAACAACTCAGCAATGAGCACAATTCGCGTGGTTTCTTTAAAGGAATCACCGAATTGCACCATACCTTAAGATCTCGGTCAACTGCCATTCGGGACCAGGATGGAAACCTCTGTGTTAACGTCGATGCGGTACTCGATACATGGCGTGAACATTTCTCTGATTTACTTAATGTTCCACATGTATCACAAGCTGTGTTTGAATACCCTCAAATACAGACCGCGGAGATGTTCATTGAGGATCCATCCTATGAGGAATTCACAATGGCCATGCAGAAATTAAAAAAAAATCGTTCACCAGGAGTTGATTGCATTAATTCAGAGCTCTTGATATTCGGAGGGCTAACTTTGTGGAACTGTCTTTTCGACCTTGTTCGATTGGTATGGCGAAATGAAGTTATGCCCGAAGAATGGAAAGTGGCCGCGTTATGCCCAATTTTCAAGAAGGGTGATCGCTTGAAATGTGAGAATTATCGCGGTATAGCTCTCCTTTGCACAGCATATAAGTTACTGTCATACATTATCTTGGGAAGAATTACTCCTCTAGCGGAGGAAATTGTCGGTGACTACCAAGGAGGATTCCGTCCAAATCGGTCAGTCACTGATCAAGTTTTTTCGCTGCGGATGATTCTGTCCAAGTACTACGAAACATCTCGCGATGTACACCAGGTATTCCTAGATTTCAAGCAAGCCTATGACTCGATCAATCGAGAGAGATTATGGTATGCGCTTGAATATTTAGGAATACCGAAAAAATATGTACATCTGTGTAAAATGACAGTAACGCAGTCACAATGCTGTGTCAAAGTTGAGAACAGGCTATCGAGAACTTTTGCAATCAATTCCGGTGTTCGACAAGGAGATGCGCTGTCCCCGATACTTTTTAATCTCATGTTGGAATACATCCTTCGTAAAAGTGAAACACCTCAGGACAACATCTTATTCCGACAATCCAATCAACTTCTTGCTTATGCAGATGATATCTGTGTGATTGGATTAAATGGCAACGAAGTGAAAGAGATACTTGATCCACTGGAACAGTGTTCAGCTTCTGTTGGTCTCAAAATCAACGAGTCAAAAACCAAATATCTAATCTCGGGTTTTAGAGACCAAGACGCAATTGATTTCAGTAGTGGTAACCACACGTTTGAAGGAGTGATGAGATTCAAGTATCTTGGATCTCTCATCACTCACGATAATAGTGTGGGAGAGGATATCAAGGTCCGCCTTGCCGCTGGCAATCGGGCTTTGTACCCTCTACGTCCACTACTGAAATCAAAATATCTTGCAAATACGGATAAGCTGAAACTGTACAGAGTGTTGATCAGACCCGTTGTCATGTATGGATGTGAGAGTTGGACCTTGACGGATGAGTACGAAAGATGGCTTCTAACATTCGAGAGAAGAATCATGCGTGTGATATATGGTCCAAAACGCGACGTCGATGGCACTTACCGAGTTCTTTTCAATCACGAGATCAGGAATTTAATGCAAATTCCTGATATCGTGCATGAAATTAAAGGACAGCGAGTACGCTGGCTCGGACACGTTCTGCGTGCTGATCCGAACCGAATGATACAGCGAACCTTTAAGGGAGAACCGCCTTTCGGTAGGCGAAGAGGTCGCTGTCGGCGACGATGGCTCCACGGCGTAGAGAGCGATCTGGCATCTTCAAACTGCCTACAACGGTTTGAAGAGCTGGCTCGTGATCGAAACCGATGGAGTCAGATTGTTGACACGGTACGGGCCAATAATGGCCTGTAAAAACCGTAAAAAAAAAAAAAAAAAAAAAAAAAAAAAAAAAAAAAAAAAAAAATCAAGTCGCTGGAAGCAGTGCTGTTGAAGTCTAAGGTGGCATAGGGTTGCCACTCGTCTTTTAACGAGATGAGTGAGCATTTCAATATTCAGATTATCTGGGTCCCTGGCCACTCTGACGTCGAGGGCAACTGCAGGGCAGACGAACTAGCTTGGCAAGATACAACTCTTCAGCAGAAGCCCGAAAGGGCCAATGTGGGGAGACCTACAGCGGAGCTTAGACTGGCTCTAAGGAAGTTTTAGCACTGGAGAGGTGGTCTAACACTATCACATGCGAGAGGGAGAGACAAATGTGGCCAAGGCTGGATTTGAATCGCTCCAAGACCTTAATCTCTCTGGAGAGGAGGGATCTAAGAAGGATAGTAGGAATATTAACGGAACATGCCTTTTCGGTGAACATGTGAGAAGGCTAGGTCTAGAAACAAAGGACTTCTGTAGAAGCTGTATGAAAGAGGAGGAGAAAGAGACGCTTGTTCACTTCTTGTGCTCTTTTCCTGCACTGGCACTAAGAAGGCATTTACACTTGGGTAGGTATGTAATGCACAACCTTTCAGATATTAAGGTGTGAGACATTTTACGCTACATTAGTAGCTTAGGATGGATCCAATAGAGTGTTAAGGGTATTAGGGTACTAAGATCTTGTGGTATCACAACGGACCGGTAACGGTCTAAGTGTGCGTTAGCAGCCACTCTAACCTAACCTAACCATATGGCTTGAAATCTACATGATCTGTTCTCTGATAACTATGTTATCTGTGTATACCGAGTTGAGCGGTTGGTGAATACTGCGTCCTACATTGACTTCTGAACTTGCCAGTTAATTAGTTTCTATGAGAAGTTTTAGAGATTTTTTATTTGATATTGTTCATGAGCTATAAATAAATACATAGGTCGGTGTGGTTGAATTTTTGAATAGTAGAAGGGGGTAGAACACTTTATCACAAAATAGTATAAGACTCTTCAGTCCTAACCATTCCCAATGCTATTAAAGGCTCTACTACTACTTTCTGAAAGATATCGAGATCAGAGAACCACCAAACTGGGATTAGCGTTCACTTGGTTTCAAAGTCGCCACAATAGAAGCTAGACTGCTTCTCCAACGTCGTGAAAGGCGAGAAGGTTCTTCATGATAAGCAGTTTTTTAACACTACCCTATAGTCTTCAGTTAGTCCTTAGATAGTCTTTAAAGGGCAACTGGGTGTGAACGCCAAACTTAAAGCTCAAGTACCGCAGATCAGAGAAAGAGTATTCATTGGTTTCTCTACACTTTTTGAACATTCGAAAAATAAAGTCGAATAACATATAATACCTTATTTCTATTTCATGTGATAAATGTGGGTTCCAGACCAATATTTCAAATTAAGAGTTTGGCGCTTAGACGAGATTACACAAACTATGGTATATTGTGTGAATCGTATTTATATTGGTGGACATGAGCCTCTGCCCATTGCAGGCGTTATACGTGTCAGATTTACCTTCGTTGGCTGTGATTCGTCATATTGATTATACATACTTGGACCGTGTAAGTGTCACCTAAAGGTTTTCTGTAGCTTTGTTGGGATCTACATGAGTTAAAAGTTACTTGATTGTTTGTAAGTACATCCGTGGTACATTGCTCTGTGGAAAGATTAGATTGGTCGATTCTATGAATATACAAGCTGCTCTTTGTGCCTTTAACACTGCTTTATTTTGTACTTTAAAGCTACATGCCGCACTTTATCAAAAGCTTATGCTTTGTCCATTAACATAGTACTACTTGTACTATTCAATGTACTTGTTCTATTGTTCAGTGTTTTGATCTAAATCCAAACTGATGGTTTGGTATCAGTTTCTGTTTTGTATTATATAGTCAATCTCTCCTTATGACCTTGGTTAGGTTGTTGTGGCTGCTTTCGCACACTTAGACCGGCGATGGTCCGTTGTGATACCACTCTTTGTACGGCTATAGGTCCGAGTTTTCGTAGAACCATCTGTGCATTGCATAGCTCCACCATGTCAGCCTATAGTACTGACATGGAAGATAGATCGGCCCATGGATTCTAAACACGGCAGGGGATCCAGATATATGTTCATTTTTACACCACCGATCGCACCGCCAAACGATCGAAGGTGAAAACCCCATTTGCATCTTGCCCCGAACCGGGATTCTGACCCGATACCTCCCGCTCCAACTGCCGCAGCATTAACCACTGCGCCACCTGGGCGGTCCTTATGACCTAAATAATTATAAAAATGATCAAACTGTTCCATTATTGCATTTTTAGATGGACGAAATAATTATGGGTCCTGGCCAAACTCTATTGCAACAGTAGTGATGATTTGTGTTATTGGATGGTGTTATTTGGTTTGGATATCAGAATGACATCAACCCTATCTTCCAGCAGCAAACTTTCATTTCAAACCGATTGATTGTGTTCCGATGATTTTCCATTGAAAGATGCTACTTCTTCCATTTGGTGATTTAGTTTAAGCTATTCACAAATATTTACTCAAGTTTCAAAACATATTAGACTGTATTCCAAGAATCACAAATATATAACAACAATTATGAAATTACCATTTCAATGCAAATACTTCTTATTGTAGACTCTCCTTGACTCAATAAATACCAAGAAAATACGATGAATTTCACAGCGCTTATCAACATAAACCAGACACGTAACTACTTTATTATACGTATGCTTGCGAATTGCGTTGTTTACACTGATATACGATACATATTATCAGCGAATTAAACATCACAAATTTCAATAATAAAACAGCCGTTTTGATAATACTAAAAACTGATGACAGGGCTTTAGACAGCAAGTAAATTTACTTGTAATGATTAAGAAGTTGAGGTCATGCTAAATCGTATTCAAAGCGACTGCAGTGAATTCAATGACATAAGAAGAGTATAAATCGAGTTTAGGCACATCCTAAGTTAAATGTTGCACTTGAAACGGAGAGCAAGCATGTTACTATATTTAAAAAGTTCGGTTTTTGAAAGAATCTAATTCGAATGGCCTCCCTAGAGCTTTCCATTACTAACCAATGATACCAATACGTACCACCCAACTTCATGTTAGGAGAGACTAAAAATGATAGTCTTATTTTTTAAGGACTTGTTGTGAGTTTTGGAAAAGAAGAGGTTCTACTTTGGTCAGATACGATTTCCAGAAATTTAAAATCCAGCTATGGACGTCTAAAAGCTTGGCTTTCTTTTCACAAATCAAACAACTGATACGATTCGACATTTTTAAGGAAGTAATTTTGAAACCACTGTCCAATTTTAGAGTTGAAAGGTATATGGCAATAGATCATTGTGTTTGTCTATTACGACACCAAATCGGTTGTAAGAGCTTTTAATTAAAGTTGGATGAAGCCCAAAAAAGGTTAAAGTTATCGGAGTTTCTTCAATTTATATAAGTTATAATAGTTAGGTTTATGCTTATACCAGGGATGTCCAACTAAAAGTGCTTAGATTAACTATTTTTAGATTTCATGATCTTTTAAGATATGAAGTCCGACTCAAACTCACCACCCAAAAGCGCAGTGGTTAAAGCTGCGGCAGTTGGAGCGGGAGATGCCGGGTTCGAATCTTAATAGGGTCAGAATGCAAAAGGGATTTTTCACCATCTGATTACGATCGGTGGTTTTAATGAACACATCTATGACTCTCTGTTGGAGTGCAGAACTCATGGGCCACACGATCTTTCATGTCAGTACTATACTGACATGGACCAATGCAATCTGCGGTTGGTTCTACATAAATCGGACCTATAGCCGTACGACCTCGATTTAGCTATTAAGGTGTAAAATAAGGACGTAAATAAGCGAACGGTGAAAGCGTTGGGAGAGCCTTGAGTCCCGAAACAGATAGCATAGTAAAAAATATTATACAAAAAAAAAATCCTTGATTGTTGAATATAAGTGCATGTCGAGTCGAGACAGTTTTTATAATCGTACCTTCGGCCATCCTTTCGGAGATCATCAACAGTAAACAAATTTTGTTGAATTTCCAACACATATAACCTATTCTTCTTCCAATCGGCCGGCTGATATCTGTCATTTCTTTGTCAATCAGTTCACGAGCTTTTGATGATAATCTGGAAAAATTAATAAGCATTGAAACCATGCAGAACTTCATGGCATTCCATTCATCCTTACCAAAAACGAGATCAATTGTCACCAACCTTGTGTCAAGTATCATCACATAAATGGTCGCTTTCAGATTATTGGCAGTATATGTTTAGATTTATCATTTATCGAGACCGAGTAATCATGTACCAGTGTAGTCATTTGTCCAATCATGAACTGGTTTTACCATAGGACATCAACCTTTTACAATCACATAGTTTTGATTATCACTAAGACTTTATTATTATTGAAGTTAGAGCTGATTGCATGCGCTATGCTGGTTTGGCAAACTTTAGAAACTTAAGCTCACTAAGGCTACAGTAAAAACTGAAATCGAACAAGATCCAAATCTGACAACTGGACACAAAATGAAAACATTTATAATCTTCGTCGAGAACGAATCCCGAACAAGACCTATTCGTTGTAAATGCATTTTGGAACGGCCATGAACTAATCTCTCTTCAAGACCAATAATTTATAAAGCCTCAGTTCGGAGAGGCACGCCATAAGTCCTTTCCTTCATAGCAAAAAACATTTTAAATATAATAGTTTTCTTAATAATATTTAATGTCAAGTGGGCTATCGGTTCAGGCTCCAGCTTTTCCAATCGATAACCCGCTAAACAGCAGGTGATTATATTTCCTCAAATATCACTGTGTGCTAGTACCCATAACCATAACACTGTCCTAACGGAGAAGACTAATACAACTGCTAGACCATTTTAAATCATATGCAGCGCATTATTTTACAAATTACATAATGATTATGAATTACTACTGAACAAACAGCGACACCGATAGCCAACTTACGATTTTTTTGGACATCTAATGATGGTTATGCCACCGAAAAACACACGTCCTATAAGTGAAAGTAGGAACAAAATGATTTATTAGCAAGTATATTGGGCTCGAATACAGTAATGGTTATGCATATTATACCCTGTCGAATCATGAGACGATACTACGATTCTTGAGAAGGCTTTAAGAATGGTTGAGGAAAGAATGATAGCGTTCGGAATGAAAATAACTACGGATTAAGCCTGACTCGGGACTGGTTAACGGTAGCATTAGAAACTAGTTGAGCAGCAAAATTAGAGTTGATAATGTTGAATCCCCCAAATTGAACGAGCAGCAATTTATTAGACGTTTGTTTTTAACCCGTTACTTATGCTCGATGAACCCATTGTGATCTCCTCTAAAATGCAGTATATGGAGAGAGTAGGGAGGTGAGGGGCACAAGAACTGCTCAATAGTTGTTTCCACCCCTCCCCCGCACTTTGTGTTATTTCGTGTGATTATTTAGGGAAGAATGATCAGCAAGAATGACTAGAATGACCTTCTAGTGAATTTATCATAATTCACGAAATAGTGGGATCTTTGCTGATTTATTTTCCAAAGAAGATTTTGGATAGACAAGATTTTGGATAGGCATTGGATATTTCGCTTAAGAGATAATAACATCAATCCTAGAGCGGGCTCAGGTCGAAGTGGAAGTTTCACCCAAGAGTTCACCAATAACTCTTTTAGAGTGCAGCAGTCACATCATCATTGAGTGTACTTCTCATAATTTCTCTTTAAGTACCAACAGTCGAATACTCAGACTTTTGGGTCATACAACAGTCATCGAACGATAATAGTTAATTCGTGTAATTTTTATTAACAATTTTTTTAACAAAAATATCAATCGCGCCTCCCACTCAGATCCGGTCATATAATTTCGACAGTTGACATCGTATTATACGTTTGTTTTAGTTCTAAGTCATAAACACTAAATAGTGTTACATAGTCGTGATCAAAAGTAAATATCATTCTAACAACCGATCTTTTATTGCTTCGCAGATCATTCATCACATTCATACGATCATACGAAATTTTTCTAAAGAGTTTGAATAAAAGAGGATTAGTTTAGTCTAGCGCCAACATATTTTTTATACATATTTAATAGATTATTTATTATGTGATTTTAAAAATAAAAAATACGATCGACCCATAATAAATGCTATAAGGAATGCCATTAAAGAGTCGCACAGATGTTAATGGAAACGATTTTTCTTACAAAAACAAATATTTTAAACGATCTCATCTTCGGCCTAATGGACCCATGTATCTCGAAATTAAAGTGTTATTTCGATACAATTGTTCATTCGACTAACATCTATTATATAAATATTTACATATTGGTAATCTAAAATCAAAACAAACCCGAAATTATCTAATTTCAGACTTTTAATAAATGCGTGTTTATGATAAAATGGCAATTGAAAATCTATTTTCATAACGAAGAATAAAAATCCCCCAAACAAAAGTATAAAAGCAAATATTCATCATCATAATGGATTCTGTACGATTTTCAATCATAGTAAGTATTCTATTGGTGTTTGCGATCGATTGCACGATCATTACATTTTGATTTTGCCTTTTCACACTCAGGAAAACGATCTGCGATGGCAGGAGGCTGGCTTCGACGATCAAATTGAAATATCGAGTGAGAGCAGTGGAGGTGGCGTGGCAAACGATAGCCATCCGCAGAACACACCAAAATTTATTCACGAAATATGGAAAATAGCGGATGTACAAAAGAGCTTACAATCCCTACCCAAATCGGATATAATATTGGATTTGATACACAAGGAGGATTTTACTAGTATATCAAATTCACATCGCGATATAAATATAGGTTTACTTTTGGCTACGTGGTTCGGTCGGCCTATCCTGTCGAATCATGAGACGATACTACGATTCTTGAGAAGGCTTTAAGAATGGTTGAGGAAAGAATGATAGCGTTCGGAATGAAAATAACTACGGATTAAGCCTGACTCGGGACTGGTTAACGGTAGCATTAGAAACTAGTTGAGCAGCAAAATTAGAGTTGATAATGTTGAATCCCCCAAATTGAACGAGCAGCAATTTATTAGACGTTTGTTTTTAACCCGTTACTTATGCTCGATGAACCCATTGTGATCTCCTCTAAAATGCAGTATATGGAGAGAGTAGGGAGGTGAGGGGCACAAGAACTGCTCAATAGTTGTTTCCACCCCTCCCCCGCACTTTGTGTTATTTCGTGTGATTATTTAGGGAAGAATGATCAGCAAGAATGACTAGAATGACCTTCTAGTGAATTTATCATAATTCACGAAATAGTGGGATCTTTGCTGATTTATTTTCCAAAGAAGATTTTGGATAGACAAGATTTTGGATAGGCATTGGATATTTCGCTTAAGAGATAATAACATCAATCCTAGAGCGGGCTCAGGTCGAAGTGGAAGTTTCACCCAAGAGTTCACCAATAACTCTTTTAGAGTGCAGCAGTCACATCATCATTGAGTGTACTTCTCATAATTTCTCTTTAAGTACCAACAGTCGAATACTCAGACTTTTGGGTCATACAACAGTCATCGAACGATAATAGTTAATTCGTGTAATTTTTATTAACAATTTTTTTAACAAAAATATCAATCGCGCCTCCCACTCAGATCCGGTCATATAATTTCGACAGTTGACATCGTATTATACGTTTGTTTTAGTTCTAAGTCATAAACACTAAATAGTGTTACATAGTCGTGATCAAAAGTAAATATCATTCTAACAACCGATCTTTTATTGCTTCGCAGATCATTCATCACATTCATACGATCATACGAAATTTTTCTAAAGAGTTTGAATAAAAGAGGATTAGTTTAGTCTAGCGCCAACATATTTTTTATACATATTTAATAGATTATTTATTATGTGATTTTAAAAATAAAAAATACGATCGACCCATAATAAATGCTATAAGGAATGCCATTAAAGAGTCGCACAGATGTTAATGGAAACGATTTTTCTTACAAAAACAAATATTTTAAACGATCTCATCTTCGGCCTAATGGACCCATGTATCTCGAAATTAAAGTGTTATTTCGATACAATTGTTCATTCGACTAACATCTATTATATAAATATTTACATATTGGTAATCTAAAATCAAAACAAACCCGAAATTATCTAATTTCAGACTTTTAATAAATGCGTGTTTATGATAAAATGGCAATTGAAAATCTATTTTCATAACGAAGAATAAAAATCCCCCAAACAAAAGTATAAAAGCAAATATTCATCATCATAATGGATTCTGTACGATTTTCAATCATAGTAAGTATTCTATTGGTGTTTGCGATCGATTGCACGATCATTACATTTTGATTTTGCCTTTTCACACTCAGGAAAACGATCTGCGATGGCAGGAGGCTGGCTTCGACGATCAAATTGAAATATCGAGTGAGAGCAGTGGAGGTGGCGTGGCAAACGATAGCCATCCGCAGAACACACCAAAATTTATTCACGAAATATGGAAAATAGCGGATGTACAAAAGAGCTTACAATCCCTACCCAAATCGGATATAATATTGGATTTGATACACAAGGAGGATTTTACTAGTATATCAAATTCACATCGCGATATAAATATAGGTTTACTTTTGGCTACGTGGTTCGGTCGGCCTAAACTCGTATCGCTTTTGATCGAAGTGTATCGCGCCGATCCGAATACAACGGACGATAAAGGAAGAACACCGCTTCATTTGGCCGCAATGAATGGCGATACGAATTGTTTGAAAGCATTATTGAGGGCTGGGGCACGTACTCATATTTGGGACGCAACTGAACGAATAACGCCATTACATTGTGCAGCATGGTAAATATATATTAGTATTATTATAATGGACAACATAATTACAATTTATGACTTATATTTAGTTCTGGTAGTGCCGATTGTCTTCAATTGTTAATAAGAAATGGGGCCCAAATTAACGCCGGAATCGAACATCGTTCGGCACTTCATTATGCAATCGAAAATAATGCCGTCAACTGTGTCCATTTACTTTTGGTGTACGGAGCTTCGCCCAACACACCGCAAGTATTTACAGAGACACCTTTGCATGTAGCCGCAGCACTAGGATTTAATAATTGTATAAAGCTACTGATTGAACATGGTGCCGATGTTCGATCACAGTTTGGGAAACGAAAGTTAACCGCACTACATTTGGCGGTCGAAGAAGATTTTATCGACTGTGTTAAGATATTGCTCGACGCTGGAGCGAATATAAATGTACGAAATTCGGATTATCAAACACCTTTGCATATTGCGTGCCTATCGCAAAGTACAGAAATTGTCGACCTGCTTATATCCCGAGGGGCTGATGTTAATCTAGTTTACAAAGATGGACGGACAGCACTACATGCGGCCATAGTAAAAGAATCTAAAGATTGGGAATGCGCCAAGCTATTACTGATGGCTGGTGTCAAAGTAAATAAACCAGATCACTATGGCTACACTCCATTACATATGGCAGCGTTAAACGAATTTGGGCCATGTGTATATTTGTTAATTGAACACGGGGCCGATATAACAGCACGAACAAATGGTGGAATATCGGCTCTATCATTTATTGTTCGTCGAACGCCGGAAATTATCCCCAAGTACATCGGTAAATTTGATTGTGCCATCAAAGTGAACGACAATGAAATCGGTGATGTAGATTGTGAAATAAAAATGGATTTTAAGCTATTGGTACCCAATCCTGATCGAGGTGAAACGGAACTCTTACTTGCATTCATCGAGGTTGGACAGAAGCGGGTGCTTAAGCATCCGTTGTGCGAAACATTTTTATTTCTAAAATGGCGGCGAATAAGAAAATTTTTCCTATTTAGCTTATGCTTTCATGCTGTATATGTACTCATGTTTACGCTTTTTATATTGGGTGTTTATGTTAAAGATTGTTCGAAACCAGTACCGTGTGTATCGCCAGGTTATGTACAGTATATCGGCGTTATGGTGCTGGTACTTAATACTGTTATGCTTGGGAAGGAGTTATTTCAGATGGCTCACGGATTTATGGGTTATGTTAAGTATTGGGAGAATTGGTTGCAATGGACAATAATTTTAAGTATTTATTCATGTGTGGTAGGATACCTAAATTAAGGCATGTAATTTTAAGATGATAAACTATAATTTTTATTCGACAGTTGGTTGAGCCACTGATGACGAAAGACTTAGCTTCGATACCGACGTGGCAGCAACATGTAGCCGCTATTGTAATACTTCTGGTGTGGATCGAGCTAATGATGTTGGTGGGCAGGTTTCCGATATTTGGCCTCTACGTTCAAATGTTCACAAAAGTTGCAGTCAATTTTTCGAAATTTTTGCTTGCTTACAGTTGTTTACTGATAGCATTTGGATTAAGCTTTGGCGTACTATTTTCGGATTACAGATCATTCAAATCAGTGCCGTGGTATGTTGTTCACTATTTACGCGATGAATATGTATATGTAACGTATTTTAATTGTGTTTAGGGCTTTACTAAAGACGGTCATTATGATGGCAGGCGAGCTAGAGTTTGAAGACATATTTTACGAAAAAAATGATGTTGAATATCCAGTTACATCCCACGCAATATTTTTTGCGTTTGTTGTTTTGGTAACGGTTATTTTAACAAATTTACTAGTCGGTCTGGCGGTAAGTGATATCACTGGTCTACAAGCTTCGGCAGGATTGGATCGGTTGACACGACAAGCTGCCTTGGTCTCTCGTCTAGAAGGTCTTCTATACTCAAAAATACTAAAAAAAATGCCA
This sequence comes from Tipula lateralis, assembly GCA_963932295.1. Classification (NCBI taxonomy): domain Eukaryota; kingdom Metazoa; phylum Arthropoda; class Insecta; order Diptera; family Tipulidae; genus Tipula; species Tipula lateralis. The sequence goes on along the minus strand of OZ010736.1, from coordinate 62,451,210 downwards.
CGAAATATAATGAGAGCATGTCAACAAACTGCTTTGCTACGAACATCTCGCTGTCATCTCCAATTTTGTATTAAACCAAATGATCCAAGAGAGAAACGACTACCAAAGGACTTAATGCTTTCTATATACACATTGGTGGCCGAGCGTCGCGATCGCAATCAAGAAAATCGTCGAAAGCGAAATCACAATAACTACAGTTTTTTTAAGCGAACGATCCCACGCAGTTCGACCAACTCGGATGAGGTTCAACTCCGTAAAGTGTCGACGAATAATTTACGAAATCGGACATTTTCAGAAAATCCTGCCGGATTTAATATACATACTCCAATCGAGGAACACGAAGAATATTCTCGAGAAAATATACTTAACCGTAACGAAAGTTTAAAACTAACCGAGCTAGTTGTGAAAATGGATCGCAATCAAAAATATTTAACAAAGAAAATCGATGATATGGCAAAAGAATTGCTAACAATAAAACTCCAACTTCAGAAATCAAATGTAATAAACAATGTTATCTAATCGTTATTTAGTTTACAATTCATTAACAATAAAAGTTAAATTTAGATTAAGTGGTTTTGTACTTTTTCCAGAGAATTTTATTTTGGGAAATGTGTGGCCCCACGTTGGGCGCCAACTTGTAACCAATAAGTGTATTAGACACAAGTGATAACGGATATCTTTTCATTAATCAACAGTACAACTAAATTTAGACAATATTGTGTACTCACCAATAGCTCGCATTCATACGATTCACCTGATATCAGCATAACATGGTTTTTGGTATTTTGTTCGATATTTGCTAGAGTGCACTTTTCAATACGTGAACCATTTCGTATCTCGACATTTTGTGCCGTTGATAACGATTTCAAGATTGAATCAATAATTAAATCATTTTCAACAATATAACAAACATCGTCGAATGAGTTTGCGTGATCAAATGTGATTATTGCATCAGACAGTGCGTCCCAGACCTGCATTTTTTTAACAGGTTTATAGCGATTTGTGGTTATTATGTCCCATGTTCCAATCGAGGTAAGCAACTCTTTCGTGCCTTTATTAAGAGCTGATACACGATTGCTGATTTCATTTATGTTGAATCCTTTAAAATTTGGGGCACCTTCCAACAATAACACTGATTTGTTGTTTAGTCGAACATTTTTGGCTATAATGACAATAGAATATTGATAAATCAATATATTGAGAAATGTCTAATTCATAAAACTCTTACAAATTGCACAAGCCATTGCTGTGCCAACCATTCCTCCACCGGCAATCACAATGTCGTAATGTTTGGGTTTTTTACTCATTTCCCTATTGCACCTTATATTTTGAGATACTGAGAAGTGCCGTGCTGTTTGAACACTAGCTCGTTGTGATATTCTTGAGATCATTTCGATTCTACAATACAAAACACATAACGAATTCATCGTTTCAAAATTTACTTCAAAGATTGAGTTTATAACGTAATTTTGACAGATAGAAATATCTATTTATAAATTTGACATTTAGTCTGATTGGAAAAATAATAACGACATCTGTTTTTGAGTATATAAAACTATATATAATTTTTGGCTTATTTTGAATAAAAAATTGTACAAAATTAATAAATTTTAATAAACTATTGGCCATACAGAGTTTTTATCGCATGTATCATCGCTATCGTATTTGCAAAACGAATTAAATGTTCGATCTTTTGGAAAGCCAAGAATTTCGCGCTCTTCATAAATTCGATAGGTAAAGGTGCTCTCAAACGTTCCAATGAAATAGTGAGCATGTGAACAGATTATTTGATCGATAATCGCAATTCCACCATCTAAAAGTTGTTGTTTTTGGGCAACGGATTCTGGTGTAAATCGAACTACTTTGTAGCGTATTAATTGTTGTTTAAGGTCTTTGAATTCACTTCTTGAGCAGTCACTTGATATAAATACGTTGCGCAAATTAAATTGTTTGAGGCGAGCCTTAATTTGTTTGGCCGCCGACATAAGCGTTGGTGTCGTTTTTTCTCGTCCATATAAAAAATCGCCTCGTCGCAGATGAGCACAGAGATATTCACCACCTTTAGCATTTCGGTAAGGTTTTTCGTGTAGCCAGGATTTGGGCCGTTGGACTAAATCAAATGCGTTCGACGAATTGAACTTTGATAAACGAAATCTGTCTGCGATCTCGACTAAAGTTGGATTGAAACGCATCGACCGTCTGGCTTGCCAGTACTCATCGTTACCCCAATAATCGTGCAGCACAGTTTCAGCATTGGTAAAAAGGATGATGTATGGATTGTCACGATTCCTGAAAATCAACTACTATAACAAAACACCCAATAGAAGAGGTTTGGTTGCTACTTACTTTGGTATATGTCGATTCAAAAACTTTTTAAGCACCATCGCACTTCCTTGAAATTTTAGACATGCCGTTTTCTCTACCGTTATATTCCGATATCCGAAGTAGTTTCGAACATCAATGCCGTTTTTAACCTTATCGCATGTTTCGTCCAGCTCATATTTCTCGACGAATTTACCATCCTGAAACATTTCCTTAAAATTAGTTAGTTTATACAGAACATCAATTTTGAGTTCAGGCTCGTTCCGATATAAATCGTTAAATTCCCAAAAGTCCAACAAGTCGACGAACTGTTTCATAGCCGTTAAATCAAAGAAATGGTTCCAGAAGATATGAGACTGATTTGCAATATCAGACGATTTCCAATGATACAACCGAGGAAACGGAGGCAGAACTAATGTTGAATTCTGATATCGAGCGACTTTTTTAAGATTTTTGACGAAAACGGCAACACGAATGTACACATCGCGACGCAGATTAAATCCTTCCACCGGATTAATATCGTATAAAATAAATAGTTGATTTTTTTTAAATATTGAATTTTCAGACCCACTTATATCACACCTTTGATAAATTAACGTATTCAAAGTATGTTCATTCAAACTACAAGACAAATTATGTTTTCTACGAGGTTCGGACGTGGTTAAGGAACAGCAGATCAACAACACTAGAATGCGGATATATTTTACATATATAATAGCAAATATAATAAATTTTATACCATACCTAAGCTTAATATACGCATTTTAATTATTTGTTTATTTAAATAACAACATTTTAATTTATAATTTAAGAGAAATGCGTTTGTTATCAAATTATTGACATGAACATGACCTTAAAACAGCTGACAGTTGTGATTGAGTATGACTATGACTACATGTATTGTGATGGTGGATCGCCATGTAGACATTAAAATTTGAGCTGTCAAATTGTATGAGTTTTGACAGCTCGAAAAGGTAAATTTTGGTCTTCTAAGTGAAAATTTAGTTGTACATCTAAATAAAATGTCTTTTTTGACTAGTTTATCACGGTAAATATACTATATAACTGCTGTTGATTGCACTTTATAGTAAAACATAAAACAAAATTTTTTAATTTAAGGTTATGTACACGATTTTCACAAGTTCGAACCGTTCACACTACTCCAAATAATCCATTCAAGTTTACGCCAATTTTATACGCTGAACCGTTAAAAAAGAAAAAGAAACTCGATCCAGCCATTATAAAACAACGAGAAGATCGTAAGCGTAAAAAAATCGAGAAGCAAATTCGTCGACTGGAAAAAAATGCCAGACAATTAAAACCCGTAGATGAATTGGAAACTCCATTAAAATTACTCGATGAACGTAAACTGAGACAAAGAGAAAATCAGCAGCTAACACCGGCTATACTCGAGGAACGAGTTTTGCTCGAGAAAAAATGGGCAACTTTTAAAATGCGAGAGAAGTTGGCCGATTTACAGACCATCGATCGATTGATGATGGCACAAGAGAAGGCGTTAAACGAATTGCGATTAGAGTCTGAAGAATTGTATCAAGAAGCGATTCAGCCTGATTTACAGCTTATACCTTTTAAAGCTGTTGGGCCCGTGTCGACACCGCCAATCGAAAATTATGAATCGCCTGATGGTGATTATATCGACATTTCGAGGAAATGGGAATGAAGTAATTAAAATACAATGTAATGTAATATAATAGAATAAATGTGACATAGATAATGAAGTAGAGTTTTATTGTTAAATTGGAATTAAACAAATTTTGTTTTGAATGAGAAACTAATTTGACTACACTGCCATCTAGTTTTAATCACATTAAATTTGAAGTTACCGGGTTAATTTTACCGGTAATTATTTTTCCAATTGATAAAACAACAACTAACTTATACAAGTGGTTGTTTTTAAATTCATGTACCAAAACTTAGTTAAAATTTTTATGAATATTATATAATAAATGGCTGTTTGACATGATAAATCAACAATGAGCCATCTTCATAGCTAGTCACATACGTTTCCCCATCTTTTTGGTTCGTTTCAATCGAGTAATTCCAATTTTGCTTAAATGTTGGGTTACATTACTAAAAGCAAGCCGCCATAACAGACAACGCACAGCTGATTCGGAGTTTGATACTATGAACATATACTTACAATCGATGTTGATACGGTTTACCTGAAACTTAGTATGAGCATATAGCTTTTGTACCGCTCATGATTTTTCGCAGTTCTTTGGCTATCATTGCAACCTCTGTAATTTACTGAATGTGCTTCTCTGCTGTGCGACATTTAGGTGCTTCATTATCAGTTTGTCACTCATTCGTGTGTGAATTGCTTTCCAGCAGATTTTAATTGTGTAACCTTCTATGCATTGTGCAGATGGTTCTACGTAAATCGTTGCTATAGCCGTATGTCCTCGATTTGGCTGTAATGGCGTAAGGTAAGGTCGTAAATACGCGAACCGCGAAAGAGTTGGAAGTGCCTCGAGCCCCAAATTGTAGAGATAAAAAACAAACAAAATAATTTCATAAGCTTCACATTTTATGCACTGAGGTAACTTCTATTTTACAACCCAAGATTTCTTTAATTACAAAGATTTTGTTAGTATCTTAATCTGTCTCAAATGTATTTGTTTATAAAAACAGAATGCTACGCAATAGTGTTTTCGTTTTCCAGTTCAGTTTAAAACATAACCCAGTGATTTTAAAATTTCTTGTTTGGGTCTTATTCGTTTATCTTCATACGTGTGCCATACAAATGCCAAAGTCTCTAGTCGGCATTTAGGTGTGGTATAAGTGTTTTGTTTATAGAGTTAATTCGATTAGACAATATCGAACTCCACTCAATTTCTTTAGAGGCCAATCCATCCATTGAGTAATGGAGTAATTCTTTCGTTCAGTTTGTTTTTATTTTCATTTATTTCAACATTATCCATATTGTTTCATTTTATTGAATATCCCGTTTGTGATAGGATTTGAATTTTATGTTGAAGAGTCGTTTGATGAGAGCACTCATCTTTGATTTATGTTTCACTGTCCCTCCATACTTCGCATAACTTTTGCTCTATTACAGTATGACTTTTTACTTTGAAAAGTTGGCTGTAGTTTCTCTCACGAGATCTTATATATCCTAATGTCCTCTGATGTTACCCAGTGAGTATTTTTAGAGACGCATAGGATATCGGCTTCAAGTTCCCTTCACGAACTATCCACATATAGAACACGAAAACGAACGATGAAAGCCGATCTATGGGATATCTTTGTTTCGGATGTAAATTAAATGAAAGAGAAAGAAAGCGAAGGAAGAGATCAGCAAATACAATTTATTATTTGTTTGTTAAATTTTTATTTAAATTTTTATATTTCAATCTTTCATCATTTGTTTTTTTACAAAATTATCCTCTTTCAATTAAAAGAAAGCTGTAATTTAATAAATATTATATAATATTATTTTTTGTTGAAATTTTAATTAGTTTATTTTTTATTATTATTATTTATAGAGGGAGATAGTGTTTTGCATTTTATTATTTTAATATTTTGTGGGTATTATTATCTTTATTATTTTTGTTTCTGTTCTAATTATTATTTATGTAATATACTGTATTGATCTGTTAAAATATAATTAATAAAATTATACAATTATTAGTTAAGCTTATGTTAGTATATTTGTTTGTTATGTATATAGTTTTGTAAAAATTAATAAATTATATGTTTAGAAAACAGATGAATTAGTTTTTTTTGTTGATATAAAATTTGTTTTTTATTTTATAATTTTATTTAAAAGTTTTCTTTAGTTTTTTTGTAAGGCCAGTAATTAAAAATTAAAAATAGTTTTTTTCATTAGTTTATAATATGTACGAGTATATATTGTCTTATATACTTATATACAATTTAAAAACAATAAATAAATTATTAAATTTCAGAAAGAAGTTTATTTTTATAAATTTTATTTTTGTGAAATATTTTTTTTTTAGAAAATTAGTGCACCATTATTTTAATATATATTTATATAATTTAATATTATCATTAATATTTTTTGTTTAGTAAAAATTCTACAATAAACAGATTCTATAATAAATAATTGTTTTTGTTTTTTAAAATGTAACGTAATAATTTATTCGATGTGTGTACTTAAATGTGCTTTTACTGAAATGAATAATTAATTAAAAAAATAAAATAAATATCTATTTTATTTAATTAATATACAGTCTGTCCCAAAAGTGTAGAATTAAATTAAGGAACAATGAAACATTTTTGGGGCCATGTAAATGTAAACTCTCAAATTCGTGCAATTCGCCACTCTTAAACTACTAAATTAGACTAATGGTGAATATTAGTATTTAAGTTTGCGACAAACTGGTGAATGGATTATTTGGCGAAATGTTCCGGTAAACATTTCTCCTCACCATTTATTTGTATATATAGTATATATATATATATATATATTTATATATATATATATATATATATATATATATATATATATATATATATATATATATATATATATATATATATATATACATATATATACATATATATATATACATATATATATATATATATATATATATATATATATATATATATATATATATATATATATATACATATATACATACATATATATATATATATATATATATATATATATATATATATATATATATATATATATATATATATATATATATATATATATATATATATATATATATATATTACTACATTTTGATCATGTCGATCATTTAAGTAGAGGACTTCTGAATTATGAAAATCTTAATCAATCTTCTCTTGACCCATTGCAAGCCTCTTTTATTCTTAAAAAATGACAATTTCTCTGATTAGTATATAGCTTTTGCTTGAACTTTTGTTTTTTTTTATAAATAGATCAAAAAGGAATTTTTATTACGAGATCATGCTGGTTAATTGATAGACGTGCTACGGTCAATTCGACGTTTTTATAATGTGCTGGATCATTTTGTGTTTACTCACTCACTTATATATGTTTTTTGTCAACTATATCTCGTATACCAATTACAACATTTGTACAATACAAATTCCTTGTTGTTTTCCTAACTTCTCTTAAATTTTGGCTCTAAATATAGTTAAACCACTCATACTAGATAGCTTGACTCTTTTGCATTTGGAACCCTCTTGAAATCTAACATTATCAGAATAAGTAAGACCGAAGAAAATTTTATTTTTTTATTTTGCTTCTATTCTCTTATATGTGGTCATATCTGGAAAACAATGAATTTGGCAAATTTTGGAGTCTAACATAGATTTTTTGATTTTAAAAACGCAAATAGTTGATTAACTGAAATCTATCTGTGTTAAAGTGATCGAAGTATTGAAAGTAAATGTTTACCGATTTCATCATACAAACTAGATTTTGGTAAATGGTTATATGAACTAGGAGATTATTTCCATGCTGATGAGGTAATACCAAATAAACGTTTATAGCGTTATAAGTGATAAGCTACCAAAAAGGAGACTTAAGCCATCGCTAGGTCGGCTGAAACTGTTTGTTTACTGGAGCAAACAGTACATTACAGAGAAGTTAATGGTTTCATCAATATTGAACTAATGATTTTGCCATACCATACAGCAGTTGATTGAAGGAACCAAGGGCATTTTGCACCTTCGGGATTCGAATACAGTACTATCAACATTATCAAAGAATAACGTATTTAATGCTTCAAATCGTGCCAGTGAGTATTGGGACAACCCTATATATATATATATATATATATATATATATATATATGTATATATAAATATATATATATATATATATATATATATATATATATATATATATATATATATAAATATATATATATATATATATATATATATATATATATATATATATATATATATATATATATATATATATGTATATATATATATATATATATATATATATATATATATATATATATATATATATATATATATATATATTTAAATAAATATATGAATATTAAATTTAACAAATTTTTCTTTAACTAAACCTACATAACCATTTTTAAATACATTTATCGTTTTTGTGTGAAATTAAAACAAAAAACATTATGACAGGTCGCCATCTTGTTCAGAAGTGCGCCATTTTAAAATAACATATGAAAACGAAAAAATAATTAATGAGATCGATTCCAAAATTCGCCAGCTTCATTTTGACAAATTTCTTGTTCTATCATTTCGAAGGATAGTGTCGAAAGGATCGCTAGAAATAATTTTACCATCGGATTGTTACCCAAGGAAAAACGCAAACAAAATATTCTCAAAAAACATCGTTTGTGAAACTGTCCTGGTACTCATTAATGTCGTGATAAAAGCACTGCTATTTATGCCGAAAATCACCATTGCAGATTCAAATCAGAGTACATAATTTAAAAGCAAAAGCTTTCTTTATTAAATTTAAAGAAGAGTCTTCTGAAAGGATCGTGCAATTTCACTATTGTTCAAGTTTTACTATTGTTGGTCTGCAAACAGAACATGTTTTTATTTATACAAAAAAATGCATCTGATATTCATTACCAGCCAAAATCAAGTGACAAACCATCTGTCTCTAAAATCAGATTCTATGTCTAGCTTCTTCAGTGGAGCTTTTCTTTCGATTACAGGATTTTTTCGACGAAAAGTATTATTGGGGGAGTTAAAAACATCTGTTATAACAGAATTCCAAGATTGTTTAAATGTATTCAGTTAACATGGAACGGTAGCAAAGCTTGAAGAATGCGGTGGTGGAAACAACTAGTGAATGTTCAATTTCAAACAATGAAAAGACATTAGCCCATATTCTGTAACACTTTTATATCTACTATACCAAAAATTGAATTTTGGTGAAAATTGGAAGTAGAGTGAAGGACTTTGAATTCTAAAAATACCCAATTACTTCTTGTGAGGAAAACATTGTTAATACCCGGTAAACCACAGGCCAGTTATTCGTCGTATTATTCGGAAAAAGATTATAACATTCGTGGTCGAACTAAGTCAGATAATAACATTACCAAGTGAGTTATAAGGATATATAGTTAGCAGGCCATCAACCGTCTTACGAATGACTTTTTTCATTGTAAGAAGTCACTTTCAGAGCAATAAATTTGTCGACATGATTTCAACGCCAACGTCTGTTTTATTTGCGACTTAATTGACTAACTTGAGCCAAGCTTGAGCTCAACTGTTAAGTATACTAAGAATCAACATAAAAGAATAACTAAAAACAGGCTTCGGCGACAGTTACGGAAAAGAGGATGAAATGTCTATTGTAATTCCAACCGAAAGGGCCTAACGTATCATGGGATGAAATGTTAGACTGTCGTTTATATATATATTTATATATATATATATATATATATATATATATATATATATATATATATATATATATATATATATATATATATATATATATATATATATATATATATATATATATTATTTTATTAGACAAATCAAATTAATTTAGCGAACCAAGAACATAAAACCCTACACTTCTTATAATAAAAACCAATCACTTTCACGGTTTATAGTTAAATTATAATTATATTTATACAAAATAAAATAATATTTCAATATTAATTAAATAATTATATACAAAAATACATTAAACTTTATTTTATTCTGTCCCACTTTAATTTTTGTGAAAACTCTTTTTCGAGTAGTTTCTGAAGGATGAATTTAGTGAACCCGTTTATTTATTTCCTGGCATTATCCTTAAATGAATAGTGTCTATGCTGTAGACCTAGCAAAAAATTAAAGAAACAAAGTTAGAACGTATATAAAGATATGTAAAATCTAAATAAGAAGTAGGTAATAGCACCATACAGTGTGTTTTTATAAAACACTTTAATAACTATTTAAACTTAAAAAATTAATGACTACTATTTAAATTAAATAAGATCAAAAATATTTGCCATGTTTTTAAAAAAATCGATTTGCTGCAATTGTAGTTCCAATTCATCCACCTTTTGTTTCATGTCTATTTGTATAACTGAGATAAGAGATGATGAAAAGGGAGATTTCTTAAAATATTCCATCATCATTTTCATCATAATCTAGTGTTGAGCTATAATTTGATGAATTTCTGTTTTATAATTTTATACTTTATATTAATTATTGTTTTATTATTTTTATTAAAGAATCGATTTTTTCTATTAAAATTGATTTTAAAATTAATAACCCAAAATATTATCTAAAACCACGCTAAATAGAAACCGTTATAATATTAATGCAGAAAGAAAATTACTTACCCATTATTAAAGCACGAGCACGATGAACTGATAACTAAAAACTGACAAAATAGAAACACGAACCACGTGAAAACCGAAAATAGTCACACAATTGTTTACTAAAATCTGACTGTGATATGAACCTTCCTTTTCCATTTAATATATTTTTGACCACAAAGTCAAAATATCGTAAAATTCCACGGCTTTTTTTATAATACAGACTTATCAGGCAAATTATTGTAACTGACTTTAAAGTCAGTCTAACAACAGGTAACTAGGTCTGAGTTCTGTTATTCAGTCTTTAACATTTATTATATAATAAACTCACGGGCCAAAGCATTGTAATTGACTTTATTGTCTATCAAATAATTGGCTTATAAGTAAAGATTTTTAAATAGTCATTTAAAGTACTGTCTAAAACTGACTTAATAGTCAGAATATCTAAATATGACTTTCGTGTAAGTTATTTTCCTGACATTTATGGCCAAAATATAAACTTGACGTTTGCGTTACTTATAAATAGACAAAAAACAAACTTAGGAGCCATATTCATAATAATAACATGAATGTCAGTCTTGTGATTGACAAATTCAATATTTTAGACTTCATGGTTTACCGGGATAATAACTTAGATGAAGATGATATAAACGTTGACGACTTCTGTGAAATCGACCAAATAGAATCGATAATTTGTGATGAATCTAGTACAATTTTGTAAAAAAATTTGTTCATGTAGTTTCTATTATTTCAGGACACGTTTAATCCAAACATCGTCATGCCTAAGGCACAGAAAAAATAACTATACAGAAGGAAACCTAAGAACGAAAAAATTTCTGATTTTTGAAATTGTCTCTTTATACAAAAACTAAAATTGAAAAAGAATAAGATACTGCAATGTATAGTGTATAGATCAAATTCGCTGTTTAAATATTTTAATTTGTCTCTGTATGTTTATTTGTTTGCTATTAAGAGAGTGTAAAATTTATTTATTTAAATTTTTACTCTCTTATTTTATGAGATAACCCCAACCAACGAAATAACCCCAGAAAAAATTTATTGGTATTTTTTTCTGTGCCTAAAGTCACCTAATCCAATTTGTTGTGTCAAAACTCATTTATTTTTAAAAACGGTAAATTATTTACAGTTTTTTCAATTGTGCAATTAAAGAGTGTCATGATTACGTAGTTTGTAAAACAATATTTTCAGAGACCCGTTAGCTTTTGTTTTAGAGTTAAAACAAATTTAGTTATAAAAAATTCGTCATTAGAATAGGTTCAGTTTTACTTAATCTTCGTAAAGATGTTGTAAGTCAGAACTATTTTTCTAATTTGTTTATGTTATTTCAAAAATGTATGAAAATACTTGAAATTAATTACAAAATATTCATAATGGTAGTAAATTAACTTCTACGTTGACAATTAGTATTAAAAAGATAAAGAAAATTATTGAGGACGAATGGAAGGCATAAAGTCTTAGCAACGTAATCGCAAACAATGTAGGTTGTTCCACTAGTATTTTGACTGTTCGTCTGCTATATGTAAAAGAAGACTTGGTCTGAAAAAAGTGGGGCAAAGTAATTCTTCCAGATGATTTAAAAAAAATGGAGGTAACACACACTTCTAAGAAAACTGAAGGTCAGGGCGAGTTTTGGAATATATCTCATTAATTATTGTGATACGTAATAATTAATTTTAAAAAGAATAAATTTATTGTAAAATTTTATATATATCTTTAATTAATTAGTAGTTTAATTAATTAATTTGTTTTGATTTTTGCACCATAACATATTATACAGTGTGAACTCTTATTAATAATTTCTATCTAAAAAATAAAAATTATTTGTTTATTTATAAATATTTATATAGTTAGAAACTTAGAAATATACAATATATATGTAAGTATATGTAGTTAGAATTTATTTAATTAAATTAAATTTATTATTTTTTTGTTTTAAATCACATATATTTATATTATTTATTAAGTCTTTGATATAACATACAATTAATTTTATTTATTTTTATTAAGTAGTTTAATTATTATGTTATTTATAGTAGGTGATGTATTGCCGAGTATTTTAATTAATATTTTTTAAATATTAATTAAATTTAAGACCTCATTTATTGCTTAAAAAGAAAAGCATATATATATAGATATTGTTTTTTTTCTGGAAATAATTATAAATTAAAAAATTTGAAAATTTCATTTGTTTTTCTTGCTTTTTCCATATACATATATACCCATCTGGTTCGTAAGGGAGGGGAAAAATAAAATAAAAAGTGTTACCAGATTTAAATCCGCTCGTTCTCGCGGCCCCGTAATTAAGGCATATTTAACTATAATTTAATTAACGAAAATTTTGCTAAATTAATTTTTTTAAAATTAAAAGGACATTTAGAAGATTGTCATTATATATTATATAATTAAATTTTAATTATTTTTAAAATAGTTTTTAGTAATTAATTAGTGAACACTCTTATAGGTTTTTTTTTGTTTAGATTTAAATTTATATATTAGATATTAATTAATAAGTATTGACATAATTTTATTTTAATTAAATAAATAAATTATGCAGATTTTATTGCTCATCTATATATAATTATTAGATTTTAGCTTAATTGTGCAAAAACTATAGAGAACTATGTACAAAATTAAAAATGTTAATCGTATACACAAAATTAAAACAATGATAATTAATTAAATTAAAAATAAATAATTAAAATTCGTCGATTGATTAATTTTAATCACTTGTCGCATCACCACCCTGCTGTTGGAGTAGACCTTTTTCACGTTCCCGCCATATTTTATCCGTCGATGGATGGCACACCAATCGTTTTTGGCGTGTTATTTTAAGTGCAGGCCGAGCAACAAATTTACTTGCGGTACCACCAGCAGCAGCTAGAGGCTGCTGATGCAATAGGGGCGATGTAACGCGCGGTGATTCTGAACCATCATTACAATCTTCGAGTGAACTATCTGGCGGCGATGATGCTTGATGACGTTCTTTTTGTTTTATCGATTGTTCTAATCGTCGTAGAAATCTGTGGGTATAAATAGATAAATACATATTGGGATTGGATGATGAAAGCATTAGAGTCGATAAAGGTAAGTGTAGTATAATTATTATGGTGGTCAGAGAACATTCTGGCGCAGCTTAAATCGTCGGTGGTACTACCTCGACGGTGTTGATTTTGTATCAATATCATATATTGTTTGTCTGGTGGGAAAGTGAGTTTTAAGGCATCATTTGCGGGAACTTTTCATTTACTTCGATTGTAGAAGCATATAGTGAGCCTCCTTTAAGTGAAAAAAGTCGCACAGAGTGGTTTCAAATGTTTATGAACGGTGAATTTGATGTATGAAATGTTACTCCTCAGAAATTATGGGGACCATCAACAATTCTTGGAAATATCTCATGTTATTTATTTGGTGGGGACAGCTTGATGTCGTGTTTGTATTATGAGTTCGTCAATGCGAATGAAACCATAATTGGGGCTCTCTACAATTGTTTGGATTCGACAGCTATTGAATGTTCTTCATGACCATCACCAATCACATCAAAAATTATATCAACAAAACTTACCGAATTTGGTGACCAATGGCTCTTAAACGACTTATTTTTCGTTGTGGTCGCGTCACATCAATTCCAGTAGTTTTTGGCAAAATCTGGCTCGAGACATCCTGCAAAATGGTATATTTGTATCGAATTAAGTTAGCTTATGGTAACTCAAAACCATATGAGTGTTAGTTAAATTCTTTATATAAAACATTAAAGGTGCACTTAAGTGTTGTTTATAACAAAATGAAAAGAATTTTGATAAATAACGGCAAAATGAGATTATAGCGAGTTATATAATACAAGGTGTTCAAATTTATGGTTTCAGTTATGATTTGCGATTAAATTTGACGGTGGTCTTTCTAAAGTAAATGTTGGTTGAAGCGGCTAGTCTTGCTGATACCACGAATGTACAGAAGCTGAAAATGCACAGAATATATATCTTGGTGAAACCATATATGGTTTCACCAAGACCGAGTGAGTTGCGGAGGAAATGACTGACGATATCGTTTTCCATAATAAACCGAAACGTCTTTAGATTAAAATTTTTAAATGAAACCTCAACTTTGAACACTTTTGGTACAATACAGCTTTGGGATGTAAAAGCTGGTTCCAAACAATTAACTGGGCTAGCCTCAAAGCTGACCCAGCCAAATTTTTCTGTTTATTTTTATAATTTATAACACCACGTTCAATGCTATAAATTGTCCACACGTCCTTCGAAGTTACATTTTAAGCCAAATGATAATGAAAAGTTTTATTATCGGGCTTTGGATTATCTCAACCAGAGTTGTAACAACGTTGGTATGATACACAATCTTGAATAGCTCGTTTTTTAACTAATCGTTAAGCCTAGGCGTGAATTTTATATTTAATAAGTGGCCGATCTCCACTAGGTGCAGTCTTAGATTTATCTTTGTATACTCGATTTGGAGAGGAGCGGTTTTAAGGTTGAACTTGAGTGAATTTCTGCAATTTGAGTGAAAAATTGCTGCTATAAAAATTGTTAGCTTTAACTTTTACCAAGACAGCAAACTAACCTGGAAAAGGAACATAAAAGATAATAAATAATGTTGCAATATTAGCTCTCTACTCTTGTAAGAACACCACTGGTAAAATAATTGGACTGTTGAAACTTCTATTGAATATTGGTTCTATAGTTCAGTTATTTGATCCATTGTTTTGTATAGGATCGCAGTTTAGTGCCTCTTCTAGACGTAATGGCCAATCTCGAGTATATGATGAAGGTTCTCAGGTCACTGCCTTGAACTGTAGTATAATATTCGCTAGATATCGTTGCATTTTTGTAGACACCTAAACACACATTTTTCACAACAATGATAGCACAGAATTGTCTCTCATCTAAATGAGATGCCATAGACCAGTTCAACATTCACCTGTTGAATGTGCTAGGGCACTTAAGTGTCAAGGGAAATGAAAAGGTGGACGAAGTTACTTATTAAGAAACAACATGCAGTTGTATGTTCACCGAACCAGAGTGAACATAGATGAGCCACTTGTCTCACGTTAAATCTTCAACGATCTTATTTTCTTTAATTCCAGCAAGGCCCTTACATAAGAGTTACCTTAAATTGGTTGCCAGTTGCTTTATCGAGTTTTTACCGTCCCAAACTAGCATTAAAGCGCAGGTGTTTGTTCTGAACGCCTTTAAGGTTGTCTTGCTGTCCGATAAAATATAAATCCTTGTATGTACTATTTAACCATTTGGTTGGAATAGTCTTTCATAAAACATTTCAGACGCCTAAAAACCGCATGAGGCGTTGACTTGGAATCAAAAACCCTGGTATGATATTTTGATTCCAAGTCAGTTTGTGATATAGAATTGCTCCACTGGACTCAAAGTGGCTACTTTGCGTTTACAGTTATTTTCACATCTATAAGTTAATGTCACACTGTGTCTTCCCGTAATGATTATAGCCAGGTCATCCTTATAACCTAGGAAATCACATCCGAGGTTGCTGATTCGTGCACAAAACTCTCCTCAATACCAGTAAAGATACCGAGAGTACTTACCTTTTCCGTGATTCATCTTTTAATCTTAGAGATGAGATTGCTTAAAGCATTTATGGTGGGTTTGGTAAGCAAACTGTTTCTAATGGATTGGAATCCTGAAAAGGATCTACTAATGTCTTGATCCAACACCTATTCGCTAGTTTTCACAATAAACGAGGTAAGGTTAATTTGTAAATTACTATTGTGTTGTGTGTCGGGACGTTCGGATAGGTAACCTTTCTCCACTTACATGGAACGTTATTAAAGGTGTAGCTGTCTCTAAAAATGAGAACAAGATGCGGAAGACTTTCTTCTATTTCCTGCTGCGTAATGCGGGAAAAACACCATAACTCACAGTGAATTTGAATGAGTTTATTGCACTCATATTAGTATGAGACCAGAATATGGGTCAGAATGTATGTAGGTCAGCCACCCTAATCTAATCTAATAAAATATTTTTACTACACCTGTGTAATTACTAAATATCATCGAAAGGCTAAAATAGGTCACCAAATCACATATTACTTCTCTGACGGAGATATACAAATCTTTAGGAAAGGATCAATGGGCTATAGTCTAATTGGTCCCGGACTGATGCAATTTAGCGAGCTGCACTCTATGGTATGGATATGAACTACAGAGATTGTCGTATGTGCATCTTCTTTGATATCCAAGCTACTTTAAGGGTTATACTGTTTCCTTGAAACAGGTTATGAAGACAATAACTATTTAGAATCGATTTGGTAATCTGAAAGAAGTTAGAACAGAATATAATTTATACGAGGACTCCTCCTAAATAAACTGACAGGCAGAAATAGGAGTGACGTTAGGAGCATTTTACGATTTTTCAAACGTTCAGGATGATAGTTAGAAAGAGAAAGGAAAATGTGTGGTATGGCTCACGAAAGGTGATTGTGAGTTATTCGATATTTTTAAACCTAGGTTTAGCAAGGTTATGTTTTTCCGCTTCAAAAGTGAGTTGGTCTTCAGGAATCATTCGGCATTACTTTTTACTGAGGCTGCTGGGAGAGTAATCTTGTATAACTCCTGGGCATGAGTTATAAAATTTAGACTTGGTGTAATAAATTATAAACAGGCTTATATGCGACTGGATGAAGTAATGCTGGCCCAGCTTTAAAGCACTACCCAAAGCTCGAATTTATGTACAATTTAATTCTTTTCATTTGTCAATTTTATACAATTTTGTTTTATTAAATTTCGATTTAAGATACTGTCAATTAATTAATGAAATGATTTAAAAGCGTGATATCTGTGTCCAATCATAATTGAAAAATAAAATCAAAAAATTTAGAAGTTAAGAAAACGTACACTAAACAAAAGGATTTGTGAAGACGGATAAACTATAACACTATAACTATATATTATATTTAATAAATAATTAAAGTTAAAAATTAAATTATATCAAAACATAAATAAATAAAATTCTATTAACCTCGTCGAAATTTGTGCTCTTTGATGAATTTTATGAGTTGTTGATGGTTGTATAAGATTTTCTAAGAAAATATAAAACATAACGTATAAAATCATAAGAAGTTTACGTCACAAGAAACAAATTATACAGAACTATAAATTAATTTTTAATTAATATAATTAATATAAATTAATAGTTTTTTTTTTAAATATATAATATGTCTAAATTTTTTGGTTAGTATATAAATGTTTAAGTTATTTTCGGAACGTGGTTATACATACTTCTTCAGTGTCCTCTTCGGAGACGTCTCGGGATAATACTTTAGGTGATTTTTGTTCAATCTGCTGATTCCCATAATCTAATTTGGTGGATGTGCCTGGATGAACTTAATAAAAAATATATGTAATGTTATATTTCTCCTTAGTTGTGTCAATGAAACGATTAATTTTGAATGGATGTCGTTAATACATGGATCATGGTGTTATAATACGACGAGCAGGTGTCATAATCCCAAGGATATACATTGCAATGACCTTGTTAGTTTTAACTTTTATAAGGCTATTTTAGGCTGTCAAACAGTTGATAATCTACCGAGCTGCCCTGTCAATCGCAGTATGATGTAAACCAACCTGTTTGGAAATGGCGGCGCTGGCGTAAATCAGCCCGACTTATGTTATATAAATGCAACCGCGAACGGAAAAAGATTTTCACTCATGATGTCAAAGTGGCAAGTATAATAAGTGGACTAAGTGGACATCGTTTATACAATACGTGAAATCGTATCGGCGTGACATCTGTGGCCATACTGATATATATTCCCAAAAATCTAGTAAACTTTTGTGTTAACATCCATTCTTCGAGGACGTCACAAAGGCCAAGAAGACGTTAATCAAAAATCGTTTTTCTATAGATTTGATTCCATTAATCCAGAAGTCCTTAAGGGCAAATTGTATTTATATATAGTGATATTAATCCCATTCATTCAAACAACATGCTAATAAGGCGAGAAAATCAGTTGAAATAGCCCTTCATAAGAAATTTGCCTTGGAAGCATTTTAGAACTAATTTGCACTATAATCTCTGCAGCTGAAGGACATGAAATGGAGACAACTCTTAAAATGCAATTTAGTGCCACGTTTAAGTCAAAAAGAACTACTGCTGACTAACTACATACAAAGACTTGTATATGCCTGGAACCGATAGACCTCATGCATACCACGCCTACTACAGTACTTTGTTGACGGAGTGTCTTTGGTCTGTTCTACTATGGATCAAGAAACGATAATTTCAATACCACTATAGGCACGGTTTTATTTAGTGGGATGTGCAGAGTTACATAACTGCCCAACTATGTCCTCGGATACCTTGGGATTCATATACACCAAATAGTAGTATAATCAAAAAATATCGCCCCCAAAAGCTTAAATTTGATTGGATAATCTTACTTCTCTGACGGAGATATATGATAGTAATCTTTACGGATGAATCATCGGTTGTAGTTTGACTGGTGCCGAGCTATATAACGTGATAAATCGTAGAGTTGTCTTTCTCTTTTGATAGATACACTACTGTCTTTCAGACAGAAATTTATGCAATTTTTGAGACCCATACCATGTCTGTATTCAAACGATTTTAATGGTAATTAAGTTATTGCAGTCGAAATTAACTATCTTGAATCGATTTGATAATCTCAATGAAGCCATACTTGACTGAATACCAAGTCACATGCGGGCATTAAATGAGGGAAATGTGGCAAATGTGTTACCCAATAAAATGACCGCGGGGGGAGAGGGAGTCTCGAGAGGTGTTTTGCTTTTTTGAGGGACCTGAACCGACCTTTTGATATATTTGGGAAGTTTCGAAAGTTTCGATTTGGACTATAGGAGATAGGGTTAGGAGATAGGAGATAGGAGAACGGGTTTTGCTGGACATTTTCACTGCGTATCGTTCTTTCAAAAAAAAATGTAAACTTAAGCAGAAACTGTTTAGCACTGTCGGCATACTTTATCCATAGACTGTATTGCTTCAACCTCAAATATTAACTGAATCGCGGTTATGACCTTGAAGAAGCTGGATATATTGGTCTTCTCGCAAAAAACGAACGGATTAGGGGTCTCAGTTCTATAAGTAGCCCAAGATTGAGTGATTGAGAAATAAGCTGTAGATTGACTATTGATACATGCTCGGTGTACAGTTATCGGAGCATATATTAAAATTCCTTACCCGACTAGGTTTATAGAGCATAAAAATATCAAACTTAACAAATAGTGTGGCAGAGAACTGTTAAGCTAATCAGCGATGAATGTTAAAGGTTCACATTAAGAGCCTAACGGTTTTTCATGCAATGAATCCTTATTTGCAATTTTACAGTGGTCGTTATAGCATCTGGTAAATTGCTTTTATTCAACCACATTTCAAAATTCGGATAAAATGGCCATTTTATGAAGATAGTGATGCCAACTAGATCAAACAATAGAACAATACAGAGTGTTAATTGATCGTGAGTTACGATTATCCTAAGCTGCCGATAAATAGTTCTTTGGTGAGAGCCATAAGATACTCGAGTACTCCAGAACGAACATCAGTCAGGTAAACCCTGGAATAAACCCGTTCACTGTGTTGTATTTGGACGTGTTTCTTCACTTAAGAACTACAAAGACCTTTATTTTGCTTTCCATTAAATAAGGGTTTTGAACCACTGGTCACCTAGCTTTTTCATAGCTATTTCAATTATTTTTAGAAGCTTCTGTAAAGTCAAATTGAAATATATAACCTTATTCGTATATTTATTGACCCGTTTTCCGGTTTTAAGGGTTGTGAAGAAAGTTGCAGCATAGCTGATTAACCGCAGCTTGCTTATTTGAAGCCTGTGCTATATTTATCGGAATAAATGTTTCCGTGTCTATATAGCATTTTATACTCTTAACTAGATAATATTTACCGGAACATGGCTAATAAGAAGATAAATATTTCAATTTTTGATCCACTTCCTGTTGGCATTTGAACCTGGTATCTGGCGCTTCTATAAGGAATCTGGTTTAACTACAGCGCTGATAAAAAATTTGGTCGGTTAAAATTTGGTTTGACACAGACAGGACATGGTATTTTCAAAGTGGTTGATTTACAACTAATTTACTCTAGCTTTTTGCCGTCTGTGGACTTCTCAAATAGACAAAAGAGCATCTATTTGTTATTGGAATTCAAAAATACTTACAATGTTGAAATATATATTGTTAATCTGCATATTGCATAAGGTCCATGTCAATCTATATAGTACTGACATAAAACATGTGTCGGTCCGAATTCAGCATTCCAACAGGGAAGGTCACTCCTTTATATTTTGCCCCTATCAGCATTTGAATTCGTTAGATTCAATATCTTTTATGTTTGCAGTGCCATCATGATTCTTTCAACAGACGCGTTTGTTGAAAGAATCATGATGGCACTGCAACTTGGAGCAAAAAATTCAGTAATTAAAATTTTTTTTATTATTAGCAGTGTATATTGTTTTAGCAGTGTATATTGATGAAATATAAAATGTCCACCTGACGCCAAGACTTTGCCAGCATAAAGAAAGTTTTTTCGCCATCTTTTTGAAGACAATCTTCCTCTTTGGTTAATTGTTAACGTTCCTCTCAGGAGTGCAGCATAGGACCCATATACATCTATAGTTATACATCAGGGCAAAACATTGCCGAGCACACGCTTGAAATAACATCATTATACTGTTTTTGTTTTATTGTAATGAGGATACTCTCAAATAGAAGCATCTAGTATGGTTTTTCATATCGAGCATGAACAGAAACGATGACAATTATGTTCATAAACTCACTAATAGCGTTTGTGGCGTTCGAAGCAACTCAAATAAATCGCAAATCTATAGCTCACGCCACAATCAATTAACAAAATCGATATTTCGAGCTAAGTTCCTGTAATTCACTGATTAGATGGATTTGATCTTTTCGATCACGCAGTCTTTGAATGACGTCATCATCATCAGATTGAAACCGGCTTATAGTGGATTACAAGATACAAGCAACAACTCGGATTACAAATACACATTGAAACTCACAGTAAGCTACATCGGTTCATTGGTGACCCCGACGGCCCTGTTTAGTAGGGAACATATTACATACACGTCAATACCTTCTGACACAACCTCCCGATAATTTCCATCCTTCTGGCTAACATAACACGGCAAAATTAACTTGCCATAATGGAATTTCTACCTTCTCTCTCAATAGGTAGTAGTTCGTTTCGCGCTCAAGCAGTCGCGCAACCCCGGGGACTGACTTTTAGTTAAGTCTTCTCAACGACATTCATTTAAATTATATATCATTGTGTCTTAGTTTAACATTTAAAACAAAACTAAGATACTTAAATACAAAATGGCTGCATTAAAAACATTTATCAAAAACAAAACACAAAATATTATATTTATTGCACCAGATAGACACTTACCTTTTGTCCGGTGTATCACTTCCCTAACAGAAGTTAAATTTTCTGACGATGAGGAACTACTAGCTACAGGATGTCTTTGTATGGGACGCCTCTTAGGACTTTTTCTTGTTGTGCTCAATGATGCGTGATGGTAGTGCTTTGGATTTTGATGATGATGATTTGTATTATGATGATTATTTGGATTTTCTTTACCCGGAATTTCAAGATGGACCGAACTTTTAGTTGGTGAATGTTGTACTCCTTTAAATATATAGAAATAAAAAGAAAAAAACAAAAGAAAACAAAAAAAATTGTACAAAAGCACCAAAATATTATATTGACAAATAAGTTTCTATTGGTCTAAGAAAACAATAAGTTAACGAATACAAAACATAAAATCAAATACAAATTACTTTCGATTTAATATAATTTTTTCATTAAGTCAATAACACTTGTTTATGAAGTATTTCACAGTGTGTCGTGAAATTTGTTCAAAAAAAAAAAAAAAAAAAAAAGATACAAAATAATATTCAGAAAAAAATGAAAAGCAGGAATTTACATTGATTATAAGAAAAACAAAAGAAAATTATTGTTTTTATAAAAGCCCTACCTGCTCTTGAACTTTTTCTTTCGCGTCGTTTACTACTTTTACGTTGATGCGTTACAGTATTTCCTTTGCCATCGGACGATGGGAAATCATATAGACCATCCGAATCCGTAAATGGTAGTTGGTTATCTTTTCGACCATAAAACAATGGTGAAAATCTTCCCATACCCGTGCGCTCACTAGAAAAGTTTGGTATATTTATATGGAAATTGAAGAACATCTTTGTTATATCAAAATTTTTAATCTAATTCCAGAATATATATATGATCAAACTACAAATATTTGTTTTTATTATCATTTAAAAATAAAATATGATCTACATACAGTACACTAAAATTTATATATTACAACACGGGAGTAGAGTATATAATATGTCGTGAAGTATACAATTGATTTAGTGCGACGACGGGATGGTTGTGTGATGTCTTGAACGGGGTTTACTATAGATATAGAGATCGGCACTGAAAGTGTTACCAACTTCATGATGCTGTAGAATTGTCGGAATAATTTGGCTGGAAAATCGCAACCAGCCATTATTATTGCACAAAAGGTTTGTGGACCTTTCCATTATACCTTTCCATAGTTCGAAAGGTGAAGGCCAAAATTCCATGTAATCGCGATAAAGCACAGTACAATTCAGCTCAATGTGTCAAATTGCAACATGGGACGCATATTAAATTAAATTACGATTGAAGCCCTACAAAATACAAAAAGTGCAAGATTTAACACTTGCCCAAAAGACAGTCCAATGATAGCGACAGCAAAGGTGTTACAACACTTTAAGCATCTAAACTTTTTTACAGTTTATTATAATTAAGACCAGCGAATTGCTCTGCGAAAGCAAGCGCCTGTTTGCTCGAAAACATGTAAGATATCCCTCTCCTAAACACAACAACACCTAAGATCAATGCAAAATTTCTGGTTTGAGACCAGGAAGAAATTGCACCGATCACATCAACCCAATACGTGTCAATCCAGTGAATAAAATTAACTACTGTATACCACTAGCCCTGTGAGTGGAGACATCCATGTTTCGTAAATATTGCGAACGAAACATAAGAGAGCTTGTCGTAGGAGGCGACTAAATCTGGTGATCGTTGGGCTGACGACCCACATTCGTAAAAAACAACAAAAGTACCCGAAAACGAGATTGAGGATCAGCACGTGGAACTAACAGTAACTTCGAAAACCTGGTGTATTTAACGGTCTTATCACATATATAAAAGAGTATCGGCAGGACCTCGTAGCGCTCCAAGAAACTCGATGGCCTAAAAGTAGGGACCGTGTGTCTCAAGGCTATACGTTGCTACAAAGTGGAGATGACTTCGGAAATCTTGAAGTTGGATTATTTAGGTTGGGGCCACAGGTAAAAATGGTGAATATACAATGCGATTCTCCTGTGAAGGTCTGATATACGAAGAAACGCCACGAAAATATCAAGATCTTGTTACCAATAGCATTTTGACCGTCCACGAACGGGGCAGGATGCTAAAGGATTTTTCACCATACGATAACGATCGATGGTGTGAATGAACACATCTATGACCCCCTGTTGGAGTGCAGAGTTCATGGGCCAAACCATCTTCCATGTCAGTACTATAGGCTGTCATGGAGCTTTGCAATGTAGATGGTTCTACGTAAATCGGACCTATAACCATACGTCCTCGATTTGGCTGTAATAGCGTAAGGTAAGGACGTAAATAAATAAACTTCGAAAGAGTTGGAGTGCCTTGGGGCCCCGAAACAGATTGTAGAGATAAAAAAAAAGTAAACAGTGTCTGGGAAGTATTGAACACCTCGGTTGTCGATGCCGCCTAGCACATTCTAGGTATCGTGAAAACTACGCCCAAAAATGATTGGTTTGATGAGCAGTGTCGTCGTGGTGCTGACCATTGCAATATGGCCCACAATAAAGCGCAGACTCGGTTTACAATTCGAAGAAGAAATTAAGGAGTTTTTGGTAGGACCATAGTTAAACGCATTTGTACACAGAAGAAGTGCGAATGACGGAAGGCTAAGGTCTTAACTCAGCAATGGTTTCTTTTAAGGAATCATCGAATTTAACCATGCCGTAAGATCTCGGTCAACTGCCATTCGGGACCAGAATGGAAACCTCTGTGTTAGCGTCGAAGCGGTACTCGATACATGGCGTGAACATTTTTATGACCTACTTAATGTTTAACATGTATCACAAGTTGTATTTGAAAGCCCTTAAATACAGACCACAGAAATGTTCATTGACGATCTATCCAATGAGAAGTTCACCATGCCCATGCAAAGATTAAAGAAAAATCATTCACCTCGAGTTGATTGCATTAATTCAGAGCTCTTGATATTCGGAGGGCTAACTTTGTGGAACTGTCTTTTCGAACTTGTTCGATTGGTATGGCTAAATAAAGTTATGCCTGAAGAATGGAAAGTGGCCGCGTTATGCCTAATATTCAAATTGGGTATAATTATCGCGGTATAACTCTCATTTGCACAGCATGCAAGTTACTGTCATACATTATCTTGAGAATAATTATTATTGGTGACTACCAAGAAGGATTCCTTCAAATCGGTCAGTCACTCATCAAGTGTTTCCACTACGGATGATTCTTTCCAACTAGTACGAAACATCTCGCGATGTACACTAAGTGTTCCTAGATTTCAAGTAAGCCTATGATTCAATCAATCGAGACAGACTATGGTATGCGCTTAAATATTTAGGAATACCAGGAATACCAAACAAATACATACATCTGCGTGTAGAATAACAGCAACGCAGGCACAATGATGTGTTAAAGTTGAGAACAGGCTATCGAGAACATTCACAAATATTTTTGGTGTTCGACAAAGAGATGCGTTGTCCCCGATACTTTTTAATCTCATGTTGGAATATGAAGAGTTGGTTCGTGATCGAAATCGATGGAGACAAATTGTTGACACGGTAGGGGCTAACATTGGCCTGTAAATGCCTGCTCTTAAAAAATATTGCAGACACAATATGGTAGACACTTTGTTAAATGAGCATACCAAAGAATTTGATTGAACTCAGACACAGTTAAATCCAAACTGAAATACGTTTTTACATTTTTATGTTAGTTATGTAAAAAAACGTAAATTACATAAATTGTAAATTTTTAAAATTTCCAAAATTGTACACAATTAATTATTTCACAAATTTTATTCGTAAAATAGTATTAAGATTTTATAATAGATGGTGCTTTAGTTACAATTAGATTTGATAAGAGATGACGCGTTTGTTTTTTTTACGGGAAATCGTTTTAACTGTGTAAATTACATTGTGTAATTTAAACGCCCAATTGTGAACTCATATGTATCGAGATACAGGGAAACCGAGTTCAATATACAGGCACACAAAGTGAAAAATACTATAACACTCGAGGAGTAAGCTACAAATGCGTATTATCATCAATGCTGTTCCAGATCGTATTGGATAATAAAATTCGGAAATAGAATGTCACGTCACTTAATAGCATACAAAGAGGATTGACAGGTGATCTGGATTATGTAGATAACATATCCTTGAACTACTAGTGTTCGAAAACAAGTGTCTTCCGCGAGTATTGAAATTCAGACATAGAGACCGAAATAAAGTGAGAAAGTGATATAATGAGGATGACGTTGGACTGCGTTCCACAAAGGAAAAATAAAGTAAAACGACCAGGGATGGCATGGAAGAGAAAACTGTTAGCCAAAGCGAAACAACTTGGTAAATCGCGGGGAAAGATAACAAACTTTAGCCTTCCAGTTTTTCTAGCTTACTAGACGCCATATGCTCCTAAAATTGAAGATACATGAAAAACCTGCTACAATAAGCATTGAAGAGGGGCACGAATAAAATTCGGAAGGCACCATTGGGTGTTCCGAAAGAACTCGGCACCATCCCATAAAGTCCACGAAACCCAACGTTGTTTTACAAGAAAAAGTTTCCAGCATCATTTCTTTCACAATAACGGCCACCATATTTTCTAGACTTAAACCCAAAAGTTTTTTCCATATGGTTTTACAGTATTTTTAAATTGGTAACACTCCGAGTGCCGACCCCGTAAAGTTCTACAAAAGTATAAATAAAAATTTCGGTTTTACCAACTTTTCAGTGAAAAAATAATTCCTGATTACGGTTGTCGCATGTTGTTTACTGCTCAGTGTACATATATTT
Source organism: Tipula lateralis (assembly GCA_963932295.1). NCBI lineage: Eukaryota > Metazoa > Arthropoda > Insecta > Diptera > Tipulidae > Tipula > Tipula lateralis. The sequence continues at coordinate 62,424,432 of OZ010736.1, read as the reverse complement.
ACATAAGACACGACACGCGAACATATATTTTATATGCATAAGTAGTTAGTAGTAGATAGTGCAATAAATATGTTAAGTAGACGTAATTTTGTTTGTATTGAAAATAGAGTAAAATAAAATTAATCATTAGAAAATAAATATTTTGTAAAATTTTTAAAAATATTAATTTAAATAATTTATAAAATGCCAGTGATAGAAACTATCCGGTTTGCGTATTAACTATATCGACGCAAGGAATTTCAACAATTAAAGACAATCAGGTATATACATTATCGCAGGGCAAGAGAACTTTCACCACTGCTACAGTCAAAATGATTAAGCGTTAACACAAGCAAGCTTTTAAGTGAGAGGCATTGATTATTATTTTGTAAAAAAGCTCGAGAGAAGCTTGATTTAAAGTATAAGGTTTCGTCTGGCTTAGTCTATAAAGCTTATTAATAAAATGTATTTTGTCTTGTAGTGAAACCAAAGCCACAAATGGGCAAAGCTGCTACCCGAGGATTTTATCCCAATTGACCTAGAGTTAAAAACTGAAGAACCAACTGTATCAATAGCTGGAGATCTATAAACGAAGTGGTTAGAGTCATCATTTTAATCAAGGCCTCTTACAAAACTTCCTGAGATAGATTAATGTGTGATCATAAAAAGCAATCATGATCAGTAAAATTCACCAACAAAACTACTAAAAACAGTAGGTAGAGGTGGAAAACCACTAAAATAATTTCTTAACAAGCTTTAAAATACTTAAGGGATTATTAAAAGAATTATAATCAGCCCTTTATGACAGAGCTACTAATTCTGGATGAAAGCCTGTACAAACCGAACCTATGTATTGTTCATATGTAATTTGCGACTTAAAGGAGATCGACATATCCTATAAAAGACAAGAGATTAAGACAGGTCGCGGAAGGAACTTGATGAGCTGTAACATTCTTTAGAACATAACTGCACCATAAAAGATAACTAATAGGGCTTAGTTATGTGGAAAGACGACCAGTATGTTATGTAATGTTTCAAACTTAAGCCAAAACTTAATTGAAACCAATTGGCTTAAAATATATTTACTCATTACATATTGATTCAATTCATACATACTTAAGTGGCAAGCTTAAGTTTTATAATTAAAACTACAATTAAATAGTTAAATTAAATCAAGTTTTAAGACTTAAGCCATGTTTTAAGACTTAAGCCAGAAAAATTAAAAAATCTTTACTCAGGTATGGGTTCATTGCGAATTATATCAAAAAGTTAAGACTAAGCTCAAGAATGCTTGAAGATGGAAAAATGTATATTTGTACAATTTAAGCCATTTTATCATACCTATAGTTAAAGCTATAGAGAAAGACTATTAATAAAATCAAAGGGATTCATAACCATAAGTCATAGGGTAATTCACGTTTTTTATACGTTTCAATGGATAGATAAAACTTTCTAACTGAACACAATTTTTTTAGTAGCGTTTTCATACTTAAGTCAAAATGTCTGAACCAAAACTATCACACTATTACCTTATGATCTTTATAAGAACTAACCCCAACTTAACTGACTTTCTGAAACTTAAGTTTTTTTAAATACATATGTTAATTAGATATTATGAATAAAGAGACTTAGCAATGTCACAGTGAACTGTTAATTACAGTAAACGGTAAATCGACTTAAAAAGCTTAATGTGTTATAAATATATTTAATTTGAATACTTTTCAAAATAGTTGATTTTACTATGTGTGACTTAAGTCGTGACTTAACTTATGTTATTGTCTTAACTTATGTTATTGTCATTCAATAACATAAGTAATTTTACTGTATAATTGCTTTGTAGTTCTCGACTTAAGTCACACATACTAAGTAGCGAACTTAAGTTTTACTTAGTACCCTTTTTATTTAAGCCGATTAGTACTTAAATACGTTTAATTAATCAATAATCAATAAATTAAAGCTTATATATAATCAATATAAGCTTAATCAATAAATTAAAGCTTATATATGCCTAAACTTAAATAAATAAGTCACGTGTCAAGAGCTTAAGTTTTTTATTACACATTAAAATAAGGAACATATATAAGATGTTTAGAACATCGGTTATATAAGAACATACTTAAGCCAGTTATGACACATGATTAAATTTGACATTAAATATTAAAATTTATCTCTACGTAAGTAAGTCATATTCTTAAGTAAGTTGTTCAATACTTATAAATAAATAAATATATTAGAAGTAATGAAGAAAGAGGATCAAACATAGGTCGAACTTACTAAACCATAATTACTAGTCATAACATTCATAATTACTAGTCATAAGAACTTAATCCATATATAAACTGTCAATCGAATAAATAAACACATCGTTTAGAGAAACACTCATAGGCTTAAGTGACGTATTTTAGTGACGTAGTCTTATTAAATAACACAATATGTAAACTTAGTCCTCTGACTTAAATAGCTCATAGTTTTTTCAAAATATTTAAGTCATATATGTAATGAGTTTTATCTTTTATTATATATTTATTTAAGTCATGTAAAACTTAAGCCACACAATTAAACAAAACTAATTACTTGAAACAATTAATATAAATAGTAAACCACAACTTAACGTTGAATATTAAGCAAGCTTAAGACTCAGTTGCGTTTGTTATTTATGTCTACAAGTACTTGAATACGTTTACTTAAGTGATACTTTAAGCCAAACTAGAAGATTTGGAAAACCAATGCGTTTAGAAACTAAGAATAAAAAATAAAGCAAATGTTTAAAACTTAAGCCATTTAAGAATATATGATTTGTAAGATAGTGAGTTTAGGCACATGATAGAAATGAATACAGGACTAAGTCACTGACTTAATTGAGTTGTTCTAAATTTAAGTAACATTTTTAAAAACATGTTATACGTAAGGGGGAAAAAGATAGGTTATATGTTGAATCTTTACGTATTGCCGACTTATCTCTATCACTAGCATTTTCATCAGACACAATTTTTTAATTGAAATAAAATAAAAAAGCTAGATTTAACTGTTATGTAACAAAAGCTTACATCATAAAAAAAAACGAAACAAAACGGAAGCAAACGTTTGACGGGATGTGTATTGCGAAACCGCCGCGGGTGTTCGGATGAATCTAATATAAAAGCACTTTTTGTAAAACTTACTACTACTATTGGACTACATATTGGTTGGTTGTATACATTTTAAAGGCAGATGAGGGCGTTCATTATAAAAAAAGATGCACTATAATGAGGTGAATGTAGAATTGTTTTACTTACATATTTTGTTTAAGGTAAGAGTTTTGTATTTATAAGGAATGCTCAAATGTCTATATATATAGCGATATTAAGAAAACATAAGGAGATTGATAAAAAAAGCTGGTCTTAAACTTGGAGCTTTAATGATTTGCAAATAAGATTTTACAGTTAAACGGTAAGATTTGAACGCAGATGTTTTTGGATTATAGTTCATGCTTTTAAGCTTTTTGATTAAAAAAAAAAGTTCGCGGTTACAAGTTGGTCGTTATAGGTTAGTATAACAATAAACTAAAGACAAAATATGTATAGTTAAGAGATCATACCTTAGTGGGCTTTCCGATCGCGATGAAACGGGTGAAACACCTTTTTCACCCGGCTCCGTTTGTATCACAATCGACGGTAGCTTTAATTGTGACATTACAGTACAAGTCTCTTCAATTGAATTTAATAAATTTCTACCATTATCAATTAATTCTTTACCAATATATAATTCTAATTCTTTAGCACTTTTTATTTCACCTTCTTCGATTTTCTCATCTAAATGATCGGTCCCGATTCCCTCATCATTCGATTCGAGCAACGGATCATCGGACAGCGTTTCCGAATCGGATTTTCTTCGCACTTTTTTACTATGCTCCTGGCCGTTACCATTATTTGTGCTGTTACTACCATTTTCGGTATTTTCTTGGCATGTTTTAAGTATGGGATTCGGTCGACGAATTGGCAGTGTCGAATGATAATTTACTCCGTGTCCTAGAATGAAATATATGCCACATACATTAGTATGCATGGTCGCATATGGTTTATATACTAAAGAACATGTTATTGAATAAAATTTATATCATACTACCAGTTCCAGGATCTTCTGTTTCGCTCGGACACAGTGGATTACTCGATCCGCATCGGCTAGGCCCCGGGCTCGCCATACTCGAATATCCGGATGAGCTTAAATTACTTTCGGACGTTGTTCGATCACCACGTGTGCATATCGAGAATGGACTCAAATAGCACATGCCAACAGAATTATTAGGCATTAGGCCCATTTTATTCGGATTCGAAAGTTTCGATTGGGCCGGCGACACACTTTCCGCATCCGATTCAATTTCACTCATATTCGATGTGATTGTGATCATTGGCGGTGCAAATGGTAAATCGAGGGATGTAGGTTTCTCAAATTGTTTCAGCAATCTATCGAATTGGGGACACAACTAAATGAAATATTCGATTATAGAGCCCACGGGGCACGAGCATATACCAACCTCTTTTGTTGTTGTTTGTTGGGAAACATAAAACTTGTCTCGCCGATTGAGGCTCGCTGTGGTGGCGGTGATCCTGGAAACATAAGAAATTGGGGCCGATCTTTTGTCGGCGATGGCTGTTCGACCGTTAATGTGGGTATAATTAATTCACGTGAATTACTTGGAACACATTCGGTCGGTGTTGGCGGATCAATGTCGATTGAAATTGTGATCGCTGGCGATTTCATTTGCAATCGAGTTTTACGCTGCATATTTGTACTACTGGCGTTCGATTCGTCTGTCGATATTGTATCGGTCGGTGTGGCATCCGAGTCTCGTGTAAAATTACAATTGGTGAAGTCAAGCATGGGCGGTTTGTGCTTCTGTAAATTGGATGTAAATTGTTAAATTGTAACACAAAATAATCCAATTACTCACCTTATTGTGCTCCTTGTCTTCAACAATAACATACTCATCCGTGTCGTCGGTGTAATTATGCGGCAACGGATTATCCATACTTATATTATTTTGTTGTCGAAGCCTATTCGGTCGATGCATAATCGGTGTTAGAGCTGGCGATGGTATCGGTGTCGGCATTTCTCGTATCGGCGACAAACATTTAAGCGAATTTGTGTCGCGTGGTATTTCGAGCAGAATCGTTGGCGGATGCAATAGATTCGAACTTGTATTGCTTTTGTGCGCGCTCAACGGATCCAAAACAGGTACTTCGATTGTACTTTGGCGATAGAACACAGGTGAATCTGGTGGTCCACTTGAAAAACTGGCTGGTGTATGTATCGATGAAGTGGACGAATCGTCGTCCATGACCTCGTCTTGGGGACTAGACGCAGTCGGTGTCGTCGACGGTGATACGGCTTTCGACGATGGTGATACGGTGGTCGAGGCGAAATTTTTAAACATGGCCAATATCGAATCGGCACTTGACACTTTCGGTCGTATACGGCGACTGTTGCGTAAATTAAGATATAGATCGGAACTCGAAAGCGAATCACTACCCTGATTCGATGATGTTGAATGCGGTGATCTCATGTCGTTGGTGCTCGGTGATGGTGGTACTGAATTGGCCCGAATCGGTATTTCGACTGGAAGACTTAGTGCACTCGAATTTTGATTGCCCTTCAAAATAAACTAAAATCAGTATTCAATAAACGTTTATACATATAGCAACAAAAAAAATCGTTTAAATACATTTCCAATGTCCAACTCAGAACCGGAACTTATTTCCGCCGACACTTTATTCAGCAGCCGTGCAAATGTAACCTTTTTCTCGAACTTGGGATCCGAAATCGGTCGCGTTACGGTGGTCGATGCTGATGCCGAATTTTCCGAAAAGGTTGTTTCTTTCACGTCGCTCTCCGATTCGACACCGGTGCCTCGTAACCGATTTTGTTCGGACAACTGTACCAATTCGCCTAGCGTGACCTTCGGCCTTGTTTGATTTATCGCCGGCGAGATTAATTGCTGGAGAATTTGCTTCTTTTCAGCCGCATTTTTTTTCGTTGGCGTTGAATTATTACGCTTCTTGCGAGGCGATGGGGTTCCTACAACACACACAGAACAAACAAAAAAACAAATTTTTTTCTTGAATACTCAATTGGTGGCTCGCGATATCGCACCAAACAAAATATTTTTTTTTAACTTATCTAAGCGTAAATAAATAAATTAAACGGAATTAAATAAATAAAACAAAATTTTTTTTTGCTATACGCTAAAACAATTATGTAAATTATAAAAAATCATAATTTAAGATAAGAAAGCAGCCAACAAGTATCTAAGACATAAAAACAATATAACTTTTCCATGAAGATATAAATTTTTTTTAACAAACAGCAGGTAGATTCTGAAGCATTTGGTTCTTCTTACCAATGATGTCTGGATGCCTCTGTTTGTGTTGTTTAATAATCCCCCAGAAATAAATTATTTATTTATGACGGTTAAAAGGTAAACAGCAGCCGAGGCATATCGCAGGAGTGATTTATTGTCTTAAATATTTTATCGGTTGGTTTGTTTGTGTACGGGTGGTTGTTGTTTTGTCTAATTTCTAATTTCTAAGATAATATTTGTGTATTTGTCTAAGACTATATAGCTACACATACGTATATACACAACGAACGAAAAGAATACAAAATTTTAAAAATAAATATTTGCCCAGAGTAGGGCCAACGTAAACAGAATTAATAGCATATTTTTTATGTACCCATCAGCATAGGTTTAACAGTTTTTGTATCTAGCTTTAATTGTCGTTGATTGCCAACTCAAACTCGTTAGGATGAGCTCGCTCTTCTGATCAGTCGCAATAACTGCTGAATTTCAAAAACTATCCTTTTTCCCTACCATAATAATCTTCTTTCGGAGTGTTTATTTTATTTCTGAATGGATTATTCTTTGGCCGCTTAATAAATCCCGTTTGAGATATCCCATACTGCTCTTTAAAATAATAAAATGAAAATACAAGATGCTCAGTTGATCATTTGTGCTTGAAAAGTTCTGAAAAATTTTCTATACTGGCGATATTTTCGGGTATGGTTTACTCTAATGGCCGAAATTTGTCAGGATCGACCCCTAAACTAACTCTAATATGAGTACGATCACCTCACTATTAGTGTTTAAGTCCAGATCATAGAATTAAATTCTGTGATGTTTACGGATTCTGATTCATCTTTCAAGATAAATTATTTAATACTCGTTCTTTTTGAAAATACATTCAACATTTAAGTTTTCGGAAATAATTCTTAATTTCAACCTAATTTAGTCCTTGTTTGCATATGGAGACGTGAATGACGCAATTGAAGTTTGTTAGTTGGTCCTCAAATAGGAACCAATATTTCAAACAATGCAGTCTCTATAGAAAATAAAAAGATAAGCAGTACAAGAATTGATTAACAGTTGTCAGCATCCATGTTCCACATGAAATAACTAGCACAGTTATAGAATGTGGATGATATAGAAATTGAACTTGAATCTAGCCCCGGTTCCTACATTGAATATATTGTGCTAATACAGGGCCATTCAATAAGTCTGTAAGATGACACATAGATGGCGTTACTAGATTTTTTTCCATATTATTTTTATTCGAATTCGAATATTCGAATAAATAAATTTGACAGCAATTCGTGAGTTATTATTAGCATTATGTGTGAAGCAACTTTTGTTTTTGAAAAAAGAATGGGAAATAGTGAATTTCCAGTTTTTATTTTTGATGGAAAAAAATACTGTAGAAACCAAACAATGGCTTAATAAACATTATCCGAACTCTGCTCCATCGAGACATATGGTAAAGAAGTGGATTGCTGAATTAAAATGTGGTCGTACCAGCACAAATGATGCAGAGCGCAGTGAGCGTCCAAATTTGGTTGTTATTCCAGAAAAAAATCCAAAAAAGATCGTAAAAATATCAGATGGTAGTATTCTTACCATTTTACACGAACATTTGGGTATTCGAAAGCTTTGTGCCAAGTGAGTGCCACATGAGCTCACAGTTGACCAAAAACAACAACGAAACAATGCTTCAGAGGAGTGTTTGGCGCTGTTAAACCGTAATAAAATGGAATTCTACGTCGATATGTGAGAATGGATGAGACATGGCTTCACAATTACACAACGGAATCCAAAAGACCGCGGATCCAAAAGATCCACAAGATCCAAAAGATCCCAGATATGGGATGCGAATCGAATAATATTCATCGACTATCTCCAAAAAGGAACCACTATCAACAGCAACTGTTACTGTGTACTTTTGGATTGGTTGAAGGCTGAAACCACAAAGAAACGGCCACATTTGTAAAAGGAAAAGTGTTATTTCACCAATACAATGCACCGTGTCACAGATCAATGAAAACGATGACAAAATTGAATGAATTGGGCTTTGAATTGCTTACCCACCCACCATATTCTTCAGATTATAAAGAAATAAATATAAATCCAATGATGAACTAAACGCTGACACTGAGGTCTAGTTTGACAATATAGAGAAATCATACTGTAAAAGATTTAAGACCCACTTACTTCCACTTGATACGAGAATATTGTGAGATAGATGCGAGATGGGTCCGACCCCAGCTAACTTGGATGATCTGTTTACAAAATCACTTATATTGGTGATAAATTGAGGTACTTGAACCATTTCGGTGGGCTCGTTTCTGTCTTTAATATATGTTTTAGTTGCGCAACACTTTCAACTAACGTAGATCTCTTTTAACGTCCTATCTTACGCCGCAATCAAATCGAAAACGGCACCTAAATCCCTTAATAAATATGGTAATACAAATTGTGTATACTACTAGCTAACTTCAGTACGGTAGAAGCTTATCCAAATTCATGAGAATAATATCTAATTCGGACAAAGAACGGACCAAATCGAAATAACCAATCTCTAAAGTAAAGTCATTTATTTGTGTTTTTTCCGCCTATATAAGCATAAATCGTTTTACACTTGTCGTTCGGTTGACGCGGTTTCAACAGATTTATACTACGAGTGCTACAAATGAGAATTTTTTGGGTTTTACGTTTTTTGCATTGGTAATACTTTTTTAAATCACAGCTAATTTGACTGTTGATTTAGAGCGCCAAGAATAATCTTCTGCCAGAACAAAATCTGAAAATTTTTCAATTTTATTTCAAAACTTGTTGAGTAAGAGGCTATTACTGCTGCTAAATAACCCTCTGACATAAGCAATTCAGTCTAGAACTAAAAGAGACCTGAATTATGTAAAATATTGGGGACACGGTATCCCACACCAGTGATATCTCAGCCTAAAGTGGATTTTGAGCATCATACTACTCTAGAAAATTTCAAAATTCCACCTACTTAGTCGATTTGAGCATATCCAAATAGATATCGTGAAACCCGTCTAATGGATATAATTATTTACTTACGTATACAGGATGATTGAATAGACGCAGTAACTATTGTCACGACGTTTGTCTACACATTATATCGCAATACGATGTTCCACTCAATATGACAACTGATTAATGGACACCGTATGAGCTAGGACAAAAATCAGGATATCGAATCAGCCCAATTGTCAGACCCGGTGGTATTTTACAATACCCAAATGAAAAGGACAGGATCGAGAAATTGTAAACAGGTTTATAATCCCCATACTCAGGACCGTACAAATAATCATTAGTCACAGGTTTTTCTCGACATAAAAGCTAACATCAATCAATCACGTTCGACAAACTGAAACCCCGCATATAAGTTAAAATAACCATAGATCAACTCACACTATTACAGTTTTGAGTCTCTGGAGAGAAGGTTCTGTAGCATCCGAATATCATATTCAAATTACATTTCGAACTGCCACAGTAGAAGCCATAACTTTTGAAATGGGTGACTGTAACTCGTCAATTCTTCTGACACAACCTCCCATATTTTTGATACTGAGCGAGCCACTATCTTCTCTCTCGTAGCAACAGTGACATTACCGGAACTTATTTTCAAGGAAGGTGAGGTATGTTTTTATTCAATAGCCTATAGTGAATACTAACTTAGGCACATAATAAGACGCAGCTTCTCATAAGCTGGTGGCTTCTAAAATTAATGCATATACTTTCGCTTCGCTTCCCTTTTTCCTATAGATCGCTTTAGCCGTATGTAAACCTAGAATACCTCTTATTTATCTTGCAAACATAACCTAATATAAGCAGTAGTGAATTTGTGTTCTATTTCGTTAATATGAAGAAATCACACACTGACGGAGGGACCGCTTTGAGTGAAAAAACGTGTCTTGAATGGTTTCAACGCTTCAATAATAGTGTTCTAAACGTTCTAGCACGAAATAGCTATGTGAAAGAGCGAAAGTCTTTTGATGGTCAAGAATTAGAGATATTTTTAAAATCAAGTTGATTTAGCACGATGATTGGAAGTGATTCAGCGAGCTAATTTGAAACGCCTTAAAGACCTGATATCGAAACACATTTGAGCCGAAAAAGACAAACGGTCGCAATACAGCCACGATAAAATAATTATGTGGCATTACAATGTGAAAATGAAAGTTCTACCACACCCATCTATTTCATGACGTTACTACACATAACTATCATCTATTTCGATCGATGGTACACGGCATGACTGACCTGGCATTTCCGATTAAAAATTGGTGACCAGTTTTATCAGCGCGAGATTTCAATATTTTGGAATGTATCTCCTACATTTGTCATACATAAACCGAGGGTTACATGTAATGGCATCATAGAGATTCTGCTTCTCTTCGAAATAAAAATAAAAAATTGTTATTTGTATTTTCAATTTCCTATTTAAACTCGTACCTATACTCAAAATTATTTATATATTCATAGAAAAGATTTTTATCTTATTGTTGTTATTTCTATTGAAATGAGCTTTATGGATTTTGCTTGCTTGCGCTTTCCTTTCTTGTTCATATACGACTATACATGTGTATATATATACACTATATTGTCTGTAGGTACATTATATATATATATATATATATATATATATATATATATATATATATATATATATATATATATATATATATATATATATATATATATATATATATATATAATATATAAATAATTTCTGAATATATAATATTTATTGATTTAACTGCTTGTTTATGTAAATATAAATTTATTCAGAAATGAATTTAAGCGAAGATAAAATTAATTTAAATTTTTTAAAACTCTTAAATTAAAATAATAAAAAAACATTTAACGTATACGATAAGCAATAAAATAAATTAAACTTTTTATAACGAAAATTAAATAAAGGATTTTTATTTTGCAACAACAAACATGCAACATTGCATTTACATTGAGTTATTTGCTTAAAAGTTAAAATTAATGCAACCACGTTTTGCGCAAAACCATCTGTGACTTGTTAATTTAAGTCATTAAGTTTTTCTAGAAACACTGTATCGACGAGCTTTTAACAATATTTTTGAGATATACTGGGAGGTTTTGCAAGTAATCGTTAAAGGTTTCATAAGTTTGAAGCAAGTTTTTCGAGATTGTCCGCAGTAGTTGACCGATACAAATATAATCCAACTCGAGCACCACAAAAATTTGGGTAGGCCCAATTTAACAATTAAGTCTATTTTCTGTCCAATTTCTATTCCGTCTATATCATAACTAGTCTTGTGTTGGTACGAAACGTTGAATTCAATCAGAGTAACCAAAGAGATTTTCGAAGGAGGCTAAAAAATGTGATATGATCCCTGAGGAGACGACGGTGACAATGATAAAGTTGGAATGAATATATGTACTGTGTCTGATGCTGTTAAAGTTAGCCGAAAGTTTCCAGCTGAAAAAATCAAAAAAATCGATAATGCAGATTGTGTCTTTGCTATTCCAGCCAAAAGTTAAATTGTATATTTTTTTGATTGATTTGTAACCAAAAATTAGTTTTAATATAAGTGTTTTTCCGTGAGTTTGATAATTTTTCATAGCATCAAATATTTTTTTTGCTGGAAAATTTTGGAGAAAAATTTAAGATTAGAAATCAATCAAAAAAATATACAATTTTTAACTTTTGGCTGGAATAGCAAAGACACAATCTGCATTATAGATTTTTTTATTTTTTCGGCTAACTTTAACAGCATCTGTGTTTGACCTCCACAGACTCATATATACATGCGATTCTCAGGTTAATATCTGCGCGGCAAACAAACGACAACATTTTGTTTGCTATATCATTTTTGTGAAGTATTGAAAACTTCGGTTGTCGATGCCTCATGGGATCTCTCAGATTCTCATTAAGGTGAAAAGTAAACTTGTATAGCCTGTCACTAATCCCAAACTCGGTTTATAATCGTAATGAAAAGTAAAGCTCTTGTCAATGCTGACAAATTATGGATGCATCCTCTGAGGATTTCACAAAGCAAATGCAGACATTAAAGACGAATCATTCAGCTAGAGTTAAGTGCATTAGTTAAGAAGTTTTAAATTAATGCAATTGTTTGGGAGACTATCTACCTTTTACGATCAGTATGATGAAATGAAATAAAGCTTAAAACACTTCTGACGGAAGAAATTATCGGTGTCTTGATACTTTTCATTGAAATCACGAATAATATATCTCTTTAACGGCCTTAAAAATTGTTAATACTCAAACATAGATATATCATATCAGTCATAGCAAGTGTCACTAAAATAAACCTTAAGAGATCAGTTTCTTTCAAAGCTGATTCATTCGAACCATTTTGATCATCTGAATTATCAATGAATATCACCAACCTTCGAGTCCTTCTAAAAACTTCCCATCTAGTTTGTGCCAAAGTAAAAAATGACAAGTAAAGACTAATCGTCCTTTTATACCTCCAGAGCGTGTAATAGTAGCAATAATGACATGCTTTTGACACGCCACTTTCTTTAAAGATATAGAGTAAGGGTTGACGATGGAAAATGTCTTCCAATGAATTTTGGTGAAATTGACTAGACAGACGTGCCTAGAGTAGGCATATTTAAGCATTAGTTAGTAGAATCTGTAGTGACTCAATAAGCCATTACCACATGGTGATATTCACTTCTACTGTTTCAAAAGCAGAAGAACTGGGTTCTATATGAACTAAACCTTATGGAGGGTTCAAATCGCTACAGTCAACTGCCGTTAAAAATATGATCCATTAGACTAATCGAAAGCTTAACAAATTTTGGAATATGCCCAAACATGGTTTAACATCGACACCAAAGTCGAGTATCCACCATGAAACGTTATGGTCTATGAGTATTATTTTTTATGAGCTGCTCAATCTTCAGCATGACAACACTAAACTATTTGTCGGGATCGGTAGTGGTCTAAAAGATGTACTAACGATAAAAAGTTAGTTGGAATCTCACTATGCCAACATTTCACCAATATAGGCTTCTCGCTACAAAATGCAAACCAGCTTAGGGATTTGTTGTTATATTTAATTTGGGAGTTGACAAACCCATTAATTTGAATTGAGGAACTTTTGACAATTTGCACAACATTGCAGGAATATGATATTGAGGTAAACTATGGCCACGATCAAAGTTGAGTGATACTTTGCCTACTTTATAGACCTAAACAAACGTCAAGCTTCAACTATTAATTATAACCAATCTGGAGAGATGACTGTCTTCTGTAAGAAACCGGTTGAGTTCCAAAAGTATGTATTGAATTACGTTTTATGAGCTCGACTTAGCCCACACACAATATTTGCGTGCCGTCAAACTTACAACACATACTAACAAGATGAATAGGTTTAACTTACGAAAGACTAGAAGATTTTGGCGATAACTTTTAAAACCTTGACGGTAAGTATTTTGTTTGTCTCCGTCACTCCTAGACTACACACTCAGTCCCGAAATCTGTTTGTTCTTAGAATAAAATTTTGATCCTTAAATAGGAATCGTGATCCAAAGTAATGTATTCTATGGAGGGTAAGATCACCACCCCACACTGTTCGCAGAATGTGTTGATTCATTCAGAACATGTGATTTTTCAAGGAACAATGTACCGCAAGAATGTCAGCAACATTCTCTACATGAATCTATCATGATTGAAGAAGGACTGGAATCCTTGCTATGAACCATTACCAAAGAGGGTCTTGGATAGAGATGAAGATGTCCCATCTTTCGAGGGCAGACCATCAAAGTGACCACCAAAGATACCGTCGCTCGTTTAAGAGATAATTAAATCACTCCTGGGGCCTTATTTGGATACACGATATCGAATAATCGAACGACGATATCGAACAATCAGTATTTTTAAATAAAACGATACCATTTTTCTAGTATGATCACTTCGAATTAGGTGACTTTCATATTTTACAACAAAGCCTTCGTTAGAATAAAATGGTACCAACCAAGCAAAGTGAGAGTGATGCTTCTCAGACAGTATTAGGTTTGCGGCGCAAGTAGAAGAGTAGGCTATAACATCCGGGCAAATTTCGGAAATATACACAGCGGAAAAAGTTGAGATATGCAAGAAATAAAATGGGACCAGAAGATCGCCGAAACACCATACCACGGTTCTATTGAAAGCTTCAAGAGGGGCGAAAATAAACGGCAATTTGATGCAGCGATGGAACAAATTGAGCTCCTTGGAGTGATCGAGCAGATAGAAAAGGAAGTCACTTGTTTAAGTGCGATGATTAAGTCTAATCCGACTGCAACAAATTAAACAAACTCAGTGTAAAGAGTACGTTAAGATGTTTAAGATGGCGCAGAGCCCATTAGTAGTGCGGAAACAGAATCCGTATATACAAAAAGATATCAGTGCAGAGCTGTAGGTAAAAGGGTTATCCACTCAAACATTACAAAATGAAAGCCGTCTACATACTCAAGATACATATCAGGATGCATTCGGCGATGACATCGAACGAAATCAAAGAAGTTGCCAAAATGGACACAAAATTTATATTGGGCGACTGACTCAGCCCCACTAGCTTTTTGCGGTGACCACCTTAGCACGGGAAATTTTTATAGACCCACGCTGTCCATCCAACCAAAATTTGAGCAGGTTTCAGGACTTCTGTGTTTGTTGGGTGACCAATGCTTTAAAGCAGGAGAAGTGTTGGTCATACAAAGTTGGTCATACTATCCCTTTGGTATATGTATGTTCAATCTACTTTTACCTGCAAATTTAGGCTATATTCATATTTACTCTTTAATTTTTTTAATTCAAAAATGATTTCGTAGCAGACCCTATATACAATGATTTCGTAGTAGATCCTAGAATGATTTCCTAGAATTGTAAAGGCTAACGGTTTCGGTAATTCTCACGGACGCGCGGGAGATCGCTGCGCTCCCTCCCCGCTTAGTCCTCTGAGAGGCTTTAGATTTCAACTTCGATGGACGAAGGAGCCGGGATAATCAAACATGTCGCACTGCGTGCCGCATGTAGGAACGGATTATATAGAATCTATTAATATATTTCGGAACACACGGTTCACATTTTGTCAAATTTACACATTTACCGGTAAATGTAAACATTTGCCGATTTCGGACTTTAACCGTAACATATACACATATAAATTTTAGAACTTCAGGTGACTATTAGCACAAAATTTCCCTTCTCATTATTTGGCAGTGTACATTTCTGTTTTCGATCGTATTACCAAATACCAATTCATGTACGAATCGAATTGATGATTCGAATCGAAGACCTTCTGGATAGACCTTCTGGAGTGGGTTCAGGTCTCACAAAATGAAACACTGCACCCAAATGGGCCAATTTATAGTTTCCTTTGATATCCATGAAAGTATAGGTATCCAGTGACATTCAGACTTCCTAGTCGATCCAAGGCAATTACCGTCTTTAGAACAATTTTCAATGAAATAGTATTGGAGTCAATTGCAATTAGAGCAGCCAAAAATATCAGCAATTTCCTATTGAAAGACAGTAGCGTACCTCCCAGACAGATAACAGCATACTGTTTCATCGATAAAGATCATGATCTCGTCAACGGAGAGATGGGTACGATAATTGTTAAAAGCTATCACATTCCTTTTAATTCAATGTATGAAGAGCTTTCGGCCATTTCATTGAGATGGCCTCATTGATTTAACACCCGAGCATGCATTTATTTAAACTTTTAAACAATTGTAAATCGAAAAATAAGAACAAATAAAAAAAAAAATATAAACATTTAGTGCATCTATAAACAATATACTTAGTTGGTAATAATAATATATAGTTAATATACAGAAGTGAGCACATTGCCAATCAGCAGCCACTCAAGAAATATACAGACAGGTTTCAGTTTTAATTTTTATTTTATTTATTTTATATATTTTATGTTATTGAAGTTAAATCATAAAAACATAAACCAAATCTCGTGATTGTATATAAATATGAAAATTAATAATAAGAAATAAAAAGTTTTTATTTAAATATAATCTACATTTGTACACAAGAAATATACAGAAGGAGTTAAATAATATCGAGATAAAAAAAAAAAAAAAAAAAAAAAAAAACAACAAGAATGAAACATAAACTTTGAAAGGTATTTTTGTTTTTTTTTGGGGGGAGGGGTAAGAGCTTTTCCAGCATCAGATAGGAAATTTTATGTATTTGAACAAAATATAAAAAGCTCGTATTTACAAATAATATATATTTTACATAGATATGAATATTTATGTATGTATGTATGCAAATTGGGTGTATTTTGCCGTTAAACGACGGTACTTAAGAAATGTTTAAGATTTAATTAATTTGGCCGAGCTTTCAGCATTTTATACTATGCTTATATTATAATTTACTTAATCAACAGTTAAAAAGCTTATTTATTCATTCAAATTTATTCTGGGCAACATTATATGCACCACCGTAGTAAAATTGGTTATGGGGGTCACGATAATTTGTCATGGGCAGAATTTTATGGTCTGAAATGGTACACTAATATAAGAAGGCTTGGAACAAAACTTCTGACGCAACCGAAAAGACATCGGCGTAGACAGTGATACATTTGCCTGCTCTATAAAAATATTACTGCATTATTTGCTCTGTATCAGTAAGCGGAACGTTACCAAGCAGCATGTCTGGAATTGGTATTAAATTCCTAATCTCGTGTTTAAATACAACTTCGTATCGGCTATAAAAGTTACGTCATATATCACACGATTGTTTTCTCGAAAGTTAGAAGCCTTCAATAGTATCACCTGCTTTCACATATATACGTGACCTTTTAGAAAATTTCAGCTTATCCGCATTCACAAGCAAGATTATCGATTTTCAGAAGTCGACGTAGAGGATATAATACCCGATTGCCAGTGGGAAGGTGGACCTCTAAAACCAGAGATTAGATATTTGGTTCTGCTTAAACTCGTTGATTATGAGATCAACGGAAGTTGAACACTGCTCTAGTGAATCACTCCGTTTCCACTTATTCCAATCACACACACAAACACACACTTACATATACAGGGGACGTAACCCAAGGAGCAGTTCTGGTGCTTCTCTTGTGGAATGTCATATACAATGATATTTTAAAAGAGCGAACGTACAAGGACACCATGATTGTCGGATATGCAGATAACATTTTCATAGTTGTAGTTGCCAAAAATAAAGTAGTCGTTGTTCATTATTGTAACCACGTGATTGCTAGTAGGTGATGGCGAAACAATGAAGCGTCGCAATTAGCTGAACAAAAAACGGTTGTTTTGATGAGTAGCCGAAAAGTGTTAGAAACCATTGAGTGGGAAATCAAACGAAACGATCGATTTTTTTTCCGGTTTTTACAGGCCATTGTTGGCCCGTACCGTGTCAACAATCTGGCTCCAACAGTTTCGATCACAAGCCAGCTCTTCATACTGTTGCAAGCAGTTGGAAGATGCCAGATCGCTCTCTACGCCGTGGAGCCATCGTCGCCGCCAGCGACCTCTTCGCCTACCGAAAGGCGGTTCTCCTTTCAAAGATCGCTGTATCATTCATTTCGGATCAGCACGCAGAACGTGACCGAGCCAGCGTATTCGCTGTCCTTTGATTTCATGCACGATATCAGGAATTTGCATTAAATTCCTGATCTTGTGATTGAATAGAACTCGGTATGTGCCATCAACGTCGCGTTTTGGGCCATATATCACACGCATGATTCTTCTCTCGAATGTTAGAAGCCATCTTTCGTACTCATCCGTCAAGGTCCAACTCTCACATCCATACATGACAACGGGTCTGATCAACACTCTGTACAGCTTCAGCTTATCCGTATTTGGAAGACATTTTGATTTCAGCAGTGGACGTAGAGGATACAAAGCCCGATTGCCAGTGGCAAGGCGAACCTTGATATCATCTTCCACACTATTATCATGAGTAATGAGAGATCCAAGATACTTGAATCTCATCACTCCTTCAAACGAGTGGTTTCCACTACTGAAATCACTTGCACTTGGTCTCGAAAAAAAGAGATCAGATATTTGGTTTTGGACTCATTGATTTTGAGAACAACGGAAGCTGAAAACTGTTCCAGTGGATCAAGTATCTCTTTCACTCCGTTGCCATTTAATCCAATCACACAGATATCATCTGCATACGCAAGAAGTTGATTGGATTGTCGGAATAAGATATTGTCCTGAGGCGTTTCACTTTTACGAAGGATGTATTCCAACATGAGATTAAAGAGTATTGGGGACAGCGCATCTCCTTGTCGAACACCAGTAGTGATTGCAAAAGTTATCGATAGCCTGTTCTCAACTTTAACACAGCATTGTGACTGCGTTACTGTCATTTTACACAGATGTACATATTTTTGTGGTATTCCTATAAATATTCAAGCGCATACCATAGCCTTTCTCGATTGATCGAGTCAAAGGCTTGCTTGAAATCTAGGAATACCTGGTGTACATCGCGAGATGTTTCGTAGTACTTGGAAAGAATCCTGAGCAGCGAAAAAACTTGATCAGTGACTGACCGATTTGGACGGAATCCTCCTTGGTAGTCACCGACAATTTCCTCCGCTAAAGGAGTAATTCTTCCCAAGATTATGTAAGACAGTAACTTGTATGCTGTGCAAAGGAGAGTTTTACCGCGATAATTTTCGCATTTCATGCGATCACCCTTTTTGAATATTGGTCATAACGCGGCCACTTTCCATTCTTCGGGCATAACTTCATTTCGCCATACCAATCGAATAAGGTCGAAAAGACAGTTCCACAAAGTTAGCCCTCCGAATATCAAGAGCTCTGAATTAATGCAATCAAGCCGTGGTGAACGATTTTTCTTTAGTCTCTGCATGGCCATTGTGAATTCTTCATAGGATGGATCCTCAATGAACATCTCAGCAATGAGCACAATTCGCGTGTTTTTTTTAAAGGAATCACCGAATTGCACCATACCTTAAGATCTCGGTCAACTGCCATTCGGGACCAGGATGGAAACCTCTGTGTTAACGTCGATGCGGTACTCGATATATGGCGTGAACATTTTTCTGATCTTCTTAATGTTCCACATGTATCACAAGCTGTATTTGAATACCCTCAGATACGATCGAATCCATACCTGAAAATTGTTCGGGATCAGTTTAGATCCCAGGCTGAAATTAGGGAGCACTTGAAGTATGCTGGTGACAAAGTTAAGCGAGTTGGAGCTGCCCTCGCAGCAATATTGATGCCAAACATTGGTGGACCGAAACAGCCGATAAGGAAACTATTGGCCAGAGCAAACACATCTATTTTGATGTACGCTGCGCCGATCTGGGCAGGAGTTACCAGAACGTCATCTTACGTCAGAGAAATTACCACAGTCTTCAGGTTGACATCATTACAAATCTGTTGTGTATTTCGTACGATGTCTATATTATATCGTTCAAGTATCTAGCATCAGAAAATGAAGGACACCCATGAAAGGACGATGGACTTTTGCGATGATTTCTGATATATTGGACTGGACGACAAGAACACAAAGATGATGTTAATTACCATCTAACTGAGCTGCTATAGGGACATGGTTGTTTTCGTGAGTACTTGTACAAATACAAACATGTATGGACGTTCCAAATTACGTTCTGATAGAATGCGTACGATTTGATGAATCACGTCACTTCATCGAACAGCACACACGTGAGTGTACCGTTAGCCAATAACGTAACATGACTAAGCACAATATATGCTTCGGTCTGAAGAAAACTGTAATAAGACGAACCTGATCATTTTCAGCATAATGCAGATAATCAGGCAAGACAAACGAAGAGCAACCATGTCTGTAACAACGTGACACCAGAGGAATACCCAATAGACCAATCGTGGCATGTCTATGCGTGAACTATTAACTCTACCCTAGGAAGGAATGCCTTGATTGGTGGTACCGCAGGGATAAAAGACGACGTTGAATGGGAGATGGTATATATATTATATATATATATATATATATATATATATATATATATATAATATATATATATATATATATATATATATATATATATATATATATATATATATATATATATATATATATATAATATATATATATATATATATATTATATATATATATATATATATATATATATATATATATATATATATATATATTATATATATATATATATTATATATATATATATATATATATATATATATATATATATATATATATATATATATATATATATATATATTATATATATATATATATATATATATATATATATATATATATATATATATATATATATATATATATATATATAAATATATAATTGGATTGTCGACATAAGGTCTTATACTTTTACATAGCATGTATTCCAACATGAGATTAGATTGGACATAGTGTGAACACTCCATTTTTCGGATATATCTTCATTTCGCCTTACCAATCGAATAATTTTGAAAAGCCAGTGCGATCAAGTTATCCCTCTGAAAATTGAAAGCTCTGAATCAATGCAATCATGGCCGCAGTGAATTCCTCATAAGTTTTGGTCCAGATTCACTTCTTTACACTGGGAATTAGAATTCAAAATGATGTTTCTATGAATAACCCCGTCCCTTTTCAAATCAACACATGCTCAAATTGACCCATCAATTTGACTTTGGGATGTTTTACATATATGTGCCCATATTCTGCTGATCATGAGTGATCGCAAAGTTTCTCTATTTTCAAATGACTCAATCAAATCATTGAGCCAGAAAGATTGGAAACCGTTAATGAATTGTTTATGCTAAAATCAAGTTTTTACTCTTGTCATCAAGGGTATACTTTGATGATGAGTTCCATTGAAATAAGGTTCCAATTATTTTGCAACTAGGTACATGATTTTCTATCTAGATCTAGATCCAAAGTAGTATATAAGTACTGTAATCGGAGATAACAAATATATGCTGCACACAGCTGATGCGGGACTTAGATTCCAGATATCGATCGAGAATAATTGGATCGACTCGATACAGATTGTTAGAGCTTTTAAGGCCACTACAGCCACCAGTTAAAGATATACGATTCACTTTGGCATTAACGTGCCAGTTAGATCCCAAGGTACATAATGAAAAGAACAGTATTATTCGTAAATGGTGTTTATGAAATGACTGAGAATTAAACCGAAATTTGAATGTGTATACTACCCCAAAAGCTACACATGATGGTCAACATTTCTAAATGAGCTTTCAAAATTAAACTGAAGATCATCGTCATATATTTTCATAAGGTAT
This sequence comes from Tipula lateralis, assembly GCA_963932295.1. Taxonomy (NCBI): domain Eukaryota; kingdom Metazoa; phylum Arthropoda; class Insecta; order Diptera; family Tipulidae; genus Tipula; species Tipula lateralis. The sequence continues at coordinate 62,402,862 of OZ010736.1, read as the reverse complement.
AGCCGACGAGTTTTTTGGATTTGTCGATGCTAGCGGGGCTACATATAAATCTGCAATCTTTACTCGTGGCATCAAACCCCTTTGATCTGTCTTAACATTAGTATCAAATCGTGTGGATAATTGGATTCAGGTTAGGTTAGGTTAGGTTGTTGTGGCTGCTATCGCACACTTAGACCGGCGATCGGTCCGTTGGATTCATATTGAGTCAAAAATAAATATAGTCAACTGAGGCATTTCTAATAAGAAATATTGAAGTGAAATAGATCCAGGAAAGGCGTAAACTATAGACCCACGACTCTACTGTGAAGAAACGACTTGTCTTAAGCAAGAAAAAAATTCTTCAAACGATTGCAGGAAGAACAAATTATGTATGCAGGGGCAACGGGTCTTTTTGCAAAACTCTGAAATCGAGCAAGATCGACTAGTTATCGACTTCGCTAGCTTTTGCAACACGTAGTTGATCGTGGAAAGAAATCACTTGTTGTTTAGTATATGGTGGGTGGTCCGATATGTTCTATACTAATTCGCATATTATGGCTTTGGGAAACAGAGCAAGTTTGACCTAAGGTAAAGACATAAACTGACTAACGTCAATTGATTAAGAGTTAAACACAGATGAACGAATTTTGTGACCGGACAGCTGCAAACGGCATTCATTAGTCTTTAATTTTTGTTCCACCTGAATATTATCTTGGAGATCATAAATAAAAATCTACCAAGTCTTGACTTTATCATTCAAACAGTCCTTAGCAATAGTACCAGTGATCCTTGTGAACGGTTGAGACTGTTAAAATAACTCCATCTGGTGTTTTGTAACCAGTGTTTGAATATTGTATTATAAAGTATTTTTCCTCACTCAAAATGTTTTCGGCAAACCTGGGGGTACACATCTCTGTTGAACAGTCCAAACTAAACTGTAAAACATTGAATGGATGCAACCCAAGTACCGAAGACCTACAAACAATTTACCTCTGGTTTAGAAAAGAATCAAAATCGGGAGATCGGGCCTGTTTTCAAGATTTTGAGTATCACATCACATAGAGTGGGAGAAAAGTACATACTTACAAACAAGAGAAACTGACTGTCTGTCCTTTTATGTTTTTGATGATTAAGATCCATTTCAATAAACCCGCATTGAATCCATTCCGTTAACCATCAACATCGTTATAGGGAATGGTTTATTACCAGAACGTCCTAATTAATTGCAAGAAGTTAAGGCGTGAGCTCAAGGTAAGAAGTAATTGATTAAGAGGGAAGGTTAAGAACTGGAAGGTCTTAGATGAGGTATATGTTTTCTTTTCTGAAAGTGGAGATACGGCTGAAGCAGGGATTTAGACACACAACTTGAGAAATACACAGACTGTATTTAAACAATTCTTGTCCATCTTCAGCAATTAAGATCAGATTATGAGGAGGAATGAAAAGGGGCCTTAAAACGCACTAAATGGTCCGTTAGGTGTCTTAGTAGGTCGAGTAGCTAACCAAATACCAACGTCACAATTGAAACTTTATAGGAGTCGTCTGATAAGACCCAAATGAGTTCAGATCAAGAAGTCTTAGAGAATTTTAGAAAACAGATTTTCTGATAATTTAGTCTCAAAATTAAGTACGATCATAGGACCAGTAGAGATATTTTTTGGTATCCTCCAGGAAAGCCTAGAAGTAATCCTGAACTACTGTTTCGTAAAAGTTAGAAATTATAAGGCCAATTGTTTCCTACCTATAAACCTATTGAAAATGTGCTTAAACTTCTAAAGTTGTTTCGAGTCGAGGAGATTTTTTCTCCCATCCCCGCAATACAATGGATTATGAAAAAATGGTAATTAATATAGGTCGGGTGTTGTAATGTAATCTGAAACTGATATACTCTGAAAACTCATCTGGGTTCTTTATACTAAAAGCACGATTCTGGGAAACTTTAGTTTTTTTATGAATGTAGTCGGAAGGAAATTCTATAACGTTGAATATTTAAGAAGGAAATTGCTAAAATTTAAGAGAACAGCAATATATAGGATAGAAATTAACTCCCTTTTGATTTGGAAGAATGTAGTAGGCCTTCACTGGTTACTCAGTCGATGGCTGACTCTTCAAGATCTTGCTGTATATTTTAATTGAGCACTGACCAATGTAATGTGCGAGTAGTGTAGTCGGAGAAGAAATACAACCTATTCAATATATCCTGTCCTGTACTTATTATTCCTCCCACAAACTACATTGCATTGTGGTTCCTCTTTGACTTGCAAGATACCGTTCTTTCTTGTCTCTTATCTAGCAATAATCCCGAGATAAGAGCCAGCATTTGGATACTACCATATTGGTTTAGTACAGACAAGATCCAAATCAAATAGAAAATACAGCAGGGGTGCGAACCAACACTCAAAATATCAGAGGAAATAACTTAGAGGGCTATAACTATATAGCTCTATAAGAATATTAACAGAATTGTTGTAAAGATATTTGGATTGTACTTACTTGGGTCTGGATTAGACAGAATGTGTGTTGTAAATGAAATAAGGAATGTTGCACAGACGATTAAAAATAAATTAAATACTTATTACAATTTATATAAAAACAAAAGAAATCAAATTATCTTATGTATAAATATGTATGTATATTGGAAAGTTATATATAGTTGACAAAAGCATATATAAAGTATGTGAAGAGCACTACTATATACTGAAATAATACTACAGTACAAGGTATGTATAAAACTACAAGATAAGAATAAGAAGAAGAAGAAGAAGATGATAGGTTAGTATATAGCTTTACACACAAGCAGAACATGCATGGTTTGTCTTCCACAAAACTTTTTCTACGTTCACTGTACACACTCGCCGGTATACATCATCCAGGTCTTATGAATTGACTCAAAATGGTAACGTTCTATAATTTGGTGAAAATGCAACAATTAATTGTGTGAGTGGTTAAATTAAAAATTATAGTTTTAAATTAAATTAAAGTGCATTAAAGTACATTATACGGTTGCACATATATAGAGTATTAGAATCCAATTTGTTTATAAACTATTATCAGGATTTATAAGGGGTTGGATAAATAAAAAATTAAAACCAAAAAAAAAAAAAACCGACGAAACTGATAAATTAATTAAAAAGAAAATTAATGAAAATTAAAAACAAAAAACAAATTATTTTCTTGTTTTGTTTTTAAAATTTTTGTTTTTGTTTCCTGTCTTACGTCGTGGAGGGGGTCTTAATAAATCATCAAGAGAAAATGTTCTTGCTGTAGCCCCCCCAGATGCGGGTGGATGGGGGCTGCTGAGGCTTAATATAGATGGTTTTCTAATACCCAGCCGACCGAAGATTGTTCGAGCTGATGCCGGTGTTGTTGCCGCATTTTGTTGTATTGCACTCGTAAATTGTAATTGTTCACGTAACGAGGGATGATGGGAATGAAATGCTGTTGAATAATGTTTATTTAAATTTATATAAATAAAAAAATTTGTTTGTACATAAATAACAATGTTTGATATGTTTGTATAAAACATAAATATTTTTGTTTGTTTTGCATAGGAAAGCATAGTTAAAATATTTGAAAGGAAAGCTGGTTACGTTCGAGCAAGCGTTCAGATTGTTTAGTTTACAAATTGATCGATAAAAGATGGTGTGTTTGTTTACAAAAAGTGATAAAAGGGTAAGAACGTGTAAAAGTGAATAAAAGTGTCAAAAGTGTCGAAAAGTGTAGAAAAGTGTCAAAAGTGTAGAAAAGTGTCAAAAGTGTAGAAAAGTGTCAAAAGTGTAGAAAAGTGTCAAAAGTGTGCAAAATGCAAACTTATGGAGTCTGTCATCGAATTATATGTTCACGAGCTAAACGGCTGCCCATCGAGGAGAATCTCATCAATCAGATCCTACAAATACCTTACCTACTGTGTACCCTAGTGTTAGGATTGCTAGACTTACGAACACAGTATCTTAAGCATCCATTTTGTTTCGTAAAATCATTAAGTAAGCGAGTATCTTCAATTATATACTAAACCTCGTCTGATCGACTTGCTCTACGTCATTTAATCAGTGATTTCTATATACGGAGATTTTTTAATGGTCAAATTCATGCCCATCTTGTTTCAAACATTGTTACAGTTCGAATAAGAAAATAGATAAAAATTAAGAAAAAATAAATAAAGACAAATATATTTACGTCTGGTACGATCGGCTTCTTCCGACAACAGCTTTTCGATTTTCTCCGGAAAGTGACGTTTCGCACACCACACAAGACCGATTATGGCGAGTACAATAAAAACTGTTATGAGACCGAGCCAAAATGGTTCTTGTAGCATACGTTCCGATAGTGGTTTGTACGGTATATTTATCATCCGTTTCTCGCATCTTGGCCCCTCCCACCACGCATAGCATCTGAAATGAGGCAGAAATATAAAAAATGAGATTAAATTCATATAAATAATATTGTGTAGAACGTACCGGCAAAAATAACCGCCATTCTTGTCAAAACATTCGCCACGTCCTTCGCACGGACTTTCGGCGCATGGCTTTTGTCGTGTATCGCACGTTTTGCCCACATAACCCGGTTGGCAGTGACACTGTGAAAATAAATAGTAAAAACGAATTATTTATATAAAATATGCGAAGTGTTAGCGACTGGGTACAGTAACATAATCGAAATGATGTTATCAAAATGTAAAAGCTCAGAAGCTCATTCAAAAAGCACACAGCTACGTGATTAATATACTTACTTTAAAGCTACTAGCCGTTAGCTCACATTTACCAAATAAACATGGATCGGTTTCGCACATGGTCAAACCACAAAATCGGCCAACATAGTGTCCACGACATTGACATGCTCTTTTATCACCACTAGATACACATTTACCACCAAATAAACAAGGATTTGGTTGACATGTTTCAACCCAATCGTCACCTTTTACCAGTTTCAACTTGAAATTGACATCCGGTTGAACTTTGACTGTTGCGTTCAGTTTCAAATGAAATTCAATCGATGTCTTTTGTCGTATATGCAAACTATTTAGATACGAGGTTATATAGATTGGGGCGGTTTGATAAGTTTGGACGACAATCGAGTGATTACTGGAAATTTCACAAAAATTCCATATCGTGCCGTTGTTATCGGCATAGTTATCGTAGATCTGGAAATAAAATATGCTAAATTGGTATTTACATACATTTGAGGTCGTACTCATACCTCGATACCGTTCCCATCGTGACACGCGGCTTCGCTCAATTCGACACCGTGAAGTTCGACCAAAATATTATCGCCCATCGGCGCAAACAGATGTTGTGTAAATTCAACATCGGCCGCCAACGATTTTGGATAGTTCAAATGTAATATTGAACCGTGTGTTGTATTTAAAAAGTTGATTGTACGCGCTTCGATCACCGGATGCATTGTTTTGTAGATCATTCGAAATCCCCTACCCTTTGGTATCGTACCGGTGCGCAAATGTATTTTTAATTTTTCTTTTTGACTAACAAACACTCCATCGTTCAACTGTTGCTGCACGGTAAATGGTTTAAATTCACCGTCGCCCAAATCGATCGTCAGTTCACAATCGTCTTTGAGATCATAATCGGTAATCTCAAGCCACACTTTTTTACCAACCGGCGCCTGAATTAGAAACGTACAATCCAGGTTGTTGATTAAAAAATGGGGATAGTTCGGACTACTAAGATAGCCTTCGCGTGCCGTCAGCGTTTGCAGTGGACATCCCGATACGTCCACCGCCACCCATGTGGCACTGAAACCAGTTCCGGCTATCGAAAAATCACTATGAAAATGTAGTATTGCTTGATTGTTCTTTGAAATGTAATCGAATTGCGACATGTCCGTTTCGAAGGTGCCGCATAATTGTAAATTTTTTAAAAATTTTGGCGTACCACTATCTAGATTATTTACACTATCACCGATCTCGTTCGTAACTTGATCACTGTTCGTAAAACGTTTACGTCTTCGTCGCACCTTTTTGAACGCACCGAAACGATGTCGCAACGTTTTTTCTAATTTTTTAAAACTCTTTTTTATATTCTTATCTAATATGTCGTCATCGTCGTTATCTCGAAGCAATTGCAAATTTTTATCGATCAAAACTTTTGTTAAATCGAAATTATCGTTTTGATCACGATCGTATTCACTGTCGAGATCGGTGCTATCGTCATCGCCACTACGCTCATCATCGTTCTGATAGTCGATATAGAAATGATCGTTTTTTAGCATTGCGATCGGGATCGAATTCAGTCCCGGATCGAATTGTAGATTTGCGTCGAGCATTGGATCTACATTGCGAACGCTTACATAATCGTACAAACAATCGTCTTGGAGTTCTAAATCAATTTTTTGAAATTGTAGAATGATACGCGTCCGATCGGGCCCAATTATATGGATCCAATAGTCGAGATTCGACGGATATATATTCGGATAGCCGGGTGATGTTAGACGACCTTCGATACCCGTAATCGTTTGATTTTGTATAAAAATTTCGCTAGTTCCGTGTTTTTGTCCCTTGCACACGTATCCACCAACATTCAAACACTTTTGCGACGACCAATAGAGTCCCGATGGTAGCATTGGCGTTGGTGACGTTTTCCACTGCAGCGCTAAGCACATCGGTTCCTTTATTGTGGCCACCACTGTTTCGTCGACGATATCTTGGCCAGGAAGCCAACCCTTAAATGACATTTTACTACCGTCCGTCCACTCGTATTCATGATTTTCGGCCAGCTCGCCACCCAACCAGTACAGTGCTCGTGGCGTATAGTCGACATGATTTCGGATGTTTGTTGTTACGAATCTGGGAAATGCAACAAAAAGTTTTTTATGTTAGTTGCAGAAATAAATTGCATTTGATAAATAAATAATTTATAATTAAACCTTATTACTGTATTTATAAATTAAATAAACAATTTTGTTTAATTTTATATTTAATTAAATAAAAACGAAAAATTAATTTTCCAAGAAAAATAAACTTTTTAGAATGAACAAATAAAAAAAATTTTTTTTTTGCTTGGAATCGCAAAGTAAATACGAGTTTTTGTTAACTCCTTCAGGACAAGATTTTTTATACCGGATAGTTCATAATGCAATCAGCAAAAATGGACCATTTAAGAATGCAAATGAGCAAGAAGACGGGGTACTCTAAACAAATGCAGACAAAACCATGTGTTGGTCACAATGTTTCTCGAAAGACAATATACGGTGACACGTACCTTATGTAGAAGGTGAAGGTTTGAAGTCACTGAGCTTCATACACAAAGAACTTCTAACACAACGCAAGATTGACCGGTTATAATATGCCAGGAAGATTATAGCATTCAATGGTATGATTCGAGGCCAAATTACAGGGAATTTGTTCACAACTGTGGAAGTCATCTTTTCGTTGGATTTGTAAGTTATATTTATAATGCTGATAACACTCTTTTTGAACCGTTTACATACCAGGAAGTTATTTGAAATCATATAAAATTATAGAGGTGCTTCCAACAGACGATTGAGAGCTGGAAATACACAGATACATTCAAGAAAGACCGCTAATCGAATTTATATTATTAAGATTTGAGGACATCCCTAAGAGGAAACCCTTGCATTGTTGGATGAGCAAAACATACCATAAAGGGTGTGCGTAACGATATAAAGCAACAGATAAAGAGCAGCCGTATTCGTCTAGTCTAAAGGTGTTCACGCTCTGTGGAAAAAGTGGGTTTCCATCTAATTTTTTGATTAACGAAGGTTCAAGGTTTGGCCCAGCAGCCGTTGTAGAACTACTTAAACAGATATCATAAATCTATGCCTGGGTGTCGTAATTAAGAAAATGTGTTCCAATATCCAGCGAGACAGATCAGTGAAGCCCAACTGGAAGCTCGCTCAACTTTATCACTACAATTGATATCCTGGTTATGAACTACCTAGAAACGAGCAACTTCTGTCCAACAATTCTTTATAGCGTTTCCTACAACACCTCTCATCGAATGTTGAACGGAGACTTATTATTCCACGCGTACGCTATTCGATCTCTCGGAAATAGGTGAGAAGGTCTTATCACTAAATTTTCTGAAAGAGTTATAACTGTAATTGTTCTGTGTAAAATATAACACACATAAAGGTCGGGTAGCTTCATAATTGTCGTCACCTCCGGGTCCTCGTTCGTTAGAACGGGTGGGTAAAGTGACCTAGGTGTGGGGAGGGTCACGCTAAATGACGGCAGATGTGCTGGTTTAAGGTGTTACGTGACCCGTGCCAACAAACTAACAGGCTGGAGGCCCATTTAACAAAGCCCAGTCGCAAACGGAGCTCTCTGAATACCTGGCGACCTCCAGCAGGTGGACCATATATTTCTCCGAGACTCGTGGGAAAAATATGGAATCCAAAAAAACGATAACAAAACCGAGACCGGCACTCTCCAAAGGCTGGAAATAAAAAGTGAGAGCTCAAACCGTAAAAGTGGGGCTCCCTCAAAAACACCAGGAGGAAGCAAATTCAAGGCATCTAAGCCAGGGACGAGCGAAAATTAAGGGCTGCTGATGAGGTTCGACTAACGTCATCAAATCGAAGCAGCACTATAGGAATAGACGCGCGGCGTTTATGGGTTGGACAGGTGGGCTACAACCCCTGAGCGGCATCCTTCGACTGAACAAAAAGAATCCGTGGCATGGGCCAAGAAAACGGTCAACTCAGAGAGGGACCATGTGTCGAAAAGACAGCGGTCCCAGGATGAGCTGGAGCCCGTCAACACAAAACGGCCCAAAATGCAGGCGAAGAAGGAAACTCCTCACAAGGTTTTGCCTCCTAATAAGCCTAAACCAAAATCCTTGAAGGATATTGTGAAGGAGCGTGTGTTGGTGCTAGCCGTCATTGACAGGAGTCATGAAGATGGGAGCATCACTATGGGAAAATGGAGCTTGGTGTACAATGCACTAAACTTAGTTTCCCTAAGAATCCTGAGAGAAAATCCAGGGCCCTCTCCATCCTGCAGAGATGCGAGCTGGCATCAAGGGCACGTTAAATTTATAGCGTGCTCTGATGCCAGATCAGTGGAGCTCTATAAAAAGGCTGTAGCGGAGGTAGGGGAGGTGTGGCAAGGCGCGAAGCTGGTAGCTGTAAGCAGGGAAAAGATTCCTAGCAGGCCAAAAGCACGCGTCTGGTTACCAACCGAACCGGTTAGCCCAGAAGAAATTCTTGAAATAATTAGAACTAGCAACCCCAATCTTCCGACAGGAAACTGGAAGATCGTGAGGCAAGAGGATGCAAAGAGGGGCTCCAGATTATCAACTATGATAATCAATACGGAGTTCCTGGCGCCGCTTGTTGCGACTAAGGGAGTAATTGACTTCGGTCTCGGGTCGAATACTCACAAAGTATACAAAAAAGACGAGGCTGAAACACGAGAAGACGACAGCCCGTCCACAACTGATACAGCTGCACCTGGAGGAGAGACAGCCCAACCAATGGAGCTCTCCGAGGTGACCGCACTTGGAGACGAGATGGGCAGCCGACTCTCGCTGGTGTCAGACGAAGAAGACCTGTCGGTCCCAAGGGACGGGAGGACTGCAAACATCGGGGAAACAAGTTCCATAGAGTGAGAGACGGGAGACACCGGCGACTCCAATGGAAACGAAGGACACTAGCCTGTGGTAGCGGGGAGTGAAATAGGTAAGTAGGCTCAACTTGGTTATGCTAAAATAAATACAAATTACTTTGACAAGAGTAATTCAGCCAAAGCCCAAAAATTGAATATATAATCCAAGGTGCTGCTTCGATTAAAGCATGTATATACACTGTTAAGTTAATAATGCTCACAGAAACTCTATTCTAAAGTAAAAAGACTAAACAGTGTCGATTATAGTTCGATACATATGTCCATAAGTATACATTAGATTCGAGTATATGAAGTCTTCACCAGCTGAGATAATCAAAGCTGACACACCCACCATACAAACAACTCGACAAAACAAAACAACATATCTGTTCCCAATTCAACGATAAAGTTCGAACTGGGTAGAATGACGTGACAGCCCTCTAGTAAAAACAATGCATAATATACCTATTAGACACAAACAGCAATGACTAGCGATGGACAGATCGAACAGGTATATGGAATTGTAAATTTCGGCAGACGACAAAGTTGGTGTCGGTGACAATGTCATTACGGCGTAGGATACGATCTGGCATCTTCAGGACGTTAGCAATAGTGCGATGAGTAATCGATGAAGTCAGTTGGTCGACGCGGTACAGGGCCGTGACCATGAAACTGCTATACAGTAAATTGCTGATTTTTATAAGTCAAGCAGGTCTTTTTAAGATTCAACTCTTCATCACCTTGATCATTCATCACCTTTCGCCAAGAACGACAATTTTCCTAACAAAGTGGTGCCTAAGGTGGGATCCCAAATATCAGTTCAAACAGCAAAGCTGAGATTTTGATACTGTTTTTATACAGTATAGCAACCATATCGGTGTTTTGATTCACATGAGGGCTCGAAGTAAATAATATCACTCGTGAAATAATGAATCCTTCCAAATTGAATGGGTATAGCAAATTCGCTCTAGTTTCAACATCGTCCAGTGGATTGATAACGATTAATGTTCAAACATTTGTATGGACACACTTTAGTGAACGGATGTGAATTCGACAACACAGTAAATCGCTACATGGAAATAGTGTCATTACAGTACACAACTATTTTGTTCAGATTGGAACCGAAATCACTCATGTGCAATGAAGAAGTACGCGTTCACGATTTCGCTGATTAGTCATCGCAATGTAAATTTTAGCTCAATCGTTGTGGCTTGGCTCATGCAGTTTCAATTTCAAAATCTCACGTAACCAAGCTTCTCCAATTTTTGGACTTTAACTTTAACGCTAGATACTCTTACCACGAAGACCCTCCGCAGTCTAAATACACTTGGAGGTATCAGCCACAAGCAATGTTATCAAATCATAACCATTTTGACCGCATAAAACTCAAAATTGGTTCTTTCGCCAGAGACATGCGACACTATCTCTGATTTTTTTGAAAATCCACCGATCACAGACTAATATGTATCACTCAAACGATTGTTGTTGGAAAGCTTAGCGCCGTCGTTTGAGAGGCAGTTAGAAGCTACTTAGATTAGCACTTGGCGCACGACCTGATACTATACAAGTTGAAACGATAGCGAAAACAGCGGACAAGATGTACGAGGCCATTAACATCGGCCAACAACAATCAAACATATCGCAAGTTTTTTTTTGGGAATCCTGACCTACTGTTCGTACCAACCATGTTGCGTCGAGTAAAAATATTGGTTCACTTGAATCCAGGCTTACTCGGCTCGAGGCCAAATTGTGTGGCTTGCTTCTAGACCAAAGCACCTCGAATGTTAGACGAGAACTATCACATACTAGGGCACGGCCACGCAGCTCAAGTAATTACTCTCGTCGTCACGGCAGATGCTGGTACCATACCAAATTTGGTAAAGCTGCTAAAACATGCATCCAACCATGCAATTTCACTTCGATACAACAGTCAGTGGCTCACAACATCAAAACAATGGATGTATATGTGAAAATCAATCAAAAACATATGTCACTGGAACGGGACTCAAACCACAAACACCCAAAATACGTCTCGGTTATTCACATTCGGCCGAATAAACTGAATTACAATCGCCCAATCATTGGCGCCGACTTTTTATGCAAATTCGGACTTTTAGTTGATCTTAGAAACAAACAGCTGATTGATTCAGCGAATAAGCTGTCTATGAATGCCACCATGGTTCGACTCGATACCGGATACACCGAAGAACACCGATCCATTTTACGATCAACAACGGCTACGGTACTCTGCTGAAAAAGTTTCCAGAACTCACAGCAGAACCAAATTACAAACTGCCAGTCCGACACAACGTGGTTCATCATTTTGTAACAGCAGGCCATCGACACAAAGCCGCACTGACAGAATTTCAACATATGGTGGAATTAGGGATTTGTCTACCATCGGTAGATCTCCAGTTTCATGCCCATTACACATAATGAAGAAGAAAGATTACGTTGGGGTCACCAATGCAGCACCGCGTTGTTGGAAGTCTTTGTTAATTGTGATTCGAAGTTGTGATGGATGATGTTGTTAATGTTGTTGTAAGTTCGCTAGGCCGGTTTCGATCTGATGCGGATGACGTCATTGTGATCGAAAAGATAATTTTGGGGTGGGGGTGCCTGGTTTCACCCGCTTAGTGCATTTTAGGCTTGTTGTGGCATGGAACGAACTTGACTGACCATTAATTTACGATCTGTGGTGTGAATGAACACAACTATGACCCCAGTGCAGAACTCATAGGCCGACACATCTTCCATGCCAGCAGTAAAGGCTAGCATGGAGCTATGCAATGTGCAGATGGTTAGGAAAATCGGACCTATAGCCGTACGTCCTCGAATTGGCTGTATAGTGACTGGCTGCATGCTTTATTTGTGGGTGCCTGTAAGTTCTTTCTCCATTCAACCTCTTTATGTTGTTCTTGTTTTAAGCTATACCACTGCCTGCAACATTTCTACGAATTGGTTGTTGTTGGAATTAATGCAGCCGTAGTTATCGGAATCCTTCTGCGTTTCTTCCAGTACGTTCCGCTACATGTGTTCACATTGGAATTTTGATCTGTGCCTAATTGGAGTTGTATAAAAACAAGAAGCGACTACACTTCATATCGGCATAGAAAGTCAGATAAAGTTAAAATTAACCCAGGGTAAAACCTGCAAATGAAACTCTTACTTTTCATCGTGTAAAGTTCAAAAAGGTAATATTCTGACTCATCATCATGTGTACAATAATTATTATCGTCATAAATGATTTTCCAAGTTGTTGTTTATGTATCCAAATATTTAATTTTCATTATAATCAACCAACAGCATCGTTCGTATCATATAATAAAAATCATAATTACAACAAAACATATTTTTATGCTATTCATCTAATGAAATTCTAAAGCATATTTATTTATCTACGAATATTTCGGATTCTGTAAAAATGAAAATTCTATTTAAATATAAAATCTTGTGGTTTTGGGACACATGGGAAATGAAACATAAAATTGGTACGGCACAGCCCGCGCGTATCTGGTATATGCGTGAAGGAGGAGGATATATACATTATTATGGAAGCCATAAATTTTATTATCTCTTAAATTTTGTGAAAATGAGTTTGGGCGAGATAGGGGGGTACTCCAAATTATTATATCTGCCGATCATAACATTTGGATGTAGCCTGCTCTTGTACCTATATTTAGCCGACGTAGTATACAATTATCTGCAACCACTTGAACAACTAAAATGTGCTATCGTTATATAAGAGGAAACGACTGTCAATTAGATAAATTGCATTTTTTTCTGACGGATATTGCACAAACGTGAAAGTGGATCGCAGCCAACAGAAAACCGAATTATACAAGACTAATAAAAATCTGTTGAATTGGATTTTATTGTTGTTGTTTGTGTTTTATGTCAATCGTAAAATGTCTCATCGATGAAAATGTGTGAGTAATGAATACATGTAACTCCTTCGGGCGTGGTGGTTATAAAATTGAATATAACATTTTTTCGCTTTAAGATAGAAAGTTTTTTTTTACTATCGACGACGCCTATCTATAAAAAAGTTGATATGTTAAAAGGTTTATGTATAAATGCTTTTGTAACGGGTTAATGCTATAGAGACTTTTTATAGATGTAAAGCTTTATTGCTCACTAGACCAGTATGGAAACCAATCGGTTTTAGAAACGAATTAGGCCGGGGAAGTCCGGGTAAAAGGCCGGGTAAGTGAAGCAATAAGTGAAAACTTGAGAGATGATATAGTGCGAATTGACAAAATACACATATTATTCTATATCCTGTCCACATCACCTCTGATTGTTAGTTGATTTTCTGCGGTAAACGTCAACGGGGCGGATAGTGTTAATCGAACAAAACAATCCGCAGTCACTCAGAACCATTGTGACATCCCTTCTCTCAGTTTATATCTACTATCAGTTTCGAAATCTGTTTGTTCTTTTAATGAAGATGTGGTATCTTCAAGGTCGTCAGTTGAACCTCAAGGTCGACAGTTGACCTTCAAATATAGAAAATGTGACCCAAAGCAGTGCAGTCTATGGGAAGAGTATGAAGAACAGTAGCACAAAAAATGCTCATCAGTTTCTTATTCTCTGAATTTTCATTCGAAATATATGATTATTCAGAGAGCAATGCCGTGAGGATGCCCAGCAAGATCACTAAAGTGTGTCTATGAAAGATGAGGTTACCCCATCTCTTTTGGTGCAGAGCATCATAGTGATATGAAAGACAGTAGCGCACCTACCAAAGGGGATAGATAATTCGATCTAAGGATTTTGTATAAATAACCCGGCACCAGCTAGATTACAGCATACTGATCGGTCATTAAGGTCATCATATCGTCACCGGAGGAGTAGGATAGTCCCATGATGTGATTTCCGGTAACTAATTTCACAAATTCGTGCTGTGTCCCCATAGTGCCCGATGCCAAATGGACACTTGTGTGCCAGCCCACCTTCCTTCATATTTGGCAGTGCCCAGAAAGACTAGGAAGATTGTCGTCGCCTTGTAGGTGAGCGTTTGTTTGTGCTGCACACCTTCTGATCCAAAAATCAAGCGGTAACGGACCCACAGCCATTTCAAGAGCTGCAGTAGGAGTGGTGTGCATAGCTCCTACAATACAATATAAAAATCTTCCGATCTAACAAGATCGCCAGATACTTGCCTTTCGAAGAGGGTGGGATCGTATAAGCCTAAATTTTTAAAAGACTAAAATTCTCCAAAGTCCCGCGTCTATAGTGAAAAATATCCTATCCTGAGAACATATGTTTTGAGCGGTCACCGTCGTCGTATCACTACCTAAGTCATTATGTATGAGTTCTCCTTGACCTATAAGCATTACGCCAAACCAGATGCAGAGATGATTGCACTGAAGGAAGCGATATTCGAAGGATTACAAAATCGGATTCTGTAAACAACCACATGAGTGTACAACAGGTGATGAAATCCACATCCCAAAAAAATTAACCAATAAGCTTCTTATTAGTTGAATCGGTTCTTCTTAAATAACCTAAGCCGAGTTCTTCAGTTCTCTAGAGTGAAAAATGAGGGAAGTCTTTTCACCATTTTGAATTCTAACAGGCAATCGTTTTTACATGTTTTAGCTTAGAAAAATCGTAACCTAGAGCTTTCTAATATAGATTTGTGATGGGTTGGCTTGGTTAGAGTTCTTGAGTAAAATTCACAGTTAGCTAAACTGTTGTAAGATTTGGGCAGGCTTGTTTGTCGATGCAACTAAAGACTTTGATATGGTATCAGAGGCATTTTTAACAAGTCGTATGCCTCCTACATTGGAAAGGTGAGGGCAAGGTGAGTAACCCCAAAAAGTTTTAATGTTAGTGTTCTACAGTGATTTATTTTAGTCCCTCCTGATTTTTGAAACTTAACAATTACCATTTTTAACTGAATTGGCCATATGAACCCAATGCACTGGATTTGGTGATGTCTACATAATGAAATTTCTGGGAGATATGATCTTTAACAAGATTGTAGAAAAGTTGAGCCATTCAAAATAATGCGTCTAGAGCAACAACTACCACTTGCTACTGGTCCCAAAATCGAGGTTGCAATTCTGCCGAGAGAGACTTCTCTTATTACGGAACGTATTCAAATTAAAGCACATAGCCAGCTTTTCGACTATGCAAAGAATACTCCTAAATAACAAAACTGTGGCTCGTAGTGTATATTTCTCGGCGGAAGCAGTTGCGGTTTTTATTGAACAATCCAACCTGCAGACGGACCAGTCATTTTGATACCCATTCGTAATGCAGCCATTCGGCATGTTATATTAGTTAATTCTTTGGTGGAATTGACGGCACTGATTAGATAACAAAAGAGTATATATCTTTAATCAGAGATTCACAAGAGTAAAATCAAAAGAATCAATTCAGGGATCGAAGACTCAGTCTTTGTAAGTGATACCTGCTCGAGACTTAAGACCTATGTTTGTATTACCAATAATAAGATGCAATGATCTCAGAGCAGTCGTTGTTGAAGTCAAGGAAAATCTAGAACTTAAAGAATACTTATATGCATCTGCCCTAGTGAAGATGAGGTAACTCCGACCGACGATGTATTTTCTTGTCTCTTAGTGGTGATACACTTGAACTTATAGGGTTTTGGAAGACTAAAAACTCAACTATAGTCACTTCAATCTTCAGCAATATAAATCAGAAATTGCTGGGAATGGAAGGGCAGTTAACATGCTTGAAAAAAGCATTAACCAGCTCTTATCATTTTATCAAAAAAAAACAAAGATTGGGACTGACAAATCAAAAAGCTCTAGTCAATTGAAATCATCTGATAAACCAACTGCTAAAATTCAGTGAATGGAATCTGGCAACCAAGGGGTAGACAATAGATAAAATACGTTCATTCTCAAAATTTAAAACACCAGAACCTTAAGTGATACTTCTTGGTCTCTTGTATGAAGAACTGGAAATCTTCCTTTATTCATTGGATGGATTAAAAAATAATTGGACAATAAGAAATCTGTCTTGGGAGTATTTTTGTACATTGTTACGGTTGATAATGGGTTCAATAATCTTTGCAGCTATAAGGCCACACTTGTAAGGTAGTTGATTGCCACGCTATAGTGAAGGAGAACTACTGCCAACTTTGGCAGGTTTACGACTTAAGTAACTGCCTGGATGGAGCATCCTGAAGACGAAGTGATGTCTTCTCTTGGTGTGTTGTAGTCAACCCACTGGTTGTCGAATTAAACGATTCAACAATATCCATTTGTAAACAAGAGCACATCCACGTAACACATCGCTCAAGTTGATCATTAATAGAATGTTAAAGGATGGGCTTGGATTGTTAAAAACGCATTGAATTGTATAGTTTTTAACAAAATACATAACCAGTGATTCAATGACCTGGTCATGGTAAAGCTATAATGGAAAATTTCAGTCAGTTATGGCAGAGAGATTTTCTGGTCATATCAATATTAGTTAGCTGTGAAGTTGACAGATTCAAAATGTTCAGATTGAAGACAAATCAGCATTGGATAATAAGAGGAGTAAGTTCATGACTTTTCATGAGTAATAGGAAACTAACATATGTAATCAAATCTTAAAGGCTAATATAAATTCAATGAATAAGACGTAACCTATGTTGGTTCTTAATATTAATGTGCACTCGGTAAATTTTGAATTACTTAGCTAGATCCAGAGGATCCATTTTTTTAGTCGCCTATTTAATAGTTCCCTGGCTAATTCGTTGGGATGACAAACTAGTTCTAGCTGTTTTTTTTGCTGTATTGATGAATTGTATCGTTTACAGTATCGATGAGTAAGTCACGTCGTAGGTTTCCGTTGCGTACATACCAGGGTGCGTTCACCATTGTACGGAGTATTCGTGACTGCAGTCTTTCCAGTTTTATTATGTTGGAAGCAAACGCGGAGCCGCACAGCTGAATACCATATGTCCAGATGGGCTTAAGTATCATTTTGTACAGTAAGACCTTACAGTCTAGACTTAACATTGAGTGTTTTCCAATTAACCAATTTAGTTTAACGCATTTTAAATTGATTTGTTGACGCTTAGCTTCAAAGTGCTTTCTCCACGTGAGTCTTCAATTTAAATGAAGTCCAAGATATTTAACACTATCGTGTTGTGGGAGAGTGATGTTAGTTAGTCTGACATGCGGACAGGTGAGTTTACGGAGTGTGAATGTATAATGTGCGCCGATGTACGCTCGTTGGCCTAAATTCTCCATTTTGCTAGCCATTTTTCGATTTGGTCTAGCTGTTCTTGTAGAATTCTTGTTGCTATTGTAGGATTTTGATGGACAGCTAGGATTGCAGTATCATCCGCGTAAGTAGAGACTTTCACGTAATTTTTGATGTTGGTTAGTCTGCTGTATAGATCAAGTATAACACTGGCCCCAGTATACACTGCCTTGAGGTAGTCCTGCACGAATATCATATAAATCTGTGAATACGGTATAATATTTCACCAAAAACTTTCGTTTGAGCAAATAATTTTCAATAATTTTACAGAAACTTGACGACACACTTGATTGTGCTCTAATTTTATGTAGAAGTCCTTTATGCCATACCTTATCGAAAGCTTGGGCTCTATCTAGGAACGCTGCAGAGCAGTATTCCTTTTGTTCAAGGGAGTTCCTGATTTCAGATATGACTCTGTTAACTTGTTTCACGGTTCCGTGTTCTTGGCTTAAGTTTTTGTGAAATTGGCTTAAGTTTTTGCAACAGCATATTTTCGAAAAGCTTTGAGAATGTTGATAATAAGCTAATTGGGCGATATGTTGTCCTTGATCGTATGGTTGACATTGCGCCACTTGTATTTGATTGGCTTACTTTCAGACGTATCTGCAACATTGATTAGATTTTCTTGATTTTCAACTTGCTCGTTAGGTGTAAGTACTTCGCTAAGCTGCTTAGCAACCGTCCAGTTGGCGCTTGTTGTAGAATACACTAGTTAGTTGTTGAACCGGTACTTCAATTTCATAGTTTGTCTTTGGGATATTTAACGAACACTTCCAGGTTATTGTAGACTTAAATAGAGACCAATTAGAATGTTGATTCGACAAAAATCTAGATGGCGCTAGTGTTTGAATTTGCGTGTTAAGAGTTATTAATACCGGAGAGTGATCAGAAGACAAATCGTAGCACGTTTCGGCCTTTACTAATGTTCTAGGTATACCCTTCGTTACACAAAAGTCAAGTAAATCGGGGATTTTTTGCCTGTCAATTGGCCAGTAGGTTGAGTGGCCAGAAGATATGTGAGCCATCTTTTCATTCTGTATACAGTCCCACAGTTGTTTTCCTTTCGTAGAAATTAATCTCGAACCCCATTGAATATGCTTGGTGTTGTAGTCACCTCCTGCTATGAACTTATCTCCTAGAGTTTTAAAGTAATTCGCAAATTGTTCGCTCTTAATTGAGTGTCTCGGTGGGCAGTAAACCGCAGATATGATGCATTTCCCTGACCACTCTTCTAGACAGATGCTGATTGCTTGGATATGTTCTTCCCTATATTTTTAGAGTTTATAGTGGTTTATTTTGTTTTTAATAAGAATAGCAGTTCCACCATGTGATTTTCCGCTAGGATGTTTAGTATCGTAGATACTGTATCCTGAGATCTTGAGGTAACTCGTATTTGTAATGTGAGTTTCGGAAATTAGCATAATATCGATATCGTTTTCAATAAGAATGTTTTGTACTTCAAGTCTATGTTGCGCTAGCTCATTGGCGTTCCATACAACTATCGCATTGATTTTTAGTTTTTAATGAGAAGTTGCATGAGAGTATTCATGTTTTGAAGCATGAGAAATTGTTCATTGACTCATTGATATAATGTTTATTTGCATTAACATAATTGCCTTTGACAGCTTCTGCATACGATATTTTACGATTTATGTTAGGAGATAATTCACTATCGCTGGTTTGATTTTTGTATAAGTGATTTAACTTTTGTCGTTACTACATTTTCTAACCTCTGGTTTTTTTATCCAGCTCACATTTGCTGGCTTCATGTAGGTTGCCGCATATAACCCACACAGCTGGAAGTTTGCAGTAATTTCTTGAATGGCCATATTCTTGGCAGTTGGTACATTGGAAAACTAATGATGGCCCTTAAATTTTATTGGCTCTGGTTCTAACTCACCTTTAAACAAAGGTTGTGGTTTTCTCTCGCGATTTATTATATTGATCACTTTAAAGTTCATATAGTTTTTAGTCCTTCGTACAGTGGACTCGACGCCTTTCATAACAACCGTGAATTCTTTCGCACTCTTCAATCTATACGTGTAGAAGAATTTTTGGGTGTTTTCTAGGATGGCTATAATTTTTAAATATTGCCACGTTTTATTTGGGTAATAAAGAATTCACCGTTAGTATCCGCGTTGAGTGCAGTTACCAATTGTTTCGATGGTGCCTGTCTTAAGTAAATCGACGGAGGTCTCTCTTTAGGCTCTTCGTTTTCATCTTCACTGTGATCTTCCACACATAGAGCTTCGAACCGATTGTGCGATTCTATTCCATCCGGATTTAGTTTAACTTTTCAGCTTATACTTTAAAATAGCCTCTTGTGGAGATTTGGGATTACGTTTTCTTTTTGAAGTCACTGTAATGTAACGTTCAATACCCGTTGCACTAATGTTTGTTGACATTCATTTTCAAGGAAAATACCTGCAGAGCCATTAGGTTAACGTGATGGAAATTTGATTACAGCTGATGCAATTTTAAAATTTGTTTTTCATTCCCTGCGCGACAATAATGATCCAATTTCAACGGAGCTGTTGCTAGCTCTGTCTCTTCACGTTAAAAAACAAAGGTATTTAACACTCGATATGCATTCAACTGTTTCTCCTGAGCTACCTTCAACATCAAAAGTTTCAATTATTCGCTATGCGAATGAATTATTTAATCGAATATTCAGTGAAGATGTTGATACTAAAATTGAAGAAAGTAAATCGTCTGAAGAGAGTTTAACAGTTACAAATATAAAAGACAGATTGGCAATACCTATAAATGCAGCATATAAACCTAAGAAGTGTTTTTTAACCAGAGATTCTAAAAAAGATCTAAAACAAAAGTTCAAATGTATGAAAATACGGGAAATATTACGAACAATTAACAAAAGCTGCTAGATGCCCTAACTTGCATACTACCAAAGCAATCTTGATCGATTCAAGCAGGAATGTTCAAAACGAGCTTTATTCAGTGTAACAAAAAACACAAAAAACAGCGTCAATTTCATACAAAATGTATGAAAGGTAAGGGTTTACTATAAAGTTAATATTTGAATGAAAATTCGTTCGAATTTAACTTAGGTTATAGTTATTTGAAAACAGAAACTTCAGTTTACATCCTGAAATTGATCATTTTCGATTTATTTTTTATTCATTCAATGAAAATATGTTATTTTAATAACTTAAAACGCAAATAGAGACAGATATATAATTAGGTTACGAGAACTATGTTTTACATCAAGTATGCTCAAAAAGAGAATAAATCAAAGTCATAAAATTTAAAGTTGTATTGTGATTTGTGTTTTGCTTTCATCAATACCATTACATCTCAGGCCAATTTTTCACATTTGTTAGTATGAGTAAATGGTTAGAAAACAACAAAATTTGGATAATTCGTTCTATATCTTACAATGCAGGCCTTAACATCAATTTTTGTATAGGAGGCATCTAAAAACATTATTTATCAGGACTGTCGTAAAATAATTTTCCCATTTATTGATACATACTCAAATTTTTCATTCATAAGAAATTTTCCTGATTTTTGTTTTAAGTTTCGGCTAATATTTAAGTTCGATGATATTTCGTTAATCGAATATGATCACATGATCAAAATAGTTCAATGTTATTCGATAAAATTTATAAAGAGTGATTATATAACGTTACTCCTCTTTTGCATTTGATTCTTGTATAGGAAATACTCTCTAGCACACAAAGAATACACAAAGTCACAAAAATTATTTTTTTGTTTACGTTGATTTTTCTTTCGTTTTTCTTGATGGTACATTATCTGTTACTGTTTTTATATTGTATATATGCGTCTTGTCGGTATGCAAAAAACTCGCCAAAAATATATGTTATTTTTGGCGAATTTAAAATATATTTGTGGAAATACAAATTTTATTAGACATTTAAATATATAAATTTGATATTATTTATTTCATAATTTTATTAACTACTTTGGGTGACAAAATTTGAAAAATGGTTAATTCGTAAATCGTAAACGAAACATCAATTTAATTATTTTTGGAAATAATACAATTTACGTTTTGTTTAATTTATTTTCCAGTAAAAATGGCAAAAAGATACACATTATCAAAATCCTGATAAAATTGTTAAATATCTATAAAAATAAAAAACAAAAGTCCGAAAAGATAAAATTATATGTATAAATTACGAAAAAATAAAATTTATCATAAAAACAAACACATCATTCCGGGGCAACTGCTTGTAGCAAACTAAAACAAAACAACAAAATCAAAAATAAAATTAAAATGAAACGAAATGCACTAAAAGGCAACGAAGAACAAAACTGTTTGCATTATTTCTAACAAAATTGAAACAAAGGAAAAATGAAAAAAAACGAGCGAGATGCAAAATAAAATCATATTAGTACTTCTTTTTGTATGCGGGAACCAGAGCACAATATAACCAACAATTTGCATTTAAACCCGATATTACGAATTCATTTCGTTTTATTTTCTATTCACGATTCAAGATATAAAAAATCTAGATGCTTAAAGATTCAAAAACAAGAATTAAAATATTGGTTTAAATGAAAATCATTAAACCAGGATTGTTGATAAATAATTATTTTCCAAATTCTGAGAAGTGAGTAATTTGAGGCCTGCCTACCAAGTTATAGGAAGTTAAAAGTAAAAAAATTCGAAAAATATACTTTTTCATACGATTGTTGATGTATTTACCACTTTCTAACCATTTACACATACATAGGACTGGGCATGTTTTTAGAAAAAAGCGTACACATACGCATTGCTTTCATGTATAAAATTAACAATACCAATGCACAAAATCTCAT
Source organism: Tipula lateralis (assembly GCA_963932295.1). NCBI lineage: Eukaryota > Metazoa > Arthropoda > Insecta > Diptera > Tipulidae > Tipula > Tipula lateralis. The sequence goes on along the minus strand of OZ010736.1, from coordinate 62,380,268 downwards.
ATACACATTTAACAAGATTTAATGATTACATGCACACGTATGATTTTAACATGAATGGCTTGCAACATTTTTATAGAACAGAAACGCTAGTAATGGCATTTCATCGAACTGTCATTCAATATAAAAAATATTCTCTCCCATTGTTATGACATTTATGTCATTATGACAGTTGATTTTGTATTTAATGCATAATTATCCAATTAAATATTATTCTTATGTTGATACAGCATCAATAAACCTTTTTTTAATGATTTTCTGTATTTCAGGATTGAGAATATAGTGTAGTGTTGTGCTGTGATTGTGAATAAATGGGTAGCAAAATAGAAATTGTAAATATTATTATTGACATTATTTATTGACAACTGCATGTTGAAAATATCTTTTGAGCTGATTTATGTTCATAAATTCGGTTTTAGTTAATTTTTTCGAATACATAATTTCATTTAAATAAATTAATTATTAAGTTTTCGCGTTCAATTATGTGTATTTTTGTCAATATTATTTTTCTAAATTTATTTAGAAATGAGTTTGACTTTCGTCGTACGACCAAGAGAGAATTAGAGCTAGTAAACTAAAGTTTAGAGGATATCGTTTATGTTGAAATAAAAAGCACAACATTTATAAAAATATAGATTAATTTATAATTAAATTTGTTTCTTAATTTATTTTGATTTAAAAAAATGATATATGTTCGGATCTAATTTCCCTTTTTCTTAGTCATTTTATGAAATAAAATTTTAAAAGCTCTAACTTGCACTAGCTTAAAACTGAAAATGAAATTTGTACGTTTCGTATGAGATTCTTGATAAAACGAACATTATTGATGTACTAAATAAAGCTCACTACAAAAACTGAATATGCATTCCGGCTTTATATATCCAGAGGGCTTTGATACAACCAACCTCAATAGAAACTGAGAGAGTAGTTTTATTCCTGCATCTTATTTCTGCAAAAAAACGTCATCACTTAGTGACACATCTCTAGACTGTCTCTCATTTTTAAAAAGTTACTTCCTGAACAAATAAGTTCAAAAAATGTTTACTTGTTCAAGTAAAATTAATGCTATTCTTAATATATATGCAAATGAATCTTTTATCAATTTATAATAAAATAACGTTTTTAGAATAAATTTCGTTTGGTTAATAAAATTTCATTGCAGTTGGCGGTCTTGTGTTTTAAAATTTGCTTGAGAAATAAAATTTTTCAGTTCCCGAGAAATTCCGGGAAACCGAGAAATAAATTTTAAAATTCCCGTTTCCCGGGAACAAAAATAAAACGGGAATTGATACCCTCTACTCAGCACACACATAAGAGTTATCTTACTTCAGCTTTATCGAGTAGTTTAAAAAGTACTAAACCAATAGTGGCCCGTAGGTGTTTGGCTGAGTTCCTTTGAGGCCCGCCCCGCCCCCATTTGTCTATATAAACAGTGTACACATACTCGTCTTCCAAACGAGATTGAATGACAAATTTCCTTTTTGGAAAATTTTAATTTTCCGTATATATACGAGAGTGTGTTTACGATTGGAGACTAATTTAATTAGAAAATAAAAACAAATGAAAATTTTTATTGGAAAATGTGTGTACATTACAAATTAAATTTATTATAGCGAGTACTATAGCGGGTGTATATGTATTTGGTTAGAGTTATATATTATATGAGTACACACACACACATATTTAATTCCAATGTTGTTGTGTTGAAACTGATGTTTTAATTAATGTTTAATTAACATATTTTATAAATAATAATTTTATTTAAATAAAAAATTAAATTGGAAAATGTGAACGTACGAGTGGAGGAATTATTTAATCAGCCGAGAGTATTGTTCGGTGGCATATAATTCGGCGATAATACAAATAATAATATAGATAAATAAATATTTATATAAATATTTTTATATTTATAAATAAAATCGATATTTAAATAAATTTTCTATGGAGGAAAAATTAACTTACCGTTGCTCATCGGACGATGATATCGATGCCAATTGTGATCCGATGCTGTGGCATACTTGTTGTGCTATTTTCCACGATACTTCTGGATACGCAACAAATAGATAGCACGAACCATTGTACGGTTTCAGACGTTCGTCTGAACATTCGGATGCGACTGGAATAGAAAAGCAGAATATTATTTTCATTGGTTGGAAAATTAACCGTCTAAATCGGGTTTACGTTGAACGTTCTGAAATTCGAGTTTGTGACTGTTATTATATGTCGGCGGAGAATTTTAGGCGTTGAAAATAGAATCGTACAAAAGGGAAGCACTATTGGCAGCAGCCTTGTCTCCATAATATTTGATTTATTACTATTTTAAACTATTCTGTGTCAAAAGCTTCCTGTATCAGATCTGAAAAAGGTCAATCGAGTGCCTCTCTATAATGATTACGATCAGACATCTGCGTAAACCATTAAATATATGGTTGCTCAGTCTAGATAAAAACTCGTCAGTTATCAAAGATCAAAGACGATAAAATGCAACACTGGGCGCATCACTTAACGGGCTTAATTGTGGCCGACTCATATTTCAATTTACATAGGTGTAATATTCATGCACTAAAGCTTCCTCGAGCTTGATAAGTGAACTGGTTCTTATGAAGTGCGTTTCTGGAGAGGAAATCAATTTTTATAAGTTGGTCCTACACTATCCCCATATAGTCTTTCAAATAAACGAGGCAAAGTTAATTGATTTATACCATATGTCTGGGTTGGGTTTTCGATATCACGACCTTCCCTGAATAAAGTTATAAAGCATAAATTCACCTTTATCCATTTACAAAGGATGTCAGTAGAGGTGAAGCTGGTACACACGAAATGCAGAACAATGTTCTATTCCCTCCTGAAGTAAAACAGGAAAAATACTTCCCTCGGGAGATTTTAAGGATTCAAATGTATTATTTATAAATTTGAACAAACCATTGATATTGGTTGCTTTAACGACAAATGATTAGTCTGGTTTTATTATGGTACTATAGCAAGTGCAACAACAAACATCTTATCCATTTAATGTTTGAGAATAGAGTGAGGCCACTTCTCTATTCACTTTACCAGATAAGACTATTTTCCCAAATATAAATGTGCACCAGGAATCGAAAAGTCTTTCGTTTATTTAGTCTTTCGCCCTTTACCTAACTTTGACAATCGAACTGCTACGATCCTCCATCAGGGTATCTTCTGACGTCGACCTGATCAGGTATAGTACACGATCTTTGGGCTAACAGTATGTGGTGGTTAGCTCTCTACTAAGCGTTCTTTTCAACTTATTCTCACGGTACTTGTTCTCTATCGGTTTGTTATGACAACATTGTTATGACTGTTACGTCTTCCAATTGACAAGTTCGGTCAAATTTGGTAAAACAACTGCCACACAAGAAGCATCACTGTCATCACATCTGAGTAATCTTTAATCGACGTGTGTATACAAAACAGTTTGAGTTTATTATCCTAGCCTCGAAGATGGTTCAGTCCGGAAATACGGGGGCATCGCAGTCCCGTTTCTCAGGCTCATACTCTGAAATCTTAATTTAAATCACAATAATTAGAAAGCGTTTAGCTATACATAGGTGATAGCTTTGGTGAGCTAAGGTTTGTGAATGTTTTGATAATTCGTCACAGACTCATTAGAAAATAATAAGATTTCGACAAAAGAATCAATATTCCAACGTCCATCTTACTGAGGTCAATGAGATGGTACATGGATGATCTTTACAAAAATTCAACCAAGTTATTGTTTCCAATACCTTTTAAAATAAATCAAGTTTGATTGTAGGGGTTTTCAGACACTGAATATAATATCATTAAAAGCTTAATCCTCTCTAAGTCTTTTTATATTGATAGCTCAGATAAAGAGTTACTCTAGTTATCCGAGATTCGAAAAGAGTTGTTATCATTCGGAAAACTGAACAATCAATCAACACACCAATTTTGACACCATTAGAGACGATGTTTATCACATCAGATGGGACCTAAAGTAATATAGCAGGCCACAAACAGTATAACTTGATCCTTGTAGCTTTACTAATACAGGAGGTGGCTTTTATTTGAAGTTTTTTAAAAAGCTTTCGGTTAATCATTTTATTTAAAGCTTTTCTTTAAATTATATTTCCATACTTAAGAATAGTTTTATTTACTAAGGTATAACGACATCGAAGCTTTTATTACTCTAAGCTTTTAGTAACCTAGAAAAGTTCTAAATAGGACTAGAGAATTGATATTGTCTGTATACGAACTCTTAACCAGCTCCATACGAGTAGGCACTATCGTTTAGACTGAATTAAGTTAAAGCTTATTAAAAATTTAAACTTTTTGCGAGCTTTGCATTAGTTTTAAATAAAGTATTTGAAAATTGTACATAAGAAGTAGAGGTGAGAAAGCTCCTGATAATATTAGTAAGAAAGTTTGGTTTAACATTTAACACCCTCTTTAAAAATTATTTCCGGCCATTTTTATAAAAAGTTCAATAAAGTTTTCTTCAAGAAGCTCATTAAAGTTTGATTTTATTTATCAAACTTTGACTTTTAAAAGTCGTTTACCAACTTTGTATTTTTCTGAAGCTCTATAAGAAAAAGCTTAAAAAACTGAAGCTTTAGTCGTAAGCTAATTGGAGCTTTAAAAGCTGTCTTGTACGTTTTATTTGAGTTTATAATGTGGTTGCAACACCATATGTTAAACTGGTTTATATGGGAATTCATGTTTAATCGAAAGCTAAAGTTCGTTATAGAAGCTCGAACGATAATGTAAATTATTTTCGTTAAGGTCATACATTGGCCAAATTGTGGTATCATTATTGGTAATCTGAATGTTAATGACGATTATGAATCTAGACAAACTGAAGCGTTAGGGAGAAAGTATCTTGCTCGATTGGCAGGCCTCTGATTTTATTGTTGGGTGAGACTGCGTATCAGCACATAGAACGTATTCGAACCAGCACATCCGTTGTTCTTCATCAACTATATCACTAACCACAAATGACAACTAATCTTATCAACACTCTGTAATGATCAATAATAAGACATTTCGAGTTCAGAAGTTAACTTAGAGGGCGTAAAGCTCGATTGAGTGCAGAAGGCTGACTTTGAAGACCTCTTCCTACTGATTTATCCAATTGAAAGCTTTATTCAGGATAATCAGACACAGCTAAATCCAATTCAATATATACAACTGGCAATTAATTTAAAAGTCGATCTAATAGCTAGTGGTCAAAATGATCGGGTTTGTGATCCTAATGGGCCACCCTTCAGATTCAAATAAAATTGTTACAAATTTTTATAAAATATAACCAACACTTACCATTTTCCATCGACACCTTCGCCTTGTAACCACCCAAATGATTCGAGTAGTCAGATTTAAAGTGTAATCCAATCGATGGCGTTTGAGTCACATAACGCAACAATTTCAACGTCGAACTCCAATCACCACACACTTTACGTGGGCCGCGGCCCAAATTTTGTAATTTTTTTTTATACTTCTGCTTACTGTGCTCGGCATTTTTGTACATACTCAAATCGGGCAATATGTATTTCGGACGTATTTTTTTATTTACCAGATACTCGATTATTTTTGCTTGTTGATTATTTGTTGAATTTAAATGGAACGTCGACGACGACGATGACGCTGATGATAATGATGATGTCGATGCTGATAATTTATCATTTTGTAAATTTAATTTTGGTATATCAAAAATTTCTAAATAATCATAATCGCATCTGTGAATTAGAAATTTGAGAAAAACGATTAAAAATTATTTATCATAATCACGTATGGCGTCGCGCGTCATACTTCGGTTCAGCTTCTAAGACTAATTCCTCGAAATCTAATATTAAACGATATCCCTCGGGCGCTGTAATTATTGTATAACAACTTTGAAGGGCTTGATATTGTCGCGGGAAACCGGGACTCGACACCGATACACGTGGATTCTCCCGCGTCAGTACGATTGTCGTATTACAATCGTGCACACGACCTTTTTCATCTAATTCGGTAACTGAAACGAAACAAGCATAATATAACATGTAGCGGATGGAGCTTTTAACTACTTAACTTTTGTTTTATTGGCAAAACAATCGGAAAAGTCAAAATAAATACTAGTGAGTATATAGTTATGTACATACGAGTATGTATATGTTACGGATGTACAAAGTCACAAAATAAAGTCTGTTAGTTTGATAAATTAAGTTTTTGTTCCAAGACGAAGATTTTTGGTTTAATTTGTTGTTGTTATGTCGACATGTAACGTAATTTTATCGTCTTAGTGTTAGAAAGACAAAATTAAATCGACGACGTGTAAGAAGTTTATAGAGTTCACGTAGTCTAATGTATTCTACTCTAGTAAATTTGACTTGAGTAAAAATGTTTCTTGAAAAAGATTGATCGGAGTTTTGAATTTTTTGTTTGGTATATGAACGAGCTTTTTAGTTGAATTGCACATTTTTGTCATTGCAATTTGGATAATTTATAATTAAACGAATTCGATTAATTTGAAATTAGAATGTACAAATCGAAATTTCAATTCAACAAAAGTTGGAGTTCCCCAGCAGAGAAACCAGCTTTGCGACAGTATGAAAGGTTAAAAACCGCCATCTTTCGATAGTCGAATCACGGCGCTGCCACAACGAACCTGGCTGTTCAGAATTCATATCACCCTTCAATTATAATATAGAGGGTAGTTAAAACAATACTATAAGATGGTGAGCTTTCACTCCTACTTTGGAATAAATTATAATCCATAGATTATTATTACTGGATATTTATAGGACACTGTAAATGAGGATAGGTGAGGTTTGGGGTAAACGTAGCAAAAAGAGAGTTGGTCTTCTCTACCAAGCAATACCATATTTCGTCCGATACCCCTATAATTATGAAATGCATTATACCAGACTGTCAAGGCAAGATTTGTGGCCAAAATCGTGTGCAGTGTAAGTTTAGCTGGAATTAGCATGAAAACTGAATATTTTGGAATGAGTGAATAAAAACGCTGAACATTGTATTCATGTAGGAGGGTCATTGAGAAGACATGGAGTTTAAACCCAAGCTGGGAAAGTTTACTGCCACCCCTGTGGACATTAGTTAGGCCACCTGAACATAATTCAAGACTGCATACTGAGACTATGGAATTTTGCAAAGATGGCTGTAAGCTGGATTTAAGAGTGTTTCCCGGATTCTACTGTTAAACGTGCGAATTGAATCTATTTAACTTTTTGAATACTGTAGCATCGTGTCTACTAATATAAGGACGATGAAAGTGATCTTGTACTGGTTGAGACATAATCCTCGGTTGATTTCACAATCTAGTGTTAAGGTAGGGTAGTTGTAATGTAAGGTAGGGTTTCAAGAATTTCAATAACCTGAATACTCGGACGGCTTGCGGAGCAGTAGAAAACGTACTAGCCAGCGATTTAATTATTCGATTACTATCGGAAAGGACAAAAGTCGGCAATATTAACAAGACAACGTGGGGTAAAACACCTATCCACAACAATTTTGATTTGATAATTGGGCTGTCAAACGCTTGAGGGCTTGAAACGCATGAGCTCAACCTTGCGGCTCATTAAATCTAGACGTAACCATGGAAAAGTCGAATGACTGTTTGGTTTCGATTTTCCACCGGGAGTCTACTTTTTTAAAATATTTCTTTACAGTCCGAACTACGACAAACGAGCTTTTGTGACATTTAATTTCAACATTGACAATGTCTTTGAGTGTCGAATAATCATCCGTAACAAAGATCGTTTTTCTAAGGAGCCGTTAAGCTTAGTTGTTAAACTCATCATCCAGAGAATATCTTTTTTTTTCAGTCACTCAGGTCCAATTGGCCCATTGTGACATCCCTTCCCAGACGCTCTCAGTCCCGAAATTTGTTTGTCCTTGTAATGAAGTTCAAGATATCCTCAAGGTCGTCTATTGGTCCTCGAATAGAAATTGTGAGCCCATACAGTGAGAAGAGTATGAAGAACAGAAGCACACAAAGTGCTCAAAAGTTTTTTCTTTTCCATCCCCACACTGTTCGCAGTATGAGATATGACTATTCAGGGAGTAGTGCCCCGTTCGAATGTCCAGCATTAAAGTGCGTCTATTATAATTTAAGAAAAACTGGGATCTTTGCTGGTTTACTGATTCAAAGAATATTTTGGTTAGACGACAAGAGATGAGACTATCCCATCTCTTTTGGTGCAGATATCCAAAGTGATAGTCTATTTTTTGTTAAGGAGATAGTGACGTCACTTCTAGAGCGGGCTCAGGTCCCACAAAGGTGGAGGGCGCACCCAAACGGACCAATTTATCGACCAATATTTTCCCTTTGATACCCATGTGATTGGGTATCCAGTGAAGTCTCACTTTATTCCGCCTGCCTAGTCGATATAAGGCACTTATCGTTTCCAAACTAGGTTTCGATGAAACAGTATTGGAACCAATCGCTTTTAGGGCAGCCTGGTTGTCAGAAAAGATGCAGATACTGCTTTCAATTTTGTAGTAGTTTCTGCCTGAAAAACAGTAGCGTACCTACCAAACGGAATAGATAATTCGACCTCTGGATTTTGTAAGTATAACCTAGCACCAGCTAGATAACAGCATATTGATTCGTCAGTAAAGATTAACATATCGTTGCCGGAGGGGTAGGATGGGCTGTAATAGTCCCATATGTGATTTGCGGTAATAGTTACATGAAATAATTTCCCGAAAACATGCTTCGTCATCATAGTGTCAGTTATGTGCCGGTTCAACTCCCTCCATATTTGACAGTGCCTGGAAGAGTCAAATAGATTGTATTTTCATTGTAGGGGGCTATTTATGTTGCACACCTTCTGATTCAAAGATCAAGTGGCAGCAGAACCACGGCCATCTCAAGATCTGTAGTAGGTGTGGTGTGCAGCTTCTACAATACTAAGACAAACAATTTTTGAAGTCGGTTTAGAGGTTTCCCTCCAATCCCGCTCATCGTTTTAGGCTACCAAATAAATGTGGCAAACGAGATTATGGCTCCAATCACTGATACGTATAGCCAGTACATGCGTCTGGGTTTCCTCATGGTTACCAAATTACTGTTTGCATTTGCAGTAAATATTGCATGCTTTGTTGCATTTCTCTTCTATGTGTTTTTGCCAAGTAATCTTCCGATTTAACCAGACCCCCAGATACTTGACTTCCGAAGAGAGTGGGTTCGTATGAGCCCCAATTTTTGGAAGACTTAAGCTTTCAAGACTTCTGCGTCTAGTGAAAAGGAGCAACTCAGTTAACCTAGGGTTGGCTGATTGATCATGGTTACTACACCAGGCTACAACTATGTTAATCGCTGTTTACACGGATCCACCAGTATTATAGCGATGTCATGAGCATAACCCTGGCAGAAAAGTCCGTTGCCGTTTAGTTGGACTAGAAGTGAGTTGACCGCAAGGCACCACAAGAGCGAAGACAGAACCCGACCCTGAGGACATCCCTTTCGGGTGGTCACCGTCGTCGTATCACTATCTAAGTCTGCAGTGATTCTCCTCAGCCTAAGCATGACGCTAAACCACCGAACAAGTGTGGTCTCCATGCCAGGTCTTTTAGTTACAGAGATCATGGCATTGAAGGTTGCATTGCCAAAAGCTCATTAAATGCCCAGAAACGCTCCCAAGGCAAAATCTTTGTTGTCCAGTGCCTTTCAATCCGTCCAACGACTTAATGGAGTGCTGTTTCAACAGATCTGCCCTTTTGGTATGCGTGTTGATGGAGTGTAAGGGATTCACTAACAGTGCATTACAGGGCGAAAACTTTTTGCTTGGTAATGTCTAGGCTTTCCATCCCTCGGGGTGAAACATTACATTGACTTTTCTCCAAGATCTTAGAATGTATCTCAGGACCAAACTGACTCTGAAGAAATGTCCAAGGTGGTCTAGGATACTTTCCAGTCCTTTCTGGGACTGGAAAGTATCCTAGACCACCTTAGTAAAGTTTCTGTAAAGTTTCCAATCAGTGTTTCTTGAGTACCTAAATTCTCTAATTTCAGGTTTATCGCTGGTTAGAGAGCAGATGTAGCGATGGTCAGAGAGATTAACGTCATATAAGACCATCCAGAATGAGACTTTCACACTAAGACTCCGTGAGGCAAGAGTAGTCAATTACTTCTTACCTTGAGGATGTCAAAAAGGTACTTCCAATGCACTTCAGTTTCTAGATTTGCCATCAGATAACGGTCACATATAAAACATAGACGACTGCGGTTCGTGAATCAGCTCGTTCAAGATTCAGTAATCTCCTTCACTTCTCTCTATTTCCTCTCCATCTCGCCTCCTAATTTATTTATTTTTTCCCGCCGAAAAATATTATATTTTGATGTTTATAACGGAAAAGGATAACGGATCAACTCGAACTAGTGCCGAGTTACAAAAAATATAAGGTGGACTCGAAAAAATTGATGATGGCTAAGATACTGCTTAACCAACTTCACTCCATTATCCGAATGAATGGTTTCGGGACCACTAAACACTGTAAATAGCTTAGAAAGTTAACAATTAATCCCGCTAAGCATTTAATTCGGGCTTTCAAATGTTTAAAAATCTCACAATGGATCGTCGTTCACTCGAACTTTGTTTTAATAAGCACAGTTTGGGAGTTAGTGTGCTATATAAAGTTCGACATTCGTTATATTGAAAGCCACACATTACTATCTTGGATGTCGGTTAGTGGGACAATATCATATGTTAGCCACATATCCACTAGCAATTACTTAATCGAAGCATATTCAGAGCATCTGGTACCAGGTTCTTAGAAGACTTTCGATGAATGTTGAAATTATAAATGTAAAGTTTGGACTACAGCTAGCGAGCCTCTTCCGTATATAATTTTGGCTCATGCACCATATGCTGTATGATTGCTATAGGATGTAAGGCGACCAAAGATAGTCCAGCTCTGTCTGAATGTAGTTTCGTTGACCAGAATACTTATGGGGGAGTACATTGACTCAGCAGAGAATGCTCTTCGAAAAATTCCATCTGTTGAACAGATGCTACAAGTCTAAACAAGGCTATATCCCATTCTAGTTGGCTAATTTGTACTCGTTGCTTGGTTCGCCATCTTAATATGTGCACAGTTATGCGTATGAGCGACTTAAGCGATTATTGTGTAGTGTGCAGTTCCAGATGTGTAGTGACATTTCTTTTCTTTTCTTCGGATGTTTCGTATTCCACTCCGTCACCTTTTATGTCTGTGTACTGCAAAAACGCTGGACCGTTCCACCAACTATGTAGAGCCGCTAATTGCCTAGCGGTTATACCACGGGAAGCGCAGTCAGCTGGCTTGTCTTCTGAACGGATGAAGTGCCATGACCGGCGGTCAGTTTTTTGTTGAATCTCTTCCACTCGATGTGCGACAAATGATTTCCAAGGTGATGATGGTTTTTGAATCCAGGATAACATGATCGTAGAATCGGTCCATAAGGTTATTGAACTTATGTCGATTTCCAGGCTCTTTTTAACTTGCTGGACCAACCGGCTTAACAACACCACACCGCATAATTCCAGTTAAGGGATTTTTTATTGGTGCAACCCTTGTTTTCGCGGCCAAAAAGCCGAATTTACTCAGATTGACCATTTACTCAGTTTCATTCCATCTTGCTGAAGTAGTTCGATCGGCTGAGATTTCACTTGTAGAGCTTCTTCAATTGTGTCTGCGCCTGATAATACGTCCTCAACATAAAACTCGTTTTTTAGAATAAAGCTTGCCTTGGGATACTTCGTTTGCTCGTCTTAGGCGAGTTGATGTAGCGCGCGAGTCGCCAGATAAGGTGTTGCCGATGTTCCATAAGTAACTGTTGTAAGTTGATATTCACCTACTGGGTGCCGTTAGTTTTCTCTCCATAAAATTCTCTGGTATCTCAGATGGTTTTCTTGGACCTTTATTTGACGGTACATCTTTTCGATATCTGCAGAGAACACTATTTTATATTTTCTCAATCTGAGAAGTAACGCCCATAGGTCATTTTGCGATGAGGGGCTCGTCAACAATACGTCATTCAAGCTTGTCCCTGTGGATGTTCTCATAGATGCATCAAACATTTCGCGAATTTTTGTAGTGTCTGCAGTCTTCTTGATTATTGCATGATGGGGCAGATAAAATTTTCCTCTATCAAGACCAGCAGTTTTCATGTGACCCATTTTGATGTACTCCCACAATTTAAATATAATGATCTTAATTCTGGATTATTTTCAAGCTTCCTTTCCAGGTGTAGGAACCGCTGTAGAGTCTCGTTGACGAGAACTTCCGAGTAGAATTCTAATCCTCAGAATTTTTCCATGCGTTCTTCCGTCTGGTGAATTGTATGAACTGCTACAGTTTGTAACGTGCCTCAATGGTGTGGTGGTTTCGGTAGAAAAAATGAAACTTAAAACTACACAAAGTGGGCGCCAGTCTACCGGCACATAACTTCCCGGACTATAGCTCGTGGAGCAGGTAAACTCGGGGGAGGTTACGCACATGATCTCATGAAAACCACCACCACATTGAGGCACGTTACATTTTGGCCTCCAACGTGGGGCCGATGACATAGGACCTAATGGGTCAATGGAAGAACTAGGAGAATGAAATAATTTTCAAATTAATTTTTATGTTCGCGTGATGTGTTCGAAATAACTGACGAGCTTGGAATAAGGAACATAGTGATGAAGGCAAAAGGCTATTGAGTTGATGAGGGTAATGGAAGCCGAAAAAGAACCACCACTAGAGTCAGCTGGTGATGAAAAGGAATTTAATATGGCTATCGAAATATTGGGCGATTTGCAAAAAGATTTAAAGGCCTCCATCAAGGAAGGAGACGTTGGCAAAGAAAATAGGATCAAATCCAGAATCACACACTACCAAGACAGAGCCATCAGAGCTGCAGGGAACAGTGATTAGAAAGACTCAATATTGTATGGGGTAGTACAAAACATTAAACGAACATCGCGAATGTCGTTAGAGGAGTTGCAAGAAGAGCTTTCTCTAAAATTGCGAAGACCCAGTGTGAGCACCGTGGCACAGAAAAATAAGACTAGAACTTCGTTGGGAAGATGCAGAGGAAGAAAACCAACACCTCCCCAGATCTTACCAAATTCCAGCGCGGGTTCAAAGACGGAAGAAAAGATGCAACTGCGTGAACAGAGTAGGGTCTCAACACCTCGTCAGAGACAACTAAACACATCATTCGGCAATTATCAATTCAACGATGTAGAGGAGTTGGGGCAGAAACCAGCATTAGAGCATAATTTAAGCGCTCGGAGGTCACTAGAATCTACGTTACCCAAATACGTAGAAAGGAAAAGAGTATCCATTGAGAAATGGCCTGTTCGATATTCTGGAGATGGTTCAATCGGATTGACGAATTTTTTGAGGAAAGTGGAGTTGTACGCAGAAGCGGACGAAGTGCAAATGACGGTTATCTGGAGAGGAATTTTTAAATTATTGGAAGGAGAAGCTTTAGAATGGTATGAAGTAAATGCGGGAGCTATAGACATTTTTAGTGGGAGCTGGTCAAAGCCACATCGAGCAAAAAAGAAAAAAAGATCAACCGAGAGTAAGAACACGGACATGTGAAATTATAGCTATTATGTGTATGGATAAAAATATACTTTAAGTGTGAAATATATGATATGTGTAAAAACAAACGTGATTGGTGAATGTTGTTTGTATTTCATGCTATCAAAAAAAAAAAAGATTAATTGAACCAGAAACCACGAGAAAAGGGCGTACAGCAAAGATTAAGCGGCGGATCGAGTGGTTTAAGCACGTGGGAACAACCGGTGCAACGGCGTAACATAGCAGGTCCCGCATACTAACGGTGAGTCTTTCCCTTCCCAACACTATCTCCCTCTTTCTTGGTCCTTCGGTTCCGTACCGCATTCCCTTCTCAGCGTTGGACTTGTGTTTTGTGGTGGTGGTTTCCATGAGATGGTGCGCGTAACCCCGCCCGGGTTTACCTGCTCCTCGAGCTATAATCCGGGAAGTTACGTGCCGGTAGGCTGGTGCCCAATTTGTGTAGTTTTAAGTTTCATTTTGTCTACCGAAACCACCACACCATTGAGGCAAGTTACAAGTTTGTTGATGAAGAGCGTTTTGAGACGGGCCAGAGATTATCCATTCTAAACTAGGGTTTGCCTCTAATTATTCGGTTCCCTATGAATTCGCTGTAAACGTCCGCGCCAAAAAGAAGATTAATTGGCGCAGGCTGACCAAAGCTTGGATCCGCTAAGCGTAATCTATTTCACCTGGCTTCAGAGTGTCTCGTGATCAGCTGTCGACGGAAAATGAGGCATAATGCAGATTTGCAGGAATGTTTTTGCAATATTGGTGGCTGTGGCTCCAATTCCTGAAATATTTATCTCGGTTTGTTTTAATGGAAGCCCTAGCTGTCGAACCGTTTCCTCTGTGAATGACAGACGGTTGACAGAATAGTTGTTTGAATGTCCTCAGAGGTGCTTAGTACTACCTTTTTTTCTAAAAGTTGGGCGGCTCATGTACCCGTGTATGATGTTTCATGTTACAGTAGTTACATGATTCCTTTTGTCTGCAGGCTATCTTTGAAATTTGAGATAGACAATTGGTGCAAATTCTAGCTCTATTCACGAAGTCTATTCTCCTTTTGACCGCTTTCAGGCCGCTCTAGTGTCTCTGTATCTACTTTTTTCGTTATTATGTGCGCGATTAGTGTATCGCATGACGTATGTTGGGCCTCGTAGGTACTGTGTTGAAATACGAAGCTGCTAGTAATCGTTTGTTATTGAACCTTGCTTGGACGATTTCCCATTCTCCCATTCTACCCATGCTGACTTTTGTAGGCGTGGTTTTAAATACGTCAATTTTTCATAGAAGACAATTGGAGTGGAGTATGTTGGTCATACTCTCCCGAGAATATGGGTAGCTCGATCTGAGGTAGTTGTATATTTACTGCCCTTATTTTTTTATCAGAGCGCACCATTTGTTGCAATCTTATCAAGGTGGATTCCACCTTGTGCAATATACAACTACCTCAGATCGAGCTCAAGATCAAGGTCATTTGAATTGTATTTCGAGCCAAATTGGAAATAATGCAGCGGAGCTATTGGAATAAGGACAGTAATCAAAGTGTAGGCGAGAGTCACAAACGCTCAGTTTATCGGTGACGATTGCCCGTACGATTTATATCCCCTTCTCCAAACGCCCCTTCCCAATTTCGACTATACATATAATAAGTTCGTTGTGTTACACTTCTAGAAAAAAGCAAGATCCGTTATGTATCTGCTAAATTTCACCTTCATTAATATTCCATAAATGATATCTCCCGCTTATCTATATTCAACGCAGAATATTATATAAGACGAATACAACGTTTTATTCTCCATTTTAAGTCAATCGGCTTTTAAAATCCAATCAAAATTCGTTTCCTAAATAAAAACAAAAGAAAAACGTTTTTCCAAAGAAACAAAAACAAAAACTTGGAAAAATTATGAATGATTGTTTTATGAAAAATGAAATAAAACATTTCACCGAATGTATATATGTGAGTGTGTGTATGTATTGTATGCATACATATATAGTTATTGATTGGATATGTGCGTGTAGGATGAATCTAACAATTTTTTGCTTCTGTCCTGGTAGAAATTCCCATTTACCGAATACGTGTGTGTACGAAAAAGTTTCGTTCCATTTTCTTGTTTCATATTCGAAAATGTTAAAGGTTACAGTATCTTTGTACATTTTCTTCAAATCTCGTCTCTCATCCCTAAACACACACGTATCTATATACACGACGACGATGTCGTTTGTGTTCCATCTCCCAAGTTTTCTGAATATATAACGGATATAAGTATATACTGTGTATGGTAATACAGAAGCAAACTATACAAACAAACGAAACACAAAATTGTACCGTACAAAGCTTTAAGCTTCGTATGGCAAAGAAGCATGGTCCTGTGGTTGGTAAATATTTTCAATTTTTTTTGGAAAAATATTTTTGTATAGAGTACAAAAAAAAATATTTTTTTTTCTTATTAAGAGCTTTTGATAATTTTTTTTGATTTCATTTAATAGAGCTTTTTGTTTATTCAATTTTTCGGTTTTCTGTTTATTTGGGTTTTTAATGGTTTGGCACCAAATTTTTATGACAAATTTTATTAAGCAATTATTTGTTGTTGTTGTTGCCGCTTCTACACATTTTTATATTTGCCTTGATGGAATGTATTATTATGTGCTGGATACTGTAATTTTTTTATTTGGAAAGCTAGATTAGATCTATTTGGATAGTACCGGTTTGGTTTAGGGCTTTTCGTATTTTTCGATACACACATAGGTATTATATATGTACAGATGTTGGAATGTTTGCACGATAATATGCTTTATTATATGTTGAATTTGTGGCCTGGACATGAAATAATGTGCGGTTGTGAGACAATTTAGGTTATGGTGTTTGTACATGATTAGTTAGAATTAATTTGTTTGTCATTAATTAATGCTTTTATGTTCAAAAGCAAACCTAAGGGAAGCATAAACCAAGCAATTTCCAACATTACTAAACGATTTGGCCTTGTAGTGAGGAAAGTGTGAAACGTGCCAGATCAAGAGAACTCGTATACTTCTGCAAACTGCTTTTCAATAGTGGAATCCACCTTTTCAAGGTTACCATGTAATGTTTAATGTATAAAAAGCTTTCTCATTAGACTCTACTAGTAAATGAAGACCTGCTTTCACAAATCCTTCACTACATTAAGGTTGTTGTGATTTCTAGCCCCTAATATCGGATTTTAACTGCGCTTTTCAAATGATTTCAACTGAACAAAGGATAAACTTATAACCCTTGCCTTACAAATAAATGTGACGTTTACTTTAGTCAATTTGTCTGGACTATGAGCACTGAAGCCTAGTTCTCGTAGCTGGCCAGCCTCAAAAGATTCTTCTATTTAATCAAAGAGCTTGGAAACTTCGGTTTTAGGGTTTTCTTAAATTTGTATTAATACGAGTATGTTTTGAGTACTTCTCGGCACGTCTCCTTTGGAGAGTTACAAATATTTGCTTCCTAGGATATCCTCCTGCCTCTATTTGTAGGACATCAGTCGAAAGAGTATGCTGCGTCTTAAAGAAGAACTCAACTTCTTTCGTATAGTTTGATAGTGCTGTGGTAGAGTTGTTAGGAGGTTTTATATGTTGTAGATTTTTCAGTTTTTTTTCTCCATCACTGTATGGTGCCATTGTCCTCAAATTGGAGAAAGGGAAAAGGGCGTGTTCATAAAGTGACGGATAATATGGAGAGCGATAGCCACACTCTCTCGGTAATATTATTCTACTTATGGTTGTCATTCGTGGAAGTTCAAAAATAGATGCTTTGTAAGAGCATGTTGTGAGGAGTCGTCAGAACGTATGAACGCAAATTAAAAAGTTATCAGACTTCCGTGGTAAAATACAAGACTCCTCTGAGGCTGGTATAGGTTACAAAAAGTACTAGCTCTAAATAATCTTTGGGAAATCTCTGGAATATTGATGAGTCATTCCATGCTTGTGTCAAATATTTAATAGTTTGAAAATCTTTTGTGGTCATGTAAATCAGCCTTATTATGACTGAAAATAATCTTTAAAAAAGAAATAGACTGAAATAATTATTTTATTTATTTACAATGCTGGTAAAATAACTAACTACAACCCAATGCACCATAGACCCATAAGTTTATCAGCATTCCTTTTGAAATCCTTGGAAATGCAGATATAAGCTAAAATCTAGAGCTTCATTGAGTAGGGGAAGTCATATTAATGTTAGGGACTTTCTTCTCTCTTCCCTAAAAATACTCTCCCAATCCCCTAGAATTTTTAAACAAACAACTGGCACCTAAAATAGCCATGAGGCTCAAACCCACTTCTTTGTGAACCTAGGATATATTCTGCCGTTCTGTTTTTTTTTTTTTTTTTTTTTTTTTTTTTAATTATTATTGAAACTAGTCTTTCCATCAATTGACATCTGAATTCTTACAAAATAAAATATAATGTGGTCACTGTTGATCCAGCAATGCACAGTGCCTGTTCGTTGGTAGGTAGCTGTTCACATACTCACGAGCTCGAAGGTTTTGGTTCTTTTTGGTCTCCTAACCAAATGTTCATTATCCAGTAGCCGAGAGGCTTCCGCATTAACATGTTCCATTAGTCTTGATTCATGCTTCGATGCAAATCGTTTTATTTCGTGTTTTATATCTGGAATTTCCAAATCACGATGCAAATCACTATTACGAATGTACCAGGGTACATTGACTATACTCCGAAGTGCCTTATTCTGGAAATTTTGTATAAGTTTCATGTTAGTATTCTTAGACCATCCCAAAGCTGAATGCCATATAGCCAGATCGGCTTAAGGACCTGATTGTAAATCAGTATTTTGTTGCATATCCTTAATTTTGACCTTCGCTCAATTAGCCAGTACAATTGTCTATATTTAAGATCAAGCTCTTTTCTTTTTTTCTTCACATGCTCTTTCCATTTAAGCTGAACATCCAGTGTCATACCCAAGTATTTAGCAGATTATGGGCGGAATAACCAATGATTTATTTGATTTCCAATCGTTTGGTCCACTGGCGAATTTCATCACTTGCACATTGAAGTTTATTCGCCGTCTCTTCCACAGTTTGCTCTGTTGCTAGTATCGCGGTGTCGTCAGCAAACGTTGCTATGCTTACGTGGTCGGACTGTGGTATATCACTTGTATATAGTAGGTAAAGGACTGGACCTAGAACGCTGCCTTGTGGAACACTTGCCTTTATCTCTATCAGTTCAGAATACTCATCTTCTTGTCTTACTCTAAAAAGCCTTTTAGATAAATATGATCTCATAAGATCAATATATGGCCCCGGAAGCATAGCATTAAGTTTATGTATTAAACCCTTGTGCCATACTTAATCAAAAGCTGCTACCACATCCAGAAACAAGATCGAACAAATTTGTTTTTCTTCTAACGCCTTTTCTATAATGTCTGTTATTCTGTGAACCTGATCAATTGTAGAATGTTTGCATCTGAATCCAAATTGGTGACCCGGTATTAAGTCTCTACTTTCTATTATTGGATGGGCACAGCACTTCATTCTCTTCAAGAGTAGTCCCATTAGCTTTGAAATGATAGGGAGCAGTTTTATCGGACGATACGATTTAGCTTCATTTCGGTAACATAATAACTTCCGCAACTTTCCAGGCCGAAGGAACATGTCTTAATCTAATCTTGTCGCTTAAGGAAAGTATCACTGCAGAGTGGTCAGAGTCCATATCTGAATTATCCTCTACTTCAATAAAATTTGATGAAACTAGTTTTGATATAAAGAAATCCAGTAAATCAGGAGTTTTATCTGCATCCGTGGGCCTATATGTTGGCTTGCCAGTGGAATGGACGTTACATCCCATTTCTACTATTGCATTTTTAAGTTCGTTACCTTTGGTCGTTGTAAGCCTGGAGCCAAAATTAACCTTCTTTGCATTGAAATCATTCTGCCATTCTGTGCAACGATTCCCGATACTACAGACTACGTCATTTTATTATCATCTTCAGAATTTTTTGACTAACATCCACTCCAAGGAAAAATGGTTCACTCAGCAGTTATCTTCAAATATAGATGAGAATGCTTAAATGGTAAAGATCTCTTTTCCTATTGCTGACTACTGGAGTGTTCCAGATTGAACAAATCGCCAAAGCAGAAACCGTAGACTCTTTGAAGTATTCGAATTTTAACGGACAATCAAGTAACAATTCAAACGCTAAAATTCTACTTTACGTCGAAAGTATAAACTAGAATTTTACCTTATCTACAAACCATATGAGAGATAAGGTCAACATCCAGTCAACATCCAGTTATTGGTGCTAAGGCATCCTGAATTTTCGGTGGAGCAGTGCCCGATGTCACTCCGCATTTTAGGCTGTACTGTATTATATGTCCGATAGTTTAGGAGAAGTTTCCCCAGATATTTCACTTACGATGGGACAAATGCAAAGCGAGTAGATTTTTGTTCCTTCTTTCTCTTCATCTTCACGGACAAAAATCATGTAGGTAGGATCTGCCTACATGTTTGCTTATGAGATAACAAGCCTATTCGTCAAAGTATAGATAAGTGCCTTATTTCATTTATTAGTCAATTGGAATAGGGTTTGAGAGCTATGCCACTGGGCAGATTCAACTCTGCGATATGGCCAGTAATAACACTTTGCTGGCAGAAGCAACATGATCGCTTTGAAGTTATAGTCTGCGAGAAAAGTGAACACAGTTAATTTTATGGGTAAATGTTTAAGACCGCAGTTAGTAGCTCATCGACTTGCATGTTGTTCGAATGTATCTCATTAGAATTCCACGAGTATTTTGATATAGAATTCCGACAGAGGTGAGGACAGAGGATATTTATATGTCTCTGGGCCTGAACGCATACTGTCCGAAAACAGACTTAAGCAATTGCCTCAAAAGTACAAAGATCTATATTTTATCAGAAAACCAGGCACGTACTTAGATGAATAATCCGTTTTGGTGTGCTTGCTTAAATTTAATAAAACCAATAGTAACCAGGAACAAGCTAGCTCTAAGTGAGTTACGTATAATACTAAAGTTGATGAAAATGAGGACCCGTAAACTAGGATCGCTTGAACAATGAAATATATTGGTTTCAATTAATCTGAAAAAATGTTACCCCTCTCAAGATCGATAGAACCAAAGAGTTTCTAGCACTCCGTAACCCAAATAAAGCATTTTCACTGGCGTCCTTACAGGTCACATTGCCCTAAGACATCACCTTAAAAATTGAGAGCATCTGACAATTAACGTTTTGTCGATTTGACAGTGGTATCTGCGGAAAATGTTCCCTTCTCTTTCTTTTATTAAACGTGAGCAAAAGAATTGCATTGCATATGCATTGTAACCGTGCTCTAACCATGTGGTTAAATTATGACCGTTTTTCAACCTTTTTGCAACTATGGTTTATTTTAGGTAATTTTAAGACCGCAATCTAGCTCAAATTAAGTATAATTGGTTTTCGCACAAAATCCTGCTCCTAAACTGACAATTATAGACCAAATAGAATATTGGTGTTAAAACAGCGAAAGTGTCGTGTAGGAATCCCGATAACTTTTGCACACGCCTTTGTTTTCGTTTAATCATATATAAACCATGTATTTACTTTCGGTTTTGACTCCTGTTCAACCAAGCAAATGATTGGCTTTGTGAACAAACAAAACCTTAATTTTAAGTATGCATCACATGTCACTTCCATCGTTTATCTACAGCAAACATAAAGAAATTAAATAAATTTCATTTGGCGACATTAATTGCAATTTACAGTTTGCTCGTATTATGTACGCGATCGAACTAAAATGTAGAGCGAGTATACAAACTATATAAAACCAACTTTGTTTTGGCCATCCGCCAACAAGTAATTCAATCAAGATTTGGTTTGTTGTTGTCTGTTCAGTATGTCGAAATATGCAAACAAAATTTTTTATATACCCAACCAGATAAAAAAAATAGAATAATAACTGGACAGTTTTATGTCAGACGATTTTTTTTATGTTGCCAAATAATGACATGTTTCATTACATATATAGTCATCCCATATTGTGTATGTATCCGGTTTGTATGTATTGCATAAAGTGTATTTGAACAGTTACATTTGACAGTTTATAAAATAAAATATTTACTTTACCATCAGTCATTGGTCGTTCACATAGAAAAAAATTTGTTGCACTACAGTCCCGATCATTCCACTTGTATGTCGATGATAGTGGGGTGGGTGTAGGTGGCCCACCTGGTGGTACACTAAAATGACGTCGTATCTCAACACAATCCTGACTACTTAGTCCATCGTCGTTCGGTTGCCGATTGTAGTGGCCGTGCTGTGCCCATCCAGTAAACCAATCTGCAAATAAAAATAAAATATAATTTTATAAAGAGTTTATATGAAACGTTGCCGCAACGTTATCGGCGAATTAACTTTGTAAGTTTTATTATTTTCTGGTCTTATAACCACAATGAGATTTGGTGGTTATAGATTGTATATACCGGGTGGAGCAAAAGTCCCGGTACCATTTTAATTGCGCGTCATCTTGGTTATGTCACGTTTCGCTCAGTTTCACTTTAACTATTGTGCTATCTAGACGCCCCAATTTTATAATAAATAAATATACGCCACAAGCACGAACAGAAATAGTCACAATATTTATTGAAAATAATCGTTCCATTACTGCCACTCGGCGGAAATTGCGTCAAAAATATCCTAATCGTCAAGTGCCTCACAAAACCACAATTTATCGTTTACATGTGAATTTTCGTCGTGGAAGACAACGAGCGTCTCGTAACGCTGAAAATGTGCCTCTGGTGCGCGATAGTGTTGCAGAGTCTCCAGAAATATCAATTCGAAATCGTGGTTCCCAGTTACACATTTCTGCACGCAGTTTAAAGCGAATTTTGAAAACATATTTGAAAATATTCCCGTACAAAATTCAATTAGTCCAAAAATTGCTACCGAGTGATCCTGATCAACGAGTTGAGTTCAGTAATGCAATCCTAACTGCAATCATCTAGTCGGGTGAAATTGATGATTTTTTGTCAAAATTGATAATGAACGATGAAGCCCATTTTCATCTCGGTGGCCACGTCAATAAACAGAACAGTTGGTTTTGGGAAACACAGAATCCTCAATTAATTTTTCAAACATGATTGCATCTACTTAAAACAACTGTATGGTGTGGTATTAATGCTGGAAACAGCATTGGTCCCTATTTTTTTTAAGAACCAGGGTTTTGAAGTTTCTGTTTCTGCCGAACGGTAGCAAGACATGAATCGAAATTCTTCTACCTGAAATCGAAGAGCAAAGACTAGAAGACATGTGGTTTCAGCAAGATGAGGCCACATCACATTCAGCCCGTTCAACAATACAAGTATTGAATGAAGTTCTTCCACGAAGACTAATTTCGCGAAATGGCGATTTAGCATGGCCAGCCAGATCTCCGGATTTAACAGAACCAGACTTTTTCTTATGGGGTTTATTAAAATCAAAAGTTTATTTGAAGACAATATTCGTCACGAAATTGAAGAAATTCATCTTGAAATGTTACAGGATCTCATGAACAATGCCTTAAAAAGACCAAAGTTGCATAGTGAGTCGCGGGCACCATATACAAGATTTCTGAAATCAAACCTACTTATATTTTCTTTGAACAAAGTTATTAGAAATCAAAATGGTAGCGTGACTTTTGCCCCACCCTGTAGAATCGAACGTTTCAAGTAGAAGTTCTTAATATAAAATGCATCACCGGAAATATTCTTGGCACAAATCAGGTAAGAATCGAATCATTACCTTAATACGAATCCCTATCATGTTATATTTAGAGTCGAGGAAATATAAGAAGATTGGGTAGTTATCGATAAGCAAATTGAGGAATGGCAGCTACAAAATGTTACTCACAAAATACTTCATAAAATTGGTATCGAAAAATGATAGACTGCAAAATTATGTGAAGCAAAAAGTCATATTACATCGATTGACAGTGATAAGTTGGTTTTTAATAATAGGCATTTAGTGTAGAGTTGTCACCAGTGGCCGTAACAATACCATCATCACGCGAAGCATTATCTGTCAAAAAGGACCTTACTCCCGTTTTTTTGATGACGCGACATGCAGATCCATCGATTTATAATGAATTCGGTAGATCACAGCGCTAGGATTTGTAATCTTCTTTTAAGGGTCCTTTCGTTGGAATCTACAACCCACAACTTCTGCCTGCCAGGACTCCCATCCAACTAACATCTATGTTTTCTGAGATAAGTGCTAACTTTGTCCCATGATTAAATATAATTATCCTGGCGATTGGCTTTCCCTTTTTCGTTCTTCTTTATGAATTCCGTTCGCAAAAACCACTTCCATTGAATGAATCTTCTCGCTTGTCAAATCAACCAATATTACCCAGTTTAATGACACGGAACCTTTCATTGGTTACTTTACTTAAGGTCATAAAGGTCTTGATTGTAGGAGGCGGCTTCTGCTTCTTACTGGCGATGTTTAAACTTTGCAGGATTTTTCATTTCCTCTTAGATCCAACCTGATCCATTGGCATCCAGTATACATAGATGATGTATTCACAAATTATGGGCCCATTTAATTTTTCACTGGGTCAACTTTGGCATTTAAAGAAACCGAGATTTTTTTGAGATTCTCACTAACTCTGAAATAAAATACTGTAGAGTTTTCTCGAGTGGTTCCAATGACGTTTCATTTCTGCTCACCCACTCATTTGTCATTGTTATTGCTAGTGTTATTGCTGCTTGGTTTGAAAATGTCAAAACTGCCGGTCACTTTGCGAAGAAGTAGATTATGACTACAATTATTGCCTCTGGTTGACTTAAAAAACGGTCCATTTGCTTGGTGATTTTATGATGAACGACGTTCGATATCCTCTCTTGAGAGACCGTTGCTTATTTTAGTCCAAACTGCCTTGACATCTCTATATTCCGAGCAAAGATGTCGGGCGGCTGCTAGTGTGTTGCGAAATCTTCGTGCACAACCTCCATTTCGTTCCCCACTGATCATTGCACATCACACTTTTGAGCACCTTCAACGTGCATTCCGTTGACGAAGTTCGTCCTTCAACTGGGAACGACTAACTTTAGCCTACACTTTATAATTGTATTGATAAGCCGTTTGTCACTGGTGGAGCTATGACCCTATAAAGAATATCCATAGCATCGTCAATGCTCTGGTACATAAGAAACAAGGGCATTCACGTTTAACAGTATTGCAAATCGTCAGAATCGCGCCATAAACCAGCAAGACTAAGTCAACATTAGGTTAGGTTAGGTTAGGTTGAGCGTGATAAGTACGCACCTTACAGTTTTCGAGATCAGAGTGGCAGTCCATCAGGAACTTACCCAAACATTCATGTCTTTTGTGTGCCAGAGCCGGGCATGAGCATAGGAGGTGGACTACTGTCTCTTTATCCTCGTCCATACAACTTCTGCGAAAGTCATAAACTTCTAGATCTAGCCTCTTCGCATGTTCTGCAAGTAGGCAGTGTCCTGAGAATATCCCCACGATATCACAGGATGTGTCTTTGAGCGTTTCAAGTCCAGCTTTGGTCAGATTTGTCTTGCTACTCTACATGAGCTGGTGTGTACTACATGACCTATAGTTCGCTGAGGCTACTGCCTCCTTTTAAAGCACAGTCTTGAGTGCCTTAATGGGTCTCTCCAACTTTGCCTTTTCCGGTATCATAATTGGAGAACTGTACCATGCCTCGCTAGTTCGGCCGCTCTGCAGTTTCCCATGACGTCTGAGTGGGCGGGGACCCAGACTTTCTGAATGTTGAAATACTCACTCATCTCATTACGTCACTCTATACGTCAGAGAAACAGAGTTTAGTGACTTGATTGCCACCTGACTGTCCACATAAATTTCGATATCAGCCGATGATACCACATTTTGTGGTAATATAATGTGGTATCCTCGACTGATCACCCAACCAGTTCAGGATCTCCTCAATCGCTATCACCTACACGCATTTTTTGTAATTTACGTTATTTACATGTAAAATGTAAAAAAGGGTTTTCCCAACTGTGGTCTGAGTTGTCATTAGTTTTATTTTTGAGCGTATATAGGTATCCACTAGCCTTTCCAAGGTTTTTAATAGAAAAGATGATTGAGTTATTGGTCTTAAGTCTTTTGGGTAGCCCTGCGAGCGTTTACCCGCTTTCGGAATAACGATCATTCTGACCTCCGTCCACCCTCAGCGGAATATAGACCAGTTCAAAACATCCTTTGACGACTATTTCCAGCCAGGAGAGCATAATCCTCGAGTTGTTTTGAATCTCCGCGGGAATAATTTGGTCAGGACCAGCCAAGTCAACCTTGGTAAAGGGTTAATTTTCTATAAAGCATCCTACATCGTCATTTCCTTATAGGAGTAATGAGATGTAGATCTTCAAATCAAGATTGCTAAAATTGATGAAAAGCGTTCAATATTTTTATATTAATCCTATCCCGGACTGTCCTGGAAAGTGAGAGAAAGCTTTTGCGGAAACGAACACATGACAATCAAATTTTAAATCTGACTAGCTAGGTGTTGGAATTCTCATGAAATTAGACTATTTGTTCACAATATTATATTGTTAACATAATTTGTCAAGGCTGCCGATTATTTTGATAAAATCGCAGTCACGCTAACATTTTTTTTCTATTTTATACTATGCAATCTGTTTTGGGCCCAATGCTTTACTTTACGCCTTAATGGCTAAATCGAGGACGTACGGGTATAGGTCCGATTTTCGTAGAACCATCTGCTCATTGCATAGCTCCATGCCAGCCTATAGTACTGACATGGAACATGGGTCGGACCATGAATTCGGCACTCTAACAAGGTGTCATATCTGATCGTAATCAGATGGTGAAAAATCCCTTTTGCATCCTGCCCCTATCGGGATTCGAACTCGGTACCTCCCACTCCAACTGCCACAGCTTTAACCACTGAGCTACCTGGGCGGATCGCGCCATCATTAATACACCTGAGAAGGTCGACTAAATGGTATAACAGGAGTGTGATGTTAATAGGTTAACAATAAATTTCACACAATATCAGACTGTTTAATCTGGAATTATGTATAGAAGTGAGTGTGTGTCTGACTGAGGAGTAAATCTTGCACTGTTTCCGATTTTGCAGGCATTTTGAAAGAAATAAGGCAGAGAAGGGTATAGTACTGAAGTATGATGTAGCTTATGACTAAAACCTATATCAACTGGCGTAAATAAGCAGAAAAGTTATAGATCACTTCCCCTTACCATTTATATATGACCAACTCAACACAGGGAAAGTGTATTTTACTATAGTCTTGTTGAAGTGGATACCAGGTGTAAGTAGTTGAAGGATCATAAAGCAAAAACGGGCTTTATAACAACTGATAGCCATTATTACAGTTTCAGAATGCCAATCGGACTATGTAATGTTTTTGAGGTATTCTAACGGGTAGTAGAAAACGTTTTGGGAAGGTTCCGATACACTTTATGGTTTATCTAGACGAGATTGTTATTCCAGCTACGACATAACTGACAAAGAATAATGGAACATTAGGAAAGACATTTAGAGCTGGTTGAGGATGCCAGTTTTAAAATTTCGATAGAAGGGACTGAACCGGGAAAAAATGCTATGTGTAGGAGGTTTTCCTGAACCTGATTCTGCTCTGTTCTTCCAAATGACTCTCGTTGCTCGCGATGCTCTCGTCGTTTGCTATTTCATTTTCTATTTCAAAATGTACGCTTCTTTCGTCGCTACCAGTCACCCATTCCATTTTTTCGTTCTCCGTTAAATCATTTTCGGTTACCAAATTGTACACCTAGCCAGGGGGATATCGTCCTCTTCCACAAAATGATCTTCCACTATATATTAAATTCTATTGTGTCGATCGATGAAAACAGATGTTTAAATGAACTCATGACAACGGATCGTGCGACTTGATTCCAGGGTTCAACTATCGGAAACGAAACGTCTTTTGAATTAATATTTTTCAGAGCTGAGACCATGTCGTTATTGCCGTTTACACATAACGCCACGAGTGTTGACAAATGTGCTTTCGATACCGTTGCTTAAGGGATTTTATGACATTTTGGTCAATTAATTGCAACAAGGATGTATTGTTGGGTGGGAAAAATATAACCTTGAAGTTTTCATCATGGGAAAAAGTGTTTGCTGTTCCATGACAGGTGGCATTACTGGTAAGTCTTTAGCTTCCAAGTGACGAGAAACTCCAGAGATGAATAAATCGTTGAACCACTCTTAAAAAAGCGTAGAAGTTTCCCAAGCATTTTTGGATAATTTGTAATACAGTGATAAATTATGCGTCCCAGTTTATGCGTCACAGTTGCATTTACACAAGGCATAATGGTGACCCTTTCCTTCATGGATTTCCGTCCTACAGCAGTTTTTTCGAAAACGGTAGTGTTTGTTTTCTTGTGTAAACATTTGAAAACCAGACAGATTTCGTCACAATTATATGGATCTGTTCAGATAAAAATCGATTTTCGGCAATAATCCTTTGTAAATCGCTTGTAAATTTAGCAGCACTCTCAGCATTGCAGGAAAGTTATTCACCGGAAACCGTCAAAATTCTTAAGCCGTGGCAGTTTTTTGAAGTTATCAAGCCAGCCATCACTGGCTGAAAATTCTTAGTGTCCATTGAGTGACGTTTTTAAATCTAGTGCTTAAACTTTGAGCATCTCGTTTGAAACCAATTCGTTTGCTTCTCTTCGTAGTAAAAACCATGCGTATAGTTTATCATCAAGATCAGAATTTTTTAATGGCTTCATTCTTCATTATTTTTTATCCTCGATAAAGTTGACTTATGGATGTTGTAGCTTCTGCAGATGTCTGTTGGTGTCTTGCTATCTTGTAGTTCATTTTGCCTTTCTTCTCCATTTTTACGAAAGAATGAATATTAAAATGAAAAATAAACCGATGGTCGCTTGTACAGAAATTTTGGAATCAAAAAAGTTGCTAGTCCAGAGGTAGCTTCAATAGAATGTTGCTTGTGTAAAGGTTGCTTATTCTGTATTACTGAGTTCTGAATGCAGTGATTGGGTAACCCGATGCATTAAGTTTAAATCTAGTGTAGGAAGCAAGCAATGGTTAAAATAATGGTAGGCAATATTTTGGAAAAGGCATAACCACAAATTGGTTAGCAGCGGTGTAGCGTGCTTATTACAAAATTCTTAAAACTAGTACGAAACTATAGAAGATGGTTACTATGACATGTATGGTAAATTTCTGATGTTCAATGTCGGTTAAATGCTACCGATCCATTAGTTCTTCTCACCACCAGATCATCATTGTTCTGTTCATGTTAAAAAATCCCAGTTTGAGATGTCGCTCTATTGGAATGTGAACACGTTAACCTTCCACTCTAATAAACACAGATTTAATCCATTATACTTTAATTTTATTATATTTAATATTAAGAATCTTCAATTTATTTTGTCTTATCTGAAATCTATTAAAACTAAAAATTTTAAATTTGTTATTTTTTCTTTATTTTTTTGTAGAATCACTTTCATTAAAAATTTGTTTATAAACAATGAAATGTCAAATTTAATAAAATTTAGTTATTTTTTGGTTGGCAGTGAAATATATTTACGTAATGGCAATATCACAAAAACAAACATTAAAGTACATTACGATCAGGTAACAACGACTGGTTTTATACTATTTACATTTGGTGTTAGTGTGTGTTTGCTTAATGTAGCGTTGAGTTGGATTCACATTATTACAAAATATATGTCTCGAATACTTTTTTTTGGTTTATTTATATTATGGTAGACGCAATGAATGGTAGCAATGTAGATAACTTAACCAAGAATGTCGTGAATAATTACTTCTTGAATATAGATGATTTTATTGCTCAAGATGCTGCAATATCTTCCTCGTGTAATAAAACCAAAAATAAGCATTTAAACATAATTCGGCTGAATATTTATAGCATGAATGACTTAACCAAATTCGAAAATTTTTTAGAAGTTGTTGATTCAATTTCCAGTGACATTCATATTATTGTATTAACCAAAACTTGGGTAAGATCAAGTAAAGGCTGATTTCCATTATGAAAAAAATTTTGTCAGTATTTTTTACTGAAAAAACCAAAGCGAGAAAAAAAATCGTTTTTTCCTTTTTCTGTTTTTTTATAGTGGATGTATTTTGATAGCTGCGTGTAAAAAAAAAAAAAGTAGCTGCGTGTAACATAACAATAAATTTCTAATTTTATTATGTTTTTCAAAAAAAAGACAAAATACACTTTAAATCTACAACAATAAATTAAAAAAAATAAACTTAACATAATTATTCATTATTTCAATTACTTTATTGGGAAAGATAAATGGCACAAAACGAAATGTTAAAATTATGAATTGACCATAAAGAATCATCCATCTTTATTTTTCCTATAAAATATTTCTCCAGTACTGAATAAAAATACTTCTCTTGATATATTCTGTCAGTACTGCTATAATTATTTTCTTAGTAACCATAAAAATTTACTCAGTACTGATAAATTTTTTATACTGGAAATATTTTTTATTTCACTCGCACTTTAAGAAAAAATATATTTTTTATCCCGCCTTGACTATTTGGTCAGTATTTTTTCATAATGGAAATCAGGCTTAACACTCAGTTTTATAATATTCATAATTATTCTAGTATATTTAGTTGTAGAGAAGAGAAAATTGGTGCGGGTATTGCTATGTATATAAGGTCCGATTTGGAATATACTGAGGATTGTACTGACAATGGTTTGTTTGATTTTCAGTATATTCAGATTGCACTAAAAAATTCAATACCAGAGTATGCGCGGTGTATAGGCCACCAGGAACAGATATCACTCAGTTTTTTGAATGCATTGAGATTGTTTTAAGTGATAACAAAAAAAAAATTCTGATACTATAATGGTAGGAGATATCAACATACAAATCAAAAAGGATACTAGCGTTAGTAAAGATTATTTAAATCTACTTAGCAATTTAGATCTGGCAGCAACTAATTCTAAAGAAACTCGCAGTGCTAGTGGTAATATTATAGATCATGTAGTTAGTAGTTTTAACAATATCATTTCTATTACTAATAATACAATCTTTTCAACAATTAGTGATTATAATATCATTTTTTCAAAATTCAAGTATAAAGATAAATTTGTTGTTAAACAGCTTGAAAAGAAAATAATTAATTACAAACAGTTGAATGAATTATTTGCATCATATTTATCAAAATTGGATGTGTGCAATGATGGTCCAAATAAAATATTGTTAGATATTATCGATAAATATAAGAAACTGTTAACGGGAAATACTCGAGTTATTTATATTAAGCTAAACGATACCTGTAAACTTATTCGAAAAAAAAAATGATTTACTAAAAAGGTTAAAATTGAGAAAAATAGGAGTCATATAAATATGGAAATCAGGGTAGGTAACTCTTAGAGATCAATTAATTGCTTTGAGTAAAGAAATTTCAAAACAAAAATATTTTGCAAAAAGAAGGTATTTCCATAAGATGTTCAATGAGGTACCCAATTTGAGAGATTTATGGAAAAATATAAATTCACTTTTAGGTAGATTTAGCTGTACTGGTGACAACATAGAAATTCGTGATAATCTTGTAATGAAATCAGACACATTATAGATGTGACCGAAATATTTAACAAATTTTTTTCGGAATGCGGATCTTCATTGCTGGGATCACTAAATAGTGATAGGGATTTCAATAAATTTGGTACCATTAGAGGACTCTCTGATTCCATCTATTTGGAACCTTCTTCTCCTGCCGTACTATTTAATCTAATTAATGAGCTTGACGGTAATAAGGGTTGCGGACCCTATAGTATTTTCGTTAAAATACTTAAGCAAAATATTCACCAACTGAAAAATGTTTTGTCTGAGGTCTTTAATAGGGTTATATCTACTGGAATTTATCCAGACTGTTTAAAGTTGACCTGTTGCACAGAGTGGTGCCTGTTTTCAAGAGTGGTGACAAATTTGAAGTTAATAATTATAGACCTATTTCCATTCTTCCCGTTTTTGACAAATTACTTGAAAAAGTATTATTCTATAGAATCTGTAATTTTCTTAAGAAAAACAACTTTTTTTTATGGATATCAGTATGAATTCCTTTGGTGGAAACCGTTGATATGATTAGTCAAGCGTTTAATGATCGCTCATATATGGGTGCATTATTCTTAGATTTACGTAAAGATTTGATTGTATTGATCACGATATCTTATTAGAAAAATTATATTTATATGGGTTTAGAGGAACTTCTTTAATGTATCAATTAATGAAATATGAAGTAGTCTAAAACATGTTTCAACGTGCCCTAAGGTAGCGTCCTTAGTCCAACATTGTTTTTAATATTTATCAACGATATTTGTAATTTGAAATTAAACGGTAAAATTCGGCTATTTGCTGATGATACCACTTTCTTTTATAGTAGTAGTACTTTTGATTATATTTCTGTAATGGCACAGGCTGACTTATCAATTATGAATGAATATTTTAATAGTAATATGCTTATATTTAATTTTGATAAAACAAAGTTTATAATATTCCAGTCAGCACACAAAAGAGTAAATATTTCTGCTAATATTACAGTTCCCAATATTAATATCGAGAGTGTGGAAAGCTATAAATATCTTAGTGTCATATTCGATTCCAAATTAACGTGGCAATACCATATTGAATATTTATGTAAAAAGATAGCTCCTTTAGTAGGTTTCATGCGTAAATTATCTCACTTTGTCCCCACAACTATACTACGGAATATTTATTTTGCATATTCATACATTCGGGTATCACGTATGGCATCGGTGTTTACGGGCTTTCTGCGAGATTCAGGTTGATTAAACTTCAAACTCAGCAAAATAAAGCATTGAAAGCTGTTTATAAGTTAACTTTTTTATTTTCAACTCTCAAGTTGTAACTTGTATTTTGTAACGCTCCTCATATTAATGTTAATTATTTTTAAGTATATTGTATCGCTATTGTACATAATGGATGAAATAAATGAAAAAAAAATCACAGAATGTTGCAGTACTCATTTCATCTTATATATTATGGCGCCAAATGGTTGTTTGGACAGGTTACGTGAGTACGCGATAAAGTCAATGTGAATAGAGTGAAAAAGAAATCACACACGGAGCTTTTATGTCCTCATAATTTTAAGAAAAGTTGATTAAGTCAATCCAAAATTTGTAATACGTAAAAAATTTATAAGTGTTTAGTAAAACCGTCACCCTGCTAAACATGCACAATTCTACCTTGTTTATCCATCTCAAATCTTAAAGTAATTTTTCGTACGTGATTTGTCTACGCGATATACTCTAAATGCTTTATTAGTGCCCATATAATAATATACGTAAATCGTTTTAAGCTTTATCACACATATATCGCACACAATTACGCTACAAAGTGGCTATATATACAATAAAAATGCCCAAATTACACCATCATCCATCTTTCAACACCGCAATCCGTCCAGGTGTAATTTATGATAACAATAAAACGTAATAAAAATTAATTTCCACACACACACATACAGATATAAGAGGCACACACATACCATACAATTGTAAAGCTTTTTGTTTGTTTATGTATTTGTTTATACCAAGCTTTAAATCTATAAAAGATTAATGATTGTTCTTAAATATACAGATTTACGTTATACTTCTGTACATTAATCATCGAGATGTATACGGATATCGTCTTATGTACTCGAGCAAAGTAATCGAAATTGAATAATTGAACTAAGCTTTCGGCAACAACACAAACACAAACGATTAATTAAACTTTAATATTTATTTGTTCGTGACGTCATTGCTCGTTTGAGTATTTCGGACACTTAGATAAGATCACACTTGAATTGATAAATTTTGCGCCCAATTTTTGTTCTTTACCAAGATAAAGACTATTCTCTATCTTATCAATAGTGTTTCCGTTTTAAAACCGTATAAAAGAACCACTGTCGAATACATAAATTCACTTAAGTAGCATCTGTGATCACGTCAACGTCTCAACAAAAAAATCGAAATCTAATTCAAGTAAGTTAACAAAATTTCGGCAATCGGGTCACCGACTAATTCACGTTTCTCAATCTTTCAGGATGAATACATACTTCGCAGTTTTCGTAGTGGCACTTTTTGGCGCCGCTCTCGTCTCAGGCCAAAGCAATAACTTTCAATGGGGCGTTATCAATAACAACGATACTCGTTTACATTACGAAATCGTTCAAAAGAGTTCATCGATTCTCCAAGTGGTGACGAAAGATGTTGTGTTTCCAGTTAATGGGACGGCCAATTATCGCCAAATAACAGGTATACGGGCACTTGATCAGTACACAAATGGAAATGGTGGATACGTATCGCTATTGAGTGGTGGAATCTCATTCACCAATGTGACACTACACTTTAAGTCGCAACGTGGACACGGATTTAATTTTATTTTGGAAATTTTTACTCGATAAACTCTTTAATTTAACAATAAAAATTGTTTAAAACTATATAAATTGAATCATTACTTAGAGCTTGAGCTTGGCTGCGTATCGTAGTTTCAACAGTTGTGAGAAATGGCTGGTTTTTAAACAGCATATAAATCCTACCCCGTTTGCAATCAAGCCGAGAGTTAAAGAGGTCTTATTAGGTCAATTTAACGAGTGTCGATACCATTCACTTTGTTCCGTTTCGAATCGGGCTTTATATGCTCTACATTGACTTACAGTTAATGTAAATAGAGGATCAGACCAATTTCGATTGTAAATAACATTCGAAGGGCGTGAGATGTGGGTGTTATATGTTCCGCATCGACGCGACGTCTAATGTAAATTGAGAATTTGCACTAGCATACTAGATCCTTGTACTAGTCACTTGCTGGTGGAGTGCTTGGAAAAGCAGTAAATAGCTCCTTTGAAAAAAATTGTGTTCTAACCCAAGTGCACCATTAGCCGCGTTTCATGATACTAACTGATCCGGATCAAATCACAATTTTCATGCAAACCATTGTAAACTAGAGAGCTGACTAAAATGAAACTCATATGAGTATATATATATATATATATATATATATATATATATATATATATATATATATATATATATATATATATATATATATATATATATATATATATATATATATATATATATATATCAGTAAGCCTTAGAGTTTAATGGAAACTACAAGAGCGAAACAAAATCATCCTAGACCACCGATATTCTCGTATCTGCATCTGACATCCAGGCTGCTTTGCGTGTCCTAAAAACTGGCTTGATAGAAAATAAACGATTTCAATGGATATCCAGTCACATGTGAACAAAGGACACGTGTTGGCCCATTAGCTTGACCCTAGTTGGCACATTTTCCAGTTTTGGCTGACCTGAATGAGCCGATCAAATCAAGGGTCTATCTGTTGAATAATAGAACAAACTAATCTTGTGTCGCTTATCCAAACTCTTCAGTGAAATTATTAACCTGCATATATACCAGTCTAGACGTAACCTTCGCCTCAGAAAAAATGTACCCTATGGTCACAGAATGGAGAGTGGCGAAGGAACACTCCTTCTCTGACCATCGTTACATAACATTTAGTCTTAACGTTTCCCCTGCCACCTGGAAACCTTTCAGGAAAGACAAACTGGAGCAAGTATGGGGAAACTCTTATATGACTATTATTTCCAGAGACCCCTGAGTCACCAGCTACAGTGAAGAAACTGAACGGCATAATTACCACTTTCACAAATGCCTACAATCGGTCTTTCAACGCTGTTTGCCCACTAGTTAAGCCCAGGAGTAAGCAAAAACTGGCATGGGGGTCCAAAGAACTGGGGACCTACCAGAAGGCGTGTAGGACAGCATTTAATAGAGCCAAAAGTACGAGAGAGGCTCAGGACTGGAACTCCTACTAGGAGGACCTCTAAGTATACAAAAAAAAAGTTTTAAGGAAGGATGGATCCTGGATTGCTTCTACTAAGGAATCTTTCGAACTTCTCATCAAAACCCACTTTCCAGGAAGCTTCAATGACTCGATAAGGACTAGTACTCACCAAGAAGCACACTCACTGCGCATAGAAGATATCGTAACCAAATAACGAATCTTATGGGCACTTGAAGGGTTCAAACCCTATAAATCGGCTGGTCCTGACCGAATTATTCCCGCGGAGCTTCAGAACAACTCGAGGATTATGTCCCCCGGTTGGAAGTAATCTTCAAAGGTTGTTTAAAACTATCCTGTATTCCGCGGGAGAGGATGGAGGTCAGAGTGATTTTTATTCTGAAAGCGGGTAAAGGCTCGCAGGGCTACCCAAAAGACTTAAGACCAATAACTCTATCATCCTTTCTATTGCAAAAAACTGGGAAAGGAAAGACTGATGGATATCTACATACGCTCAAAAATCAAACCTAGTGACTGGGCTCAGACTCAGCACGCGTACTGTAAAGGGAAAACTGTGGGCACAGCTCTGCATGCCCTTGTAAGTACAATTGAGAAATCAATATTCTCGCAAGAGTTTTTTACTGTGGCGTTTTTTGACATTGAGGGCGCCCTTAACAATGTAACGAAGGAGGCAATTCTGGAGGGATTGTCACTACCGGGAGGGGGGGGGGAGACGGGGTTTTCTTTAAGTGGGTTAATCAATCACATGCTTGGGTGCAGGATGAAAAACCGGGAGCTGAGGGATCCACCATCAGAAGACGGGTGACTAGGGAAGCCCCACAGTGAGGTGTCCTGTCTCCTCTCCTCTGCAACATAGCAATCAATGAATTGCTATTAAAGCCGGAGAGAGATGGGATCGTCGTGATTGCTTATGCAGATGATGTAGCGATATCTGTCTCTGGGAAATATTTATGCACGGTGACGGAGGTAATCCAAAATGCCCTCCTAATTATTACGAGGTGGGCCATCAAATGTGGACTGGCAATTAGCGCGTCTAAAAATGAAATGGTACTATTTACTAGGAAAAGTAGTAGATCCATCTCTCCTACATGGCAAGAGACTAGCTTTTACGGACAAGGCAAGATTTCTAGGTGTAATCTTGGACAGTAAGCTAAGCTGGAAGGCCAACATTCTAGAAAGAGTAAACAAGGACAATAAAGCCATGTACTCGTGAGGGAACGCCATCGGAGAGAGATGGGGCCTGAAGCCGGAGCTGGTACACTGGCTATTCACTTTCGTAGTAAGACCTGTACTTATGTATGGAGTGAGCGTGTGGTGGCCAGCTCTTGATAAAGTAACATACAGGAAATTATTAGCGGGCACTGAGGACAACACCAACAAGTGCCTTAGAGGTCATGATTCACCTTCTCCCAATGAACATTTATGGTAAGCAGATGGTGGCGATTACGGCCACTCGACTATTAGCCATATCTCAGTGGAAATGTCTTCAGACAGGACACTCGACGATAGTCAGATAGCTGAAGAAAGAACTGGTGAATCTAGACTATATTACCCCGACTCTGTGCTTCGAGAAAAGGTTCCAAACTACCTGCCCGTCAAGGGAATCTTCGAGGAGCGGGTCGGCAGTGGATGTGGAAGCATTGCAGTTCCTTACGGATGGCTCCAAGCCACACGGTAAAGTAGGAGCTAGAGGTGATAGTTATTTAGGAGGTCCTGAACTGGTTGAGACATAATGTGGTATCCTCGACTGAAATCGCAATTTATGTGACAGTCAGGCGGCAATCAAGTCGCTGGTTTATGTTTCTCTAACGTCTAGAGTGGCGTTGGGTTGCCGCAAGTTTCTAAATGAGATGAGTGAGCATTTCAACATCCAGGTAGTCTGGGCCCCCGCCCGCTCAGACGTCATGGACGGACGAACTAGCGAGGTACGGTACAACTCTTCAACTGCTACCGGAAAGGGCAAAGTTGGGGAGACCCATTTAGGCACTCAAGACTGTGCTTAAAAAAGAGGCGAAAGCCTCAGTGAACAATAGGTGGACGAACACCCTCTTATGTAGAGTTGCAAGACAAGTCTGGCCAAAGCTGAACTTGAAACGTACAAAGGCACTTATCTCCCTACGAAGACGTGAACTTAAAACGATCGTGGGGATACTCACAGGACACTGCCTTCTTGGAGAACATGCGAGGAGGCTGGGTTTGGAATTAAATGACTTTTACAGAACCTGTAGGGACGAGGAGGAGGAAGAGACGGTATTCCACCTCCTATGCTCATGCCCGGCTTTGGCACTCAAAAGACATCAATATTTGGGTAAGTTCTTAATCGACTGCCTCTCTGATCTCGAAAACTGTAATGTGCGAGACTTATTACGCTACGTAAGAAGCACAAACTGGTTCTCATAAGTATAAAAAAAGAGTAAGATCCTGTGGTATCACAACGGACCGTCGCCGTCTAAGTGTGCTGTAGCAGCCACTCAACCTAGCCTAACCTATATATACCAGTTCTTCTTAAACTATACGACAGATGTTCTTTAAGTGTCTTGCTGGGTTTTTGTTATTGGGCATTAATTATTCTTTTAGTTATCGCATATGGTCCAGATTGAGAATTCGGAATGCTGCAACTTGTGTTAGTTCACTCAAATATTTCGGAGAACAAAGGCAGGTGAGAAACTATACCTGGAAAAATCAAAGGTTCTCAAGGACAAACTAGTAGTGGTGGTTGTTCACAAGGCCCAGGAGAATGATAATATAACTTTTTTCTATCAGAGGAGGCTGGAAAGGGATCTAACCACCACCTACCCCAAAATAACGAAGGATAATCCCGAGCCAATGTTTTCCAGTAAAGATTGGAGTTGGCATCGATAATCAGATCAAATTCGTAGTCTATACTGACCGCCGGTCTTTGTGTCTATACATCAAGTTGATGTCTAGTGTTGACCGGAAATCCTGATCTTACAACCGCAAACTAGGAAGCTGCCAGGTCGGAAGAAATAAGGGCGGATTTCAGATACGCCATCGTTATTCCAGACATTGAATTGCTGAATGCATTTGGTTTCACCTCGACCACAATTTAAGTCGACATGAAGGACAAAGGGAAGACACCTCCTAGTTTTGGTTACCCGAAGTTCTCTTGGGAGAGAGCACAACAGAGCGTGGAGACGTTCTCTGTCTATATGGAGTTTTTGAGATCTTTTAAAGCTGCCGTGTAGTCTCATAAAAGACTCACAGTGAGATGTGAGTCTCACGTGATCGTGGAGGAGGTTGGGACTTTGGTAGGAAAATGCTAAAGCCAATTCAGATAAACCTCCATCACTGCTAGACATTCTGAGTTATTTGTCTTCACCAGATTGGAGCTGAAGGCATAGATGTTGTCCAGGTCCAGGAACCTTGGAACAGTGGTGAACGAGTTCTTAATTTCAGGAAAAAGCAAGACGAAAAAAAGTAAGTAGCGTGCTGGTTCTGTTATTCGGGGGTCTCGGGTTCGGTTTCCGGTGGTGACCAAAAAACTCACTACTTGATGTTTTTAATGTGTAAGTATATGTGTGAATGTGGATTGTGAACAGTGGGTTCTTTGTGGCACTGAGTTCTGGAATATTTCTCGCGTATTTCAAAGGTAAAGGTACGGTACCTACTTTATACTTAACCGCCCAGGTGGCGCAGTGGTTAAAGCTGTGGCAATTGGAGCGTGGGGTACCGGGTTCGAATCCCGATAGGGGCAGGATGGTAAAGGGATTTTCACCATACGATTACGATTGGTAGTGTTAATGAACATATCTATGACCCCCTGTTGGAGTGCAGAATTCATATGCCATCCCATCTTCCATGTCAGTACTATAGGCTGTCATGGAGCTATGCAATGAGCAGATGGTTCTACGTAAATCAGACCTATAGCCGTACGTCATCGATTTGACTGTAATTTCGTAAGGTAAGGACGTAACTAAGCGAACCGCGAAAGAGTTGGAAGAGAGATTGTAGAGATAAAAACAAACAAACAAACAAACAAACAATACTTTATACTTCTTTGTCGGTCCTATTGAGAAAACTCTTACTATAGATAAGGAATGCTCAATGGTAACCTTTTTGGAAGCACTTCCCTGCCGATATGAAATATAACCATCAATTGTATGGAAGTTTATGACTGGCATACGCTTCCAAGAGGATTGGTTCGTAATGCAGTAATGGAGTTCAAAAATGGACGAGTGTGATGTTTTGGGTGGGGTAGTAAAAGTGAACTCTCTTTTTGTCTCACCAACTACTACAGTGGTTTACTACCCAATCGTTATTACAAAACATCAATAACATCCTTATCCAAATCAATAATTAGTAATCTAACAATACTCGTACGTCGCTGAATCGCAAAGCCTACTTAATATATTGCTGTTGGGTGTCAAATTCGACGGGAACACTTGAGATAGTCAATTTCTTGTACAGATGATTACAGACGACAACGCTTTGTTTATGCTGATTCTGATAGAGTTGGATTTTTATTTTGATCCACGAATATGTGCAAAGCAGGACCTAATGCATCTTAAGAGTTTTTCCAGAATGATTAGGGCATTGAATGATATGGACCCATAATATGTGATTTTAACAGACGTGGTTTTAACGAGTTTCGACTTCTTCTTTACAATTGTTGCCCATAGCGAACGCCATTCGCAAATTGAATCAGATTTTTGCGATAAAGTCATCGAAAATTCAACCTCCCGAATACGTCCCACCAAGCAAAGCGCCAGCAAAAATACTCGGAGCATGAGTTTCGACGACAGATTGGATTACATTTTGTCAAAGTTTTGTTGATAAATTAGGAATGAAAAACAACTGTCCAAACTATCTGTTAGACTTACAATGTCGGTTTATGTACAATGTATGTGGACAATGATATATAGAAACGTTTGAGACTGTATTATTTAATCCTTTAGTAGCTGTTTTGTAGATAATGAGAATTTCACTTTGTTATCGAGACAATGAAACCATCGTTTACACATTTCACACCATAAAATGTACCAGAAAAATATTTTGACACTATATACTCGTATATCGAGTGCAACAACCAACAGTTTATCCCCATCTTGTCTGCACATTGTACAATATATATAAAAAATAAAACAATGTATGGATACATAAAACATATTTACACACAACATACATACATACATACACTTGAACAAAAGCACTTTTCTATAATTGCATAAGCTTTTCATCTCACATCACATCTTTACCACTTCAAATT
Organism: Tipula lateralis; assembly: GCA_963932295.1. NCBI lineage: Eukaryota > Metazoa > Arthropoda > Insecta > Diptera > Tipulidae > Tipula > Tipula lateralis. The sequence goes on along the minus strand of OZ010736.1, from coordinate 62,339,646 downwards.
AATTAAAAATAAAACTTTACGATGCCATTAAAAAAGCGAACCAAAATTATTTTTTGCTCAAATATATAAAATTCCCCTCGTATAGCCGTTCGTCTATGTATTATCTCGTCAACGTACAAAACCCTTATCCATAAAAGTATGTTCATAATACAATACAATGTAATCCGGTATATCGATCGAGCTTAGAATACTATACACACTTTGTATCGCGACACGTATACACTAAATGGATGGACAGTAAAAACTTCACTCACACAAGTTGTCGGTACAAATAAGTAATTAAACGAGTAAAAATGGTTTGGGTATGTGATGGCATCGAACAAGATAATATGTTTGTTGATTGTAAACCATTAGGTTGTTTATAATTAAGGGACAAAGTCGGTTTGAAGTAGTAAAATTTCTGGTAAGTCGGATGTTATGGTGCACCTAAATTTTCATCAAGTCATCTTAGGAATTAACTCTCTTTACCACCAGACTTGCCATGTAAATGTGCTACGTTGGTGCCTGTGAAAATATTGGTGGTGTGGCAGCTTCAAAGACAATCCCAATCCTCTCTAGTACAAAGGCTCTCATAACATGGAACATTTCAATACTACCTTGGACTTCTAGGCCCTGCACTGGTGCTGAACGATAATTTGATCGATATTCCATCACATACTTATGACACAAACATAAGCTCTTGGTTGAAGTTTAGATACGGTAGCCACAACACAATAAAGCCTGTTAATCCGGTCGCTTATACAAAACAGAACTAGTTCTTACGAAATAGCCAACTTTCGGAAATAACTCTCTTTACCACCAGACTTGCCATGTAAAACGTAGCTCGGTGATCTGTGAAATTGTTGGTGGCGAGGCAGTTTCAAAGACAATACAAATCATCCCAAGCGCAATGGATCTTTTAATACGACAATATTGCAATACGAGCTTGAACTACTAGGTCCCACTGTAATCAGATCTGAATTGCTTTGGTGCTGATCGATAATTTGACATCCATCACATACTTATGTAGCGGTTCAACATATTTGTTGAATAATATTTCAAACCGCTTCTTATTTATTAATGCAACGTTTTCATTAATGCCGAAGTTTTATTACGTCACGTTCTATCGTATAATCGAGGTAAATATTATATTCAGTCACAAGTGCACCATCTATATTCCTGTAGAATATTCTCGTTTCGATAGCATATTTAGTACAGTCAGTTATTACTACTTTTGAATAGATATTTTCTCGTGTAGTGTAGCATTCCACACGGTAGTGGTACAAAGCAATACACAAACACTCAACTCGGCAGATGAGAATGAGGCTACCTCTGGGATGGACTAATATAAGTAACGAGTGTTGAGTCTAATACTCAAAATTATTTTTATTCCATCCATTAAGTTTACATTCCTACTCCACTTTAATTGTAAACCGTTCCAGTAAGACTCACTGTTGTTCTGTCATTTTTGTTTTTGTCCTAAGATCGCCAACTTAATTGTATTAATTTATTACATGAAATCACCGACAATTGGAACATAGATGGAGACACCGTCAAAAGTATAATATGGTATATAGATGGCAGCATGGCGAGGGAATTCCACCACGTCGATGGGAAATTTCGATTACGTGGAAATTAGCAAAAAAAGAAGCTGGGCATTCAAGAGGTGGACGTGGACAAGGAGACCGCAGATAAAGAGAAGTCACCGAAAAAAATAAAAATAAAAGAGAAATACAAAAGTTTTGGCGTAACTTTGATGGCCTACTTTATAACAAAAAAAGTAAATAATAAATAAATAAAAAAAAGATACTGTAATTATATTGTTAATTATTGTGGGTTTTGTTTGTGGTGTATGTTTCGGCATTCTTTTCTGTGCTTGATGAGTCACAGCTCGAGGTTTCCCCTGTTATAAAAATAAACATTTTATTGCATCAAACTTGTTTTGTGAATCAAGTGAAAATAAACTGGAAGTGACAAAATAGCAATAAAAAAAATTTGAAAACTGAAAAAACGCAAGCTGGTGAAAATAATAAGCGAGTGATCCAAAAAAGGTGTCAACCAAGGTGCACGCGTGATCGTTGGAGATAGGCGCGTGGTTAACGGTGATAGAAAGCACAGGAGTAGCGGTACCAGTGTTGCGGTGTGGACAACGACACATGTGGATCACGACCAACAGCAAAGAAAACGGTGAGTCATCCTTTCTTCAACATTTTTTTCCTTTTATTTTCATTTTTGTTACATTTACAAATTCTCATATGCTTCCCCCTCGTAGAATGGCATCTCAGCCTCATTACATTGTATTGGTCGTCCTAGTGGTAGCTTTAATTTCCATACCAGGTAATGCCCCCTACCGAGTCAACCTGCTCATAGAGCTAAGCTGGGAACATTACGTGCCGTTAGACTGGCGCCCAATTTGTGTTTTTTTTTACTTTTGTCTACCAAAGCTACCGCTATAGTGTGTGTGGCACGTTACAGTAGACATCTATTCAAAGTATAATGTGTAATAAATTATCATAAATGTACACCGTGCACCGAGGGACGGCGAAAAAAAAACACGTGTGATAATAACCCCCGTGCACCGAGGGACGGCAAATACAGAACAGTCGAAAATAGCACGATCCACCTTACGCCAAGGTGGCAAGGCCTGACGTGCCAGCGAGAGAACGAAACGCTGGACAACGTGGGAGCAGCGAAACGATGTTGCATCAATTGTAATTGAAAATTTTAGTTTAAAAAAAAAAAATAAAATAAAATTATAAAAAATTTAAAGTAGAAGCATATATGTTTAGTATACATATTATATAATATAAAATATTGTAAATTGGTTTCGCCTCACACGCACACATCACAGTCTCAATTTCCTTTTTTTTTTCTCAAAAGTCCACCCGCCATTATAGTCTATATACTTTAAAAAAAGAATAGATTTTTTTCAAAACCACTCGTAAAAAAAAAACAAAAAAAAAAAAACGTTAAATAAGTGACAATAAGATACGCTCCCGAAACATTCGGTCCGAATAACTGAGTATATCAAACACCTTTTAGTTCCAGACATAAAATTTTAGCGAGCCCCCCCAAATTGTAGGGGTCGAGAAAAAGATAGCCTCCGTTTCGGGGTTATCTCGCCCAACCGGGAGTTAAACCCAGAGGAACATCCAGGCTCCGAATCCGTCGAGGAAAATTCTTTGTGAATACCTCCGGACTCAACATAAGGTAACCATTCCTATGTTTCTTATAGTTTTATTTTTCATTCAGCAGTATACGAGCGTTTTCTGTCTCAATCCTCTCTTTTTATTGGCTGTAACGGCAAAGACATTGCCATTACAGCCGCTTTGGATGGATGACGTACGAGGATGGTTGGCATTAGCGGAAATAACTTTCGACCTACAAAAGACTACGTCCTCAAGGCAAAAATACCTGCAAATCATATCGTCGATCCCATCGTACTTGTTCCAAACTACGATACCGGACGTGTAAATCCACCCACAGAAAACCATTATGAGCACCTTAAAACTATCTTATTAAACCGTCTCGCGCCATAGGACGAAAGGCAGCTAGAGGCATTGCTCACGGGACAGGATTTTGGAGACTATAAACCGTCCCGACATATCGATAGTCTGGCAGAGTATAATTTCGGTGATCCAGTTATTGGGTCACGTTGGACCCGAAACTTACACGAATTAATCAGAATTGCGTTAACTGCCCAACCCGACTCGGCTTCTTTATCGACTCTGGCCGAGGTCGTGGATCGTATGTACGAAAGCATCAGGTTGCAGCAACCCAATTTACACGCCGTCGAGAGACCGAATAATCCTCCGACATCAAGACCATTTTAGCGAGTACGAGAGCTACGAAGAGCAAGGCCAACTCAGGACGAGCAACCATCGAAATCGTCATCTGACTCTTTTGCGTCTCGATTGACACGAATTGTACAAATTGTCAGGCAATTAAATTTAGGTGCGCCAGGCCAACGCGGCAGACAATTTGCACGGCCAATAAACCGATCACGTTTAACGGCTCTCGATCATGTTCACGACCTCGTACTCGCTCAAATAATCAAGGGCAATATTCTGGTTCAAATAATCCGAACCATCTTTGTTGGTATAATTTCATCCACAAAGAATGATGAAAGCTTTATGTAAATTTTTTTTTGAAGTATTGTAAATCCGAGTTGTTTGCTTGTATCTTGTAATCCACTAGGCCGGTTTCGATCTGATGATGATAACGTCATTGAATGACCGTGTGATCGAAACGATCAAATCCATCACATCAGGCATACGCTACCGGACTTGATGTTCGTGCTGTGCGATTCATATATATATGTTTAGTTGTGAAGCGACAGTACTAGTGAATTACAAGAACTTAACTCAAAATATTTTTTATTAATTAATCGTGGTGTGAGATAATTTTAATTGTATTTGTTGGACTTGCTCAAGAACGCCACACTTATATGAAACAAACGGTTGCCATTACGCAATAAAGAGTGTGTTAAACCGGTCGCTTATACAAAACAGAACTACTTCTTACGAAACAAAACATCCAAAGGACTATTATCCCCAAAGGATCTTGATATAGGGGTTCCGATTCTTAATCATTCACATACGAATCCCGAACGTGCCTTACATGTACCGCGTTTGTGAATGAAACATTAAAATACTTTGAGTACGTCTTGCTTCCGCCATGCAAGCCACAGTTTTCACAATTAATGGGAAACCTAGAGCTTCAAAGGTTTGTACTATTAAGACTGATTGCTAAAACTGCGGCGGGACTACGTCGAGCTTATTATAACAGAGGTTTGCAATTAATTAAGGGAGACATCCATATTTTTGTTTGTGTGTGTACTCAGGAGTAGTCAGTACTCAGGAGTAGGTTAAGGAATGAATTTTTTGGGTGCGCTGGACTCTTAAATTGAGCATAAACTGTATACCCTTTTCCATCATTTGATGTGTTCGTACTGGGCACAACAATCCGGTAACCCATTTTATTGCCGTGATAATGATGCAAAATCTGTCAAACAGTGTTACATGAGTGTACAAGCAGATATGGAGGAGTGAACTCGGATGCTGTTACTGTGGGTGATTAAGGAGATCGTCAAGTTCCGGTTGTGCCTGGATACGTGGAAATTAAACGAAGTAACGGTGAAAGATGCTTATCATTTACCTCTCTCTGATAGTTCGAAAAAAACAGATCATTTTCAAACCTGGATTTGAAAGTCGCCCTTTAGCAAATCCCTCTCGATGAGCTGCCAAAGTATAAGACACTTTTCAGAAAAATCCATTGTATTAATTTACCGTAATGCCTTTCGGACTTTGTCTGATGGATTGTGTCTTACTCCACACTTAAGTCTTTATTTACCCAGATTATTTATTAATGAGTCATTGGATGAAGATATTCCAAATATATAAAATGAGATGGAGTGTTGATGGTTGATAGTGATAAAGTTTGAGATTAATCGATGTCCAAAAATGTTTGACAGATTGAAAATTACTTTGAGTACACGATTTGTAGTTTCCTGATTTTAAGCAAATGCGTTTATTAAAGTTGACAGTTTACTAGGAGCGAACAACGTCCTATTACTTATGATTGTCAAAATATAACCTAATTAGAGTGTTACGCTGTTGTGTTGAGCGTTGAGAAATTCAGACAATGCATGGAAGGTTTCGATGGGACGATGGGAAATTTATGAAAAGATTGTTCGCTAGGGCCTGAAATTACAAGCCTTAAATGTCTTCATGGAGTATAAGAGTACAAAAACGTAAACATAATGTGGTGTCAGAGCTCTTTCGGTTTACTTTACACCAGTTATTTGAAATCTTGATTTTCATGACTCTTCTGGCACAGAGGGCAAATATGTGGTTCAAACCATAACGAACAATCCAAATTCAGAGTTAAGATTTAACGAATATTCTTGTACGAGAGACTGACCTCCAACTGCAACTCATCATTACGTTATTCAGAAAACTTTGGAACTGGTATGGCGGTACTGGCCAGAAATAGCCAAGTTCTACTAAATTTGGAGGTAAGATACGTACAAAAAAGTAAGCCTGCGAACTATTGGAGGACTTCCAATGACCGACCAAATGCCGTAGTGGTTAAAACTGCGGCAATTGGCACGGGAGGTATCGGGTTCGAGTCCCGATAGAAACAGGATGAAAAAGAGATTTTTTCCCCACCATCTGATTACGATCGACTTTTTCGGCCAGCCCATCTATGCAATGTGCTGATTCGATGTACGTTTTGGTTATTCGTGAGAATCTTATCGTGTAACGGATTGAGATAAACTCTTTCATAACTTACGAAGCTTCAAGACATTAATTCAGAGACCAATAGGTAAAGTGGACTTGATAAAGTTATAGTAACTTTACCTAGATGGCGTTAGCTACAGAGTTTAGCCCGGTTTTTATATTTTAAGACATCTCATGGGTGTGGGTCGTCCCCATTAATAACATCTTATGATAATTGTCGTTCACTGGTGGCTTAGTAAAATAGGTAAAAATCGAATGTGTTTTAAGTCGCCAGTAGACAGTTATCATAAGCTTGAATTGGTTGAATCTTACTCCAATCTGGTATGGCGAAGGCATAATCGCAGCTGTATTAAATGCAGATATCTTTGAAGGGCCGATCTTACGAGGACGATGGGAAAAATAAGATCCCCCATAAGTGCTATACACTCGCTCACACAGGACGCCACTTCTCTGTGTTTCATATTTCATCTTTCCTGCTACTAAGCAACCCAGTTGTGATACACAATTTGTCTTATCTTTAACTTTTAAATTTTATATATTTAAGATTAAATTTATGTTTTCTTCTTCTTTGCTTTATGCTCACTACCAAAAATTTCTAAAATAAAATTGAAACCATGTCCACGTTGCGATTTAAAATGCAGGTTAACACTCGAAAATGAAACTCCACCACTCAGAAGCGACACATATCCACCATTTCCATTAACGTATTGGTCTGAGGCACGAATTGCTGTTATGAGATGATTATTTGTGATCCCTTCGCTAGGGAAGAGGACATCTTTGGTTACGACTTGTAGAATTACTCTTTTTTGTTTAACAATTTCGTAATGTAACCGAATATCGGAATGATTGATTGCACCCCATTGGAAGTGATTTCTGTTTATCGAGGTAGGACACGGATCCAAAGGGTCTATATATAATATGGATATTTATTTATTTTGGTTATCGAAAATTATCAGTTAATATACTCAACTGTTTCCGGATACAGCAATTTTTTTTGTTTGACTCAAACAACCACTTGATCTAAATGATCGTTACGATGATGATCAGGAATAGCTTTACCTGCTTAGAAATATGTCGCTCAAAACTTTAGCCAATTTAATTATGTGTTGGCCAATTCATTTCGAGTACATATCACGAATAGCTCATAGTTTGTGATTAAATCTTAAAGTTCGCTTGTCTTAATCTGATGCACGCGTCTTAATATTATTACTCTTTTGAATTTATTGATTAGTTTCCAAATGACAGTTGTAATGTAAAGAAAATAGAAAACAACAGAAGACAGAAAAGCAACAGCAACTACATAGTCACGACCTTATAGAAAAGCAACAGCAACTATATAAAGTACGCGGCGACGAGCTGCTTGTTTTTCAGCGCTTCTCTTTTTGAATGTTGAGCCTCTAACGAAACAATGCATGTTGTCGTGTCAGACTAGAGTCAGGGTGACTTAATCTAATTCATCGTATTTGGTAATTGAAACATAGATGAGTGTCAAAAAATATGAGGACCGACAAGCCTCGTTCAATTTTCGTGTCGATATCATAACTACGGAATGACAAATTACTGACCAGAATCATCGATCAATTTTGTTTCGTAAAAGCGTTGTTTGTTTTCGAAGTCAAAAATATAAACGTTGACAATGTCAGACAGAGAGCACCGAAGGGTCAGTTCCGTATGGATAAGAAAACCTACGTTTGAGAAGAAAGCACAAACATTCTTATGGACAGAAATGGAACGAAACCGAGAATCAAGTAACTTTGAGAAATAGGAAGAAGTTCAAACTGGAGAGTCCATGGCTAGTAACGATTGTTCAAAAATTGGGAAGAAGAATTCAACTGGAACATACCGGTGTGAAATTTCTAATAAAATTTGTTAATATTAAAAAACAAGGACTTTTGTGTTTAATGGAAGATCAAAGCTTTAAAGCGGGACAAGTAGCAGTCATACATCCTCGAGTGGAGTTTCTCATTGGCAAACAAAATTAGAAACTCCACTCGAGGTATGAAGGATATTAGCGTAGTCGCAATATCTCATTTGACGCCAAAAGACAAATTTTAAAGTACTTTTTTGCAGGAGGAGAGTGAAGGTCCATACGACTTTTATCGAGTAGAAAAGCAGTTAATACCCCAATACTGATAACTAGAGAATAAGCGTTTGAGAATTATTATATTGAGGGTAATAAAGCCATAAGGGAAGAAGGAGAAACAGAAACGAGATGAACATAGTAGGTCGTATGCTGATCTGTAAAGAAATGTGAAATCAAGTGTCGATATTAATCAATTGGAAGAGGAGATAACGAAGAAAGATGAGAAAACGAAGTCAAATGATCTCATGATCATCAAAGGTGGAAAGAACGAAGCCGAGACTGTAAGAGAGGTGATTATGAGAAAGGTTGATATAGTGTCGTTAATGGTCGTACAGGCGAATAGAACAGCTGCTGGCGTTATTCGATTAATGGTGGACCGAGCGCAATTAAGAGAAAATCACTGTTCTCGGTATTAACATCAATCATTTTGTATGGAGCTCCCGTATGAATTCGAGCACTGGACACGTTACAATCCCGTGATCAGCTAGAGGTTATGTAGTGCTTATACCTCCTATTACGTCAATGGCTAAGCACAGAGTCGCAGTACTCAGCGGGACTCTTAACAGAGTCGCCAAACAGTACACGATCGGAGGAATAACATTCACTACAAAGGTGTAAGCAGCTGCTCTCAGGAGTGTGTTGATCGTGTAAGGCAGCTGACAAACACCATGAGTGTCATGATAATGGCGATATTACGCAAAAACTGAAAGTATAACTTAATGTGAACTACATAAATTGAACAAATTAACAAACTATCAACAACATGGAACTGTGACGCCGGAAGTTATGCACATTTTGTGATTCCGGTCTTCTAGAGAAGTGGAGGGTAAAGCTTTTGTTGGTTAGAGTATGAACTAGCGCCCATGAGGGTTAAAAAACCTCGAAACATTTAGCTCAATACCCCAAAACGAAAAAGTGGTATTCAGAAGTATCAACGGTCTCCGTGTGGGGATCGCATAACATGGATAATATGTAAAAGAAAGAAACATATACATCTAAAAAGAAAAAGACAGATACATTATATACACCAATGCATATTGAAATGTAATGGGATTCCAATACAATTTACGCCGCTGCCATATTATTCCACTGACCTTGTATACATATATACAATTCCAATAGGCTTCTTTGTTAGAAACTTCACAGGCTCATGGAACATTGAAATGCAATTTTGAGATTTCCAATTGGATTCAAACACTGAAAAACATCTTGAAGACGAGCCGGTGAAGTTTCTAACAAAAATATTCCTATTGGAATTGTATATGTATACAATGTCAATGGGATAATATGGCGGCTGCGTAAATCGTATTAGAATCCCATTTCATTTAAACATGTATTGGTGTATATAATGTTTCTGTCTTTTTCTTGTGAGATGTATGTGTCCTTTTTTCTAATATTTTTCACTCTAGTTTTTCAAAAAGGTCTATATTTTTGATTACCTTAAAAGCTTAACAAAATATAAAAACCAAAATGGAATAAATAATAACGAATAATTTGATTTATTTATGTATGTCATGTAAAGTTATTCCAAAACGTAGACCGTGGATACTTGTTAATACCACTTTTTCGTTTTGGGGTGTTGAGTTAAATTTTCGAATTTTTTAATTTACCCCTATTACAAGAGATTTGGGCAACATTCAGCAATATAGGTGAAATAATAATAATAATAAATAACCATGATAATGGCGATATTACGCCAAAAACTGAAAGAATAACATGATGTGTACTAAACAGTCATTGAACAAACTAAATAACTATCAAGAACATGGAACTCCGACGCCTGAAGTTATGCACGTTTTGAGATTCCGGTCGTATTAAAAAAAGGGAGAGTTAAGTTTGTTGATATCAGAGTTCAAACTATTATAGCATCCATGAATAACTCGAAAAATTTAATTCAACACCCCAAAACGAAAAAGTACTTTTAACAAGTATCCACGGTCTCCGTTTTGGGATAGCATCATATGGATATTATGGGCCATATATAGGCACATTTCACCTATATTGCCGAATGTTGCCCAAATCTCTTGTAATAGGGATAAATTAAAAAATTCGAAAATTTAACTCAACACATGAAATTGAAAAATCAAGTTTGTTTAATATAAACTTCTTTTTTAGGTTTTTTAATAACCTTTGCATATCTATTGATTTATTTGAAAAATACATTTGATATTAGTTCATTTTCATAATTTTGGCATTATATTTTAATATTTTATAAATCGTTCTATTTTAGATTAATAATTAATAATAATTTATAAAACTATCTAAAAATTCATTATTTAATCGAAAAAAGGAGATAGAATTTATATTTTCCATATAAACACATCAACTGAATGAAAGAGATGAATATAATATTATATTTTTGAAGTAACTCAAGATTTTCTAATAAGAATATCGTTTGAGTGATACTAATACATATATTTGTTTTTTGATATTAACAAATTTTGTTAGAAACTTCACAAAATGCAATGAATACATTAGAGAGTACAAAATACCAGCTTTAAACCGATGCCTATTACAAGATAAGAATAAGCTACTTGGTTGTAAATTAAGCAAGATTCAAAAATTGATTTTGACTACCTTCTGGAGGTAAATTCTCTTTAAGTCATCCTCGTTGGCAAAGAAATTATCGTGGTTGCTATTCGGGGGTCTCGGATTTTCCATTCATCCAGATTGTGACCAAAAATCATAATTGGGTGTTTTAATGTGTACAGTATATATATATATATATATATATATATATATATATATATATATATATATATTTATATATATATATATATATATATATATATATATATATATATATATATATATATATATATAAATATATATATATATATATATATATATATATATATATATATATATATATATATATATATATATATATATATATATATATATATATATACATATAAGCTACTAACCGACAAAATTGTTTCAGAATCGCAATTGCTAGGCACCGCAATTATTGCTCCGAAATTTTGAACAAGTTCGGTTCGGCATGTTTGAACGACGTTTACCGCTCTAGAATTTGACGACCATCGGGTAAGAACTGAGGTTGAAATTTTCTGTTTTATCACTTCACGCAAGGCATTGGTCTGAATGATAAATATATATATAAATATATATATATATATATATATATATATATATATATATATATATATATATATATATATATATATATATATACATATAAGCTACTAACCGACAAAATTGTTTCAGAATCGCAATTGCTAGGCACCGCAATTATTGCTCCGAAATTTTGAACAAGTTCGGTTCGGCATGTTTGAACGACGTTTACCGCTCTAGAATTTGACGACCATCGGGTAAGAACTGAGGTTGAAATTTTCTGTTTTATCACTTCACGCAAGGCATTGGTCTGAAACTGGAAATCGGCGACTTACATTTGATTTTCCCATTTTTACCGCTTGAGTTAAATTTTTCATTTCAGGCTTCGGTCTGTGAAGTTTCATGATGTCATTTTTTTCAATCAGAGTGCGTCTTGAAAAGGGTTTTTCTAACAAATTTTCGATTATACTATCGGAATTCATTATTAAAAAGTATATTGAAATAATAAATATTTATTTGATAACGAATATTAATCTACTATATTCTAATAAATAAATAAGTCTCACTTTACTAAATTAATAATTACTATCAATGAACAATAAAAGTATATGTCCACTATTCTCTTTTTGTTATTTAATTTATCAACATACAAAACTAAAACACTCGAATCAAATTTAACAATAACCAATTTCTCTTTCCTCTTCACAAAACATCAAACAAAGATATGAAACAAATATATCAGATTGAACAAATAGTGTCAATTTCTCCTTGTTTCTCCCGAAAATACGAAAAAAACAAAATAAATGAAACAGTACCATTAGTTAATTTTTTCATGGGAAAGAAGAGAGTAACAGTCATTAGAAAATAAAAACGTAAACAGTTGATTGTTTTGTTTATATGGATCGTACTTAAAATTGTTTTAAACGAATAAGAAAATGGAAATTCTAATAAGAATTTCATAAATTCTTTTTGAAACCTACAAATTATTTGCTTTGCCACAAAATTGATCAATGAGAACGGTTTTGAAATCAATGAGAAAGGTATTGAATTGATCAATGAGAATGATTTTGTCACAGATAATATTTTTATGAGCCTTTGCTACATGAATGATGAATTATAAAATAATTTTAAGCTTGTCGAATATTACTTGGGTGTTCAGTGAACACCTTGAACTGTTCGACGCTCCGCCCCTATGTATATATATATATATATATATATATATATATATATATATATATATATATATATATATATATATATAAATATATACATATATATATATATATATATATATATATATATATATATATATATATATATATATATATATACAGGGTGTCCCCGATTGGGATGCTGATCCGTTACGGGCTGATTCCTTGGTTCATTTCATGAAAAAAATCGTATGGCAGGGAGGGGGGGTCAATTTTTGATATTCTTTGAGATACAGCGCGTTTAAAAAATTTGGTTCGGAAAAAAAGTACAAGCGGATATTAAGCTGGAACTTACAAAATTTTTATCGGACAGCAACTAACAAAGTCTCATTTGACGGACAACTAAATAGGCTATATTTAAGATCTCATTGGCTATCTCGCATCTGTATCCATTTAAGAGCTATGACGTTGTAAAGTTAAAAAAATAAAAAAAAAATGATATTTTTTTCATAAATTTGAGTTTTTTTCAAAAAAATGCCCTAATAAATTTTAATCCGCTATGATCTCCTCTACAATCCCCCAATACATTATTTGTACCCATGTGTTATAGTTTTTTTACTTATGAGACGAAGAATGAAAACACTACCCACAAATATTTTCTGTTAAAAGATAATGGTAGTGTAAAAATTGTAACAATTTTTTTTCGTTAGTAAAATAAGAGACGACGATTAGCAACTCATTTGTTTAAATGTTGAAAAACAAAAATTAAATATTTTATTAGTTGTGAGAAACAATCTAGTGTTGTGTCGTTGATTCAAATGAGAAAATAAAATTGATTTAATAAAAAACAAATAAATCATAATAAATTAAATATCACAATGGCACAGTTCTCGGGCGAGGAGTACACGGATATCCATTTTATTTATGGATTCTGCGATGGTAATGCAGCAAGAGCTCGCAATGAATATCAGCGAAGATTCCCAACGCGTCGCGTTCCGGACGCGAGAGTATTTATAAATACTCATAGAAGACTGCCAAACATAATATCAACATCAAATATGCGGGCCGAGCCCCATGCAGTCTCATCCAATCATTTGGATGTCGATGAAGAAATCATATGAAATGCAACAGCAAATCCAACTGTCAGTATACGGAGGCTCTCCTTACAATTGAACGTCTCTCGCCACAGAATTCATGAAGTATTGCAGAAGGAGAAACTTCATCCGTATTATTCAACACCCGTTCAAGAACTTTTACCGATAGACTTTAGTAAAAGATTGGAATTTTGTAATTGGTTAATTGAAAAGAATTGTGACGATGATAGGTTTGTGAAACGTATTCTTTGGACGGATGAATCTCAATTTACAAGAGACGGTATAACAAACTTTCACAATCTACACACGTGGGCTTCTGAAAATCCACATTCGAAAAAACAAACATCCTTTCAGCATCGCTTCAGTGTAAACGTATGGGCTGGTGTAATTGGCGATAATTTAATTGGACCATTCATATTACCATCTACATTAAATAGCGAACGCTATTTACAATTTTTAGAAAACGATTTACCCCTGCTCCTTCATGATGTTCCACTTGCAAGCCGATTCTTGCATACATATCAACATGATGGTGCACCTAGTCACTGCGGTATAATTGTTAGAAATTTTTTAAACGAAAATTATCCAAATAATTGGATTGGAAGGAATGGTCCAATTCAATGGCCTGCAAGATCGCCCGATTTAACTGTGTTAGATTTTTATGTATGGGGAATGATGAAGGCACTTGTATATACCAAAGAGATAGAAACAAAAGAAGAACTAATTCAAAGAATACACACAGCGGCTCAACAGATTAAGGAAAAATTACCAAGAATTGAAATTACGAAAGGTATACTTAATCGAACATTAGCCTGCATTCAGCAACAAGGAGGACATTTTGAGCATCTTTTATAAATTTTTATAGTTGTTTTATTATGACACTGAATTAAAATTAATTTTAAAAACATTCTAATTGTTTTTTTTTGTTTAGAAAATACGGTTTTTATAAAAAAAATATAGTTTTAAATAAATATTTAGGGAAGTACATTTTAATATTTGTGTGTCGTGTTTTCATTCTTCGTCTCATAAGTAAAAAACTATAATATAACACGTGGGTACAAATAATGTATTGAGGGATTGTAGAAGAGATCATAGCGGATTAAAATTAAGTAAAAAAAAAAAATTATTATATTAGGACATTTTTTTGAGAAAAACTCAAATTTATGAAAAAAAATATCATTTTTTTTTTATTTTTTAACTTTAAAACGCCATAGCTCTTAAATGGATACAGATGCGAGATAGTCATGAGATCTTAAATATAGCCTATTTAGTTGTCCGTCAAATGAGACTTTGTTAGTTGCTGTCCGATAAAAATTTTGTAAGTTCCAGCTTAATATCCGCTTGTACTTTTTTTCCGAACCAAATTTTTTAAACGCGCTGTATCTCAAAGAATATCAAAAATTGACCCCCCCCCCCTGCCATACGATTTTTTTCATGAAATGAACCAAGGAATCAGCCCATAACGGATCAGCATCCCAATCGGGGACACCCTGTATATATATATATATATATATATATATATATATATATATATATATATATATATATATATGTATATATATATATATATATATATATATATATATATATATATATATATATATATATATATATATATACATAGGGGCGGATCGTCGAACAGTTCAAGGTGTTCACTGAACACCCAAGTAATATTCGACAAGCTTAAAATTATTTTATAATTCATCATTCATGTAGCAAAGGCTCATAAAAATATTATCTGTGACAAAATCATTCTCATTGATCAATTCAATACCTTTCTCATTGATCAATTTTGTGGCAAAGCAAATAATTTGTAGGTTTCAAAAAGAATTTATGAAATTCTTATTAGAATTTCCATTTTCTTATTCGTTTAAAACAATTTTAAGTACGATCCATATAAACAAAACAATCAACTGTTTACGTTTTTATTTTCTAATGACTGTTACTCTCTTCTTTCCCATGAAAAAATTAACTAATGGTACTGTTTCATTTATTTTGTTTTTTTCGTATTTTCGGGAGAAACAAGGAGAAATTGACACTATTTGTTCAATCTGATATATTTGTTTCATATCTTTGTTTGATGTTTTGTGAAGAGGAAAGAGAAATTGGTTATTGTTAAATTTGATTCGAGTGTTTTAGTTTTGTATGTTGATAAATTAAATAACAAAAAGAGAATAGTGGACATATACTTTTATTGTTCATTGATAGTAATTATTAATTTAGTAAAGTGAGACTTATTTATTTATTAGAATATAGTAGATTAATATTCGTTATCAAATAAATATTTATTATTTCAATATACTTTTTAATAATGAATTCCGATAGTATAATCGAAAATTTGTTAGAAAAACCCTTTTCAAGACGCACTCTGATTGAAAAAAATGACATCATGAAACTTCACAGACCGAAGCCTGAAATGAAAAATTTAACTCAAGCGGTAAAAATGGGAAAATCAAATGTAAGTCGCCGATTTCCAGTTTCAATATACGCTATAAACCAATGGATTTCTTTCATATTCTTCCAAACGGTCCAATGCCTTGCGTGAAGTGATAAAAAAGCAAAATTTCAACCTTAGTTCTCACCCGATGGTCGTCAAATTCTAGAGCGGTAAACGTCGTTCAAACATGCCGAACCGAACTTGTTCAAAATTTCGGGGCAATAATTGCGGCGCCTAGTAATTGCGATTCTGAAACAATTTTGTCGGTTAGTGGCTTGCTCCATTTTTTAGTGAAGTTTGAAACTTTATTTTTACTGGAGCTTTATTCTACTATATTCAGTTTTACAGACATTTCATTTGATACGTTACAGAACAAAAGTTTCGATATTTGTTACTGCAGTGTAAAAATTTACGAGACTAAAATAATATTGAAAAAATTCGTTTGTATTTTCGTTTGTATTCGCCAGCTCTTAAACGAAAACAATATGATCCGAAAACGCAATTCTTGCAATTATTTAATGATATCTTGGATACGATCGTATTGCAAATTAACTCTAGATTCGCTTGAATGAAAGACTTGATATTCATTGAATCTGTAAGCTCGCAACGGTTTTCAATAAATCAAAAAAATTTCTCATTATTGCCTTTAATTCACTAAAATTTACATATGGGGAGTTTAATGTATAGTTCCAAATCTTTTACGAAATTGTCAGTCGAAAAAATGTTAAAACATATTATCGAGAACGGCTTAAGCACAACATTTTGTAAAATATTTAAGCTATGACATTTAGTCATGGCGATACCCAGCAGTACGGCGAGCAATCAACGGTCATTTTTCGCATTGAAGAGAGTTAAGACTTACTTAAGAAATACAACTGGGCAAGAACGGCTATCAAGCCTATCTTTAATGGCAATTGAAAATGGTTTGTTAAAACGATTGCAATTGACCGACATGTTTTATGAAAAAGTAATTAATGTCTTTTGCAAAAAAACAAGGCAAATGGAATTTTTGTATAAATAAGCTTTCTTGAAGAATCCAGAAACAAGCAGTTGATATACCGTAAAAAAACGTCCTAAAACTAGCAATCCGTTGGTGCAATTCGTAAACTCATGAAATGTGATTTTTTTAAATAAATTTTTTTATTTGATATTTAAAAGAAACATTTTTGTTAAATTTATTTAAATAGGTTAGGGCGCAGAGCCCTAAACGTTGTCACTGTTAAAAGGTCTATTTTTATTTTTTATGGTATTGAACAACCTCCTAGAAAAATCACGCTACGCCACAGTCTTCGTACCGAAACGAAGAAGACAAGTATAACACAGGGGCTCATTCCATGTAGTCGATTCCACAAAGTCGATACCAAGCCAGGAAAAAGTAATTTTTCAGAGATCTCGAATCATGGCTGAGTGGACATATGCAGGTAGGACATATGAGAGAGGTTAAGGACGAGCTGCAAACTCTAAGTTAAGAGTAGTCTTTGATGCGTCCTCAACACTGTCCAACGGGGTTCCCTTTGACGAGATACTCATGGCCGAACGAACATCTGACGGTTTTCAGCAGTAATTTGGACTGTTGGTTCCCATTCTTCCAAAGTGCGAAAGGAAGATAACAATTTTATCAGCTAATGTACCTGTAAATTCGTTAATTTGAATTCACATATATATATATATATATATATATATATATATATATATATATATATATATATATATATATATATATATATATATATATATATATATATATATATATATATATATATGTAGAATAATTTATGTATCACCCTGTGGTTAGACCGAACAACACTCTGCGGTTATACCAAATAACAGAAGATATAGTGGTAATTAATTTTTACCTACAGATGAGATTGTCTGATAACATCGTCCGAAGAAGACATAAAAATCACGGCTGTCTATTTTCATAAATTAAATATTTTCTACAATCAAATTGTGTTCTTATTTTTTTTTCCTGAGTGTTACCAAAATTATTTTTCCTACATGGGGGCTCAACCGGGATATTGATAAGGATAAGCATCAATATTTTCGGTACGTTTGCTGTACAATTAGTGTGTTGAGAACGGCGTACAAATAGGAAAGTGCAGTTTTCTGTTCAGTGAGTCGACGTAACTATAGCTTGTTATAGATTGAAAAACGAAGTTAGTACGTCAACGCGTGTGTATGTGAGTTAAAAAGTTTTGTGAACGAAAGCCACAATTTTTTGAGAATAACTCACAGAAACTGCAGAAATTTTGGTAGTGAGCACTGTGTGTAGTGGAAATAATCACAAGGACAGGGTAGTGACAATTTAGAAACCGTAATAACAGTGAGAAATTCAGACAAGCGTGTGATTAAACGGAAGATAGAACGGGATTCGACTGTACATTTGCCACGAGGCATAGTAGATATAATCTTACAACTGGTATTGTGTCAACCGGGTCTTTCAAATTTATACCATCCATTTAAGTTTTTAATCGATAAAATGGGGAAAACTAAGAAATCGAGAGAATCGGATGTTAATGAGGATTTCTATCAAAGAATGTTCGATAAATTTAAACAAAGTATTAACGAGATGTCGTCGGATTTGAATTCATGATCGTCACATCAACAACGTCATAGTACAAAACTTGGTGGTTGCAATGAAGACGAGCTGCGTAAACGGGAAATGGCATTGAAAGACCAAGAGATAGCATTGCTGAGGGAAAAAAACGAGTTGCTATTGTCGCGTAGCTCAACCTCCGCACCAATGACAAATGTTCCCGATGCTCATTTAACTGCTCCGCCGAGATACACATTTACGGATGTAAAAGAATCGATTAACGTGTTTAGTGGAGACGATAATTATTTAATCGAGAAGTGGATTGAAGACTTTGAAGAGTCATCGAGGTTTTCCATGTGGTTGGATATGGACAAGGTCATTTACGGAAAACGATTGTTGGCGGGAACAGCTAAACTGGCATTAAGAACAACGAGAGAATTGAATACGTGGGAAAAACTGAAGCAGTTTTTAATCAAGGAGTTTTCAAAGAAGTTCAATAGCGCCACTATTCATCGACAAATGGCAGAGCGTAAAAAGAAGCCCGAAGAATCATTTAATCGTTATTTGTTCGAACTCCGCGAGCTAGCAATACTGGGAAATGTCGAAGATTCTGCGGTAATTCAGTATTGCATTGATGGAATTCTGGATCACCAAGTAAATAAACAAATTCTTTACGGTGCTTCAAATATGGAGCAATTTAAGTTAAAGCTTGATGATTACAAAAGCACACATACAAAAGCGGGTCAAAAAGCGCCTTCAACATCCAAGTCCTACTTAAAATCGGCTGATGGTTCACAATCTGTTAGCAGGAATCACCGAAGTTCGAAGTTAATCGTATGTTACGAGTGTGGAGATAGTGGCCACACTGCAAAAAGTTGCACAAACAAAGGAAAGGGAAGAAAGTGTTACACATGTGGAGATTTCGGACATATTTCACCGTCTTGTCCACAAAAGAATAAGAAAGATGTAGCCGTAGTTCAAAATCAATTATAACACTTTGGGAAGTATTTAAAGGAATTTACAATTAATGGTAAAAATTGGATGGCCATGATCGATAGTGGCAGTGATTTGAATCTAATATCTGAGTCGAAATTTAAAGAATTAGACGTAACCAATTTCGAAAAAAGGGTTACCGTATTTAATGGAGTTGGTTCGCGTGGATTAATGACCAAAGGAAGATTCGAGGCTGATGTGAGTATAGATGGAGATCATTATAATACAGTTTTTCATGTTGTAGATGAAGGATTGCTTCCCGTACAAATACTATTTGGGAAAGAATTAATAAACCAAACCGTGACGATACTGACGCCTGAAGCTGTTATTATGCGGAAATGGATTCCGGATAATAACGTTTTTGTCATAGAAAAAGGCGATACACTAGATTTATGCCACATAAACGATTTACAAACTGCTAATGAGATCAAGAAGATGGTAGTCAATTATTCACCGAGAAAAGAAGAATCATCGAACATTACAAAAATGACCATAGTTCTAAGTGATGAGAGACCAATTTCACAGAGGCCGAGACGTTTATCGCCACTCGAATCCGATATTGTTAGAAAACCAATAGATGAATGGATAAATGAGGGAATTATTCGACCGAGCTCATCAAACTATGCAAGCCCTATTGTGCTGTCAAACAAAAAAGATGGGTCAAAAAGACTCTGTATCGACTTTCGAAAATTAAATAAAGTCGTGATTAAAGATAGGTACCCACTCCCGCTCATTGACGACCAAATTGACCAATTACGAGGTGCAAAGTATTTCACTACATTAGACCTGCGTAATGGATTTTTCCACGTACCGATCTCAGAGGAATCGATAAAATATACGGCATTTGTGACGCCATTTGGCCAATATGAATTTTTGAAAGCTCCGTTCGGCTTGTGTAATTCGCCAGCGGTATTCCAGCGCTTCATCAACAGTATTTTCCAAGAACTAAGCATTTTAAAAATCGTGTGTATATACATGGATGACTTAATTGTACCTGCGAGTCACGTCGAAGAAGGGTTGAATCGATTAATGATGGTGTTGGAAGTTGCGGCTCGAAACGGTTTGCAGATGAATTGGAAAAAATGTCAATTTCTAAAAACTCGTATCGAATACCTTGGTTATGATATTGAAGAGGGTTGTGTCAGGCCAGGAAGAGTGAAACTGAAAGCCATCGAGAAATTCCCAGTGCCCGATACACCAAAAAAAGTACAAAGTTTTTTAGGACTAACTGGGTATTTTCGCAGATTCGTAAAAGGTTACGCATTGATCGCAAGACCATTGTCTGACCTTTTGAGGAAAAATATTAAATTCAAAATTGAAGAAGTCGAGAAAGAAGCAGTTCGAAAGCTAAAAGAAGTTTTGACTTGTCAACCAGTTTTGCAGTTATACGATGTCACTGCAGAAACCGAATTGCATACCGATGCATGCAAAATTGGATTGGGTGCCATTTTATTGCAGCGGTCTGAGAAAGATAGTCAGTTCCATCCAGTATTTTATCTTAGTAAGAAGACTTCGCCAAATGAGGAACGTTACAGCAGCTATGAGCTGGAAGTCTTAGCGATTATCATGGCTTTGAAAAAATGTAGAGTGTATTTATTGGGTCTCAGCTTTAAGATTGTGACAGACTGTGCCGCTTTCAAAGCCACAATGAATAAGAAGGAGTTACATGCAAGGATTTCGGGATGGGCACTACAACTCCAAGAATTTAATTACGAGCTCGAGCATCGGCCTGGGATTAAAATGAGGCATGTTGATGCATTGAGTAGGGAGCCTGTAGTTCTGTTGATTGAAAACGGTGTGATTTCTAGAGTAACAGCAGCCCAAAGAACCGACCCAGATTTATATCCAATATTCGAGCTACTCAAAAAAGGTGCGTATGATAATTTTATAGTTAGTAACGGGATTCTTTTTAAATCAGTTCAAGGTTCGTTGTGTATTGTCGTACCAAGGCAAATGCAAATGGAGGTTATTAAGCATTATCACCATCAAGGTCATTTTGGAAAGCAGAAAACGGAGGAGTTGATATTGAGGCAATTTTTTATTCCAAAATTAAGCCAGAAGATACGTAATGCATAAACAACTGCATCCCTTGCATTTTAGCCGAGAAGAAAATGGGTAAACAAGAGGGGCTATTGCATCCGATACCGAAGGGTGAGATTCCATTGAATACCTACCATCTTGACCACATCGGAAATCTCGTAGCGACTACTAAACAGTACAAACACATACTTTGTATTGTGGATGGATTCTCGAAGTTTGTGTGGCTATATCCGTCAAAATCTACAACTACGAAAGAGGTTCTCCAAAAATTGGAAATGCAGAAATCGGTGTTTGGAAACCCTAAGTATATTATCTCGGATCGAGGTACGGCATTTACGTCATCAGAATTCCAGGAATACTGCAAGAACCAGTCAATTGAACATATAGCTATTACAACGGGCGTTCCAACCGGTAATGGACAGGTCGAACGCGTCAACAGAATACTTATACCAGTGCTAACAAAGATGAGTTTACAGAAACCAGAAGAATGGTACAAGCACACCGAAACCTTGCAAAGATTTTTAAATAATACTTACCAACGTAGTATCGGGATGACACCGTTTGAGTTGCTGATGGGGGTAAAAATGCGTTGCCCGGAGGACTATAAATTGATGGAAATTATAGAAGAGGAAGAGGCAAAAAGTTTCAACGAAAGCCGTAGTAACCTTAGAAGTGAGGCCAGGGAACAAATTTTAAAAGTTCAAGAGGAAAATCGCAGAACATTTAATAAGGGAAGAAAACACGCATCATTGTATTGTATCGGCGATATGGTAGCAATCAAAAAAGTGCAGTTTAGTGGTGGAACTAAAATTGGTCCGAAATATTTTGGACCTTATGAAGTGGTATGTTGTCGAGATAACGACCGGTACGATGTTGTGATGGTCGGCAGAACTGAAGGTCCTAAGAAAACATCAACAAGCGCAGAATATATGAAACGTTATTATGATGGATTAAACGACGACACAGATGATGAAAATGAAGATATGGAAGGAGAAATAGAAGAATACGATGGAGCGGAAAGAGCGGAGTCCCGTGAGATGTCATCAGCGGAAAATAGTCATCCGAGCCGGATGACTCGCAGGATGGCCGTGTAGAATAATTTATGTATCACCCTGTGGTTAGACCGAACAACACTCTGCGGTTATACCAAATAACAGAAGATATAGAGGTAATTAATTTTTACCTACAGATGAGATTGTCTGATAACATCGTCCGAAGAAGACATAAAAATCACGGCTGTCTATTTTCATAAATTAAATATTTTCTACAATCAAATTGTGTTCTTATTTTTTTTTCCTGAGTGTTACCAAAATTATTTTTCCTACATATATATATATATATACTTATATAGTATATATATATATACATATATATATATATATATATATATATATATATATATATATATATATATATATATATATATGTATATATATATATATATACTTGACAATATGGAACCGTTACGTGTCAGCGACGTCATCTATTTTAAGCGGAGTCATTTCAGCCACCGTGACCGACTTATCGTATACTATGTAAACTAGCTAATCTTTAATTACCCAATATTGCAAATATTGTTCAACAACAATATATCGTACTTGAAACGTGTGTGATTCACAAGAACACAATGAAGACAACATATTTTATCATCGTTTAAATAGACACACAAGTATATATATATATATCGCCTCGCGATTATCGCACATTGCTATCAGTATAATTATAGTAAATTAAGTGTTCAGTTCAATCAAAAATAATCGCAATGAAGCATTTCGCACCAATCATATTGCTCATCCTATTCGTCGGCCTGACGATAGTGACCGCCCAATCGTATAATCGCACATGGGGTACATTCAGTCCAACCGTGCCACGTATACACTACGAAATTGTTAAGAAATCGTCGAAATATTATCAAGTCGTTGTTCAAGATGTTAAATTCCCACCGAATGGTACCGGCTATCGACAAATAACAGGAATTCGAGCAACCGATCAGTACACAAATGGCAAAGGTGGTTATATAACAATCGTTTCGGGTGGAATAGGATTCCGCAATGTTACGCTACATTTCAAGTCGCAACGGAATCATGGATTTAATTTTATTTTGGAGATATTTGGGGTGTTGTGGTAGTTCAAGGGGGCTCACTTAATTATATAAAGTAAATTAAATAAAGTGTTTGTTTGAAATATAACAGTAATGAGAGGTGTACTTACTCGAGTATGTGAATTGAATTCCATCGGACCATCGAAAATCTCCTTCTAAGTTTTTGTCTGAGGCACCAATCCAATAGGCATTCTGATCACTGTATCCGGGGCTGAAAATACATAAAAAAATAAATTGGTTGAGTTTTCGGAATATATTGAGCTTCTGGGTTTTATTCGAAGGCAAAATTTTTAATCTTTTTAAACGCATGTCTACCTCTAAATACTAGGAGGTGAATTGGTCTGAGTTAATGTTTTAGGAGGTGATTGAAACAGTCTCCTCCGATTAGAAATTTACAAATTATCAAACAACTCGATATCTTTGATTTCATCCAACTTAATTAGAAATTTGCTTTGAATCTTTGATCTCAAGCTAGAATAGAATGTACATAGGTCACACGTATTGACTGTCAGAGTGATCTTAGCCATGTTTTTTTTATTTCTAATCTGTTTTGTGGCTCAAGGCACTCCCAACTTGTTCGCGGTTCACTTATTTACGTCCTTACTTTTACGACATTACAGCCAAATCGAAGACGTACGGCTATAGCTCCGATTATCCTTACCATCTGCACATTGCATTGCTCCATGATGCCAGCCTATAGTGCTGGCATGGAAGATGGGTCGGCCCATGAGTTCTGCACTCCAACAGGGGGTCATAGTTGTGTTCATTCACACCACGGATCGTAATCTCATGGTGAAAATTCCTTTTGCTACCTGCCCCTATCGGGATTCAAACCCGGTACCTCCCGCTCCAACTGCCGCAGCTTTAACCACTGCGAAACCTTATCCATGTTAACGTGCGCCATATTCAGATTTTCTTCGCTCTTTTTATGCTGTTTCAAATGTGCGTCTATCAAACAGGGACGCAGTCAAAAGTGACCATCTTTATCTCGTTTATGAAGAGAGACTGTATGTCTCTCCAGTTAGGAGTGGTAATTTCAACCACATCATCTGTTACATATGGAAATCCCTCAGAGGCAGCCAAAAGGATTTGTTAGACCATTGGGATCGTATTTGATGGCCTTCTCACAATTGTCTTGTCTTGAACCATTTCCTTCTTCGTCGATATCTAGAGTTTCTCATCACGTCGCGGTCTCGAGTTTGATTTCCGCCGTTGACCAAAAATTTTACATGCACATCCGCGTACGGCCTCTTAAGCCACAGATAATTTTTTTATACATTATATCAGGCTCCAATGTCTTCAGAAATACTTGCTAAGACAAAAGGTGAATTCCCATCTTGAAAAGCTTAGTTGATATTTTATTTTTACGACTTGATGGATTGCTCTTCGACTGTATAAGGTTGAATGGTCATATCTTCGACAATATATCAGGTTGAATGGTCTGTTATTATTCATCTGCCTCGTTGCTCACATAGTTTTACTGAGTATCAGATTAACTTCTCTAACGAGAGTACAACGACATTCTACATTCATGCACTTATCACAAGTAGGTTTAAGTCCCTCAGTCATTATGTAGTCTAATCCACGGTTTAATTTTTTCCGGTATCAAATTACCTATGAATCGCAGCAGGTGTAAGTGTGGACTGCGTTTATGGTTTACAATTTGGATCTCTATACAAAAAGTAGTTGAGATATCCGAGGAATACCACGATGCCGCGTATAAGAAGAAACTTTTGCATGCATCTAACAGTGAACACGTGCCAGTAGCTGCTGAAATTATGAAGTAAAGCTGTTCGAACTCACTCATACGATCCGTACTAGTAGTTTGGGTAAATCCTACCTATACTCAATATCTATAGTTGAGAGAAGTCGATTGGTGCCATTTGGACAGTGATTTCTGGTTGAGTTCTGGATTATGTTAAACCATCTTATAATATATATATATATATATATATATATATATATATATATATATATATATATATATATATATATATATATATATATATGATTGGCCCTTTCAATTGAAATATAAGTTTAAATCATTAAAAATAAGCAATGAGTATTCTGGCACTATTACGACTAAGGTGCATTCTAAATGGAAACTATTGCCATCGATTAGTGGTTTCGCAAATGGTCTGGAATAACATGAAGCTGAGGTTCAAGTATTCAACTTACGAAACCAACCATTGAGGTTTTGTAGATTTAATGAGTTTGTGCACCAGATTATAAAATAAAAGTTGGTTGTCAGATCGTGCTAATCAATTGATAACGATTCGAGTTAATTACAAAAATTGATCGGCATTTGGTAATTTGTTTGTCAACTGAACTACTTGAAATGATTATGAGTGTAGTATTTTATACACTCTACAAAGTGTTTTCTTATCTTATCTCGGTTACACAATAAAATTATTAAAAAATTGTATCCATGTAATGAGTTGAAAACTTCCGTTTACCATTTTCAATATTTGATTGCTATAAAATTGAATAACCTATATATTAGAAATCTGCTTGACACCAACTGTAGTCTGGGACCATAACTCTGTCATTTTGTGTCAATGGATACATACTTTGCAGTTTTAGTATTGACGTTTGTTGACACTCGGTATGAATTAAAGTCTGCAAACAGACTACAGTTGGGCGTAAAACGTTCAAATTATCTGCCATGTCACGACGAAACTGTTTCCTATGCACTACAACAAATGCCCATCCACTGATAGTAAGAAAAAAATATAGTTGGTTTTCTATTAACTATGTCTTACTAGGGCACCATCGCTAGTCTGGTTTTGTAATAGTTTGCTGCCACTGAAACAGGCTCTCTCATTTGATCGAGTCATAGGCTTGCTTGAAATCTAAGAATACCAGGTGTACATCGCGAAATGTTTCGTAGTACTTGGAAAAAATCACCCGTAGTGAAAAACTTGATCAGTGACTGACCAATTCGGACGGAATCCTACTTGGTAGTCACCGATAATTTCTTCCGCCAGAGGAGTAATTCTACCCAAGGCGATGTATGACAGTCACTTGTATGCTGTGCAAATGAAAGCTATATAGCGATAATTGGGCATAACACGGCCAATTTCTATTCTTCAGGCACACCTTCGTTTCGCCATATTAGTTGAACAAGGTCGAAAAGTCAGTTCCACAAAGTTAGCCCTCCTAAAATCAAGAGCTCTGAATTAATGCAATCCTGGTGAATGATTGTTCTTTAATCTCTGCATGGCCATTGTGAATTCCTCATAGGATGGATCCTCAATGAA